>LHPF02000006.1:0-342500 GCA_002245815.2 Micractinium conductrix
CGCCGCCTGCTGCTGCTGCTGCTGTGCTGCTGCTGCTGCTGCTTACTGCTGCCGCCGCTGCCGCCGCTGCCGTCGCTGCCGCTGCTGCCGCCGCTGGTGAGCTCAATACATTGCCCCATGCCCCTGGAACCTACTTGAGCAGGCTTGTGCTGCAGCGCATGGAGCAGACGGGCGGCGACAAGAATGGAGCGCAGGACCGGAAGAAGGCTGAGCAGCTGCGCAAGTGCGTTGCATGTCAATGTGGATGTGGGGGCTTTTGGTTGAGGCTGGTTGACGGTGCGTCTCGCACAACCCTGGGGTGCTGATCCAATCCCATCCCACTAATCCCCCCCCCTGTCCCGCCCCTTGGCAGGCGCATTGAAGAGAACCTGGCGGTGCATGCCTCTTGGGCGGTCTACCCTGAGCTGGCAGACGGTGCTGCATCAAATGTCGATGTTGTCGACAGTGTGTGCCACGGTGCGCGGGAGCATGTGTGTAATGCATGCCCGCTGGATGCCTTTGTGCCTGGACATGTGCGTGATTCATGCGATGTGCGCTTGGCGTCAGTATGTGCTCGGTCCTCAACATCCAAGTGCACCCTCACACCACCTCTGCAGGCGAGTTCCCGTGGGCCAGCGGTCACAGCCTGACTGCAGCTGAGCACTACCTGCCCCGCTACCGCACTGCCAAGGCGCACGTGGACCGCTACACTGAGGAGCTGGGCTACCTGCAAAAGGAAGCCATCCGCGCCGTCAGTTGGGTGGAAGAGCAGACAGAGGCAGTGCAGCAGCGGCTGCAGCAGCTGGGCGAAGGAGGAGAGCGCAGCACGCAGGGGCAGATTCCATTGCTGCGCCGCCGCGCAGACATGCTCGACTGCATGGCTGCAGACTTGAGTGCCATGGCCTTCAGGAACACGGTGTAAAGCGAGGTGGCAGTGCGCGCAAAGCGAGCAAGCAGGCAAGCAATGATTCTGCATGCATGCTGCTAAGAGTCTCGTGAAACAACTGCTCGAGTGTCTGCGTGCGCATGTTTTACAGTGTGCGGCCAAAAGCAGTGCGCAGCTCTGCTGCCTTGTTATACAGCCACCTCCCATGCGCAGCATTCTGCGCTGCCCACACATTCACACGCTCGCCAACCAGCGCAGCCGTGCCTCTGACATGCTGCTGTCGGGCTTGAATGCGCCCGTGCTGCTGTCGATCAGCGCGACCGTCTCCCTCACATACTGATTGATAACTGACCATGAGGCGTCAGGCAGGGGGACGCCCTCTGCCACTACCGCCTCTGCCGATGCCGTCGCCTCCTCTGCCTCCTCGCGCTGTGCCTCCGCCTCCTTTGCAATCTTCACATGATGCCAGCCTGCAGAGGAGGGCAGGCAGGGGAGGGGTGGGCAGAAGGCAGGGGTGAAGAGAGGGCCAGCGCAGCACCGCCGATTGGCCGCTCACATGCCGCGCCAGCCTGCAAAGGAGGGCAGGCAGGGGAGGGGTGGGCAGAAGGCAAGGGTGAAGAGAGGGCCAGCGCAGCACCGCCGATTGGCCGCTCACATGCCGCGCCAGCCTGCAGAGGAGGGCAGGCAGGGGAGGGGTGGGCAGAAGCAGGGGTGAAGAGAGGCCAGCGCAGCACCGACGATTGGCCGCTCACATGCCGCGCCAGCCTGCAAAGGAGGGCAGGCAGGGGAGGGGTGGGCAGAAGGCAGGGCAACGAATCCTATTTCCAGGCACAATGGAGGGTGTGGTTGCGACGCAGTTTGATCACCCCTGCAACAATACCGCACCTTCACGCCACTTGGAGCTGTTGATGCTGATGTAGGCTGCCGTGATCTTGCCCTCCAGCTGAGGAAGCTTCACCAGTACAGCCTTGAGCGCGACGTCAGCCCAACCAGGCTCGTTCTCTTCGCTTCTTGCGTGCGCGCTTCCTGGTGGGCAGGCGTCGCAATGCGCGTTCTCAGCAAGCGCGTTGCAGGCAGCTACCTGCAGGAACCGTGGAGGCATACGGACTGAAGAGGGCGAGGGAGTAGAGAGGGCAGCCGTCCAGCGCAGCCTGGCCGCAGCCACCCACCGCAGCCTAGCCGGCTTGGCACTCTTGTGAATTTCCCAGCAAGATGCCAGCGCTGTGGCTGCCGCCGGCAGGAAGACGGCACGAAGGCGCGCGCGCCTACGCTCGCACCCTAGCGGGCGCATGCCGGCGCGCTGCGCGGCGCCGGCGCGCTGCGCGGCGGGCAATCTGGCTGCCCCTCGACCCCACCCGTGCACACACGAGTCCTTCCCGTTTCCGCGTGTGCTTGCCTAGTCTCTTTCAGCCCCCAAGCACGAGGGCCCTCATCGCGCACCTGCTCAGGTGTCAGGTCCAGCTTTGCCTTCTTCTTCTGCTGCTGCTCCCTGAAGAGTGATCAGCGCAGACATCAAAGTAATGAGTGCAATGAAGGTTCAAAGCATGGCAGGTCAGCAAGGCACGAGTAAACCCTGCACTAGGCTTCCTCACACACTTCTTCTTGCTCCAACTCCCAGGCCTGGAATTCACGCATTCGCCCTATTTCCACAGAAAGGAAGCTCACCCTGCTTGCTCAAGCTCACACCCCACAGCGTAGTCATCAAAGGTGGTGTTGCGGTTGATCGCGCGCCCCCGCTTGCTCACACGCGGTGCGAGCACAACTGCCCTGCCGTCCTGCAGTGATAAGTGGACCGATCGGCTCAGATGGGGCCGACAGATGCTTGACACACAGCAGTCCACCAGCGCACGTGCCGGCAAATACCCAATGTGCCAAGCCTCAACCCGGTCTCAGCGCCATTCACACCTCCTCCCCACTCACCAGACATGCCCAGCAGCAACCGAGACCCCGCCTTGGCCGCACCAACAATAAACAAGCGCATAACACACCTGCGCGACGGACGCAGCAGCCTCGGACGTGCCGCCCACGCGAGCGGCGCCCCCTGCGACAGCGCCCGCCGCCGCCTGCACGCCGCCTGTAGACTCTTGGGCGGCCTGCAACAACAAACAAGGGCAAGGCAGGGGTGAACTATGAGCAGCACTGGGATAGGTGACACAGCACACAGTACAGGGCAGTGCACGAATGCGAGGGAGGCGGGAATGAAGGACGGGCTGCACGCACGGCGGCGGAAGTACAGCTGCATGCAGGGGAGTGCGGTACCAGCGCAGCCACTGGCCGGCTACCACAGAAATGACATGCCTGCGTCTCAGGCAGCAGAGCAGGCACTCCAGCGAAGTGGACGAAGAAATGGGATGGACAAGGGCTGCCGGCGGATGCGACAAGACACCCGGAGGGGTCATTGAAATCACCCCTCGGGGTAGTCTGTTAATTTGAAATTCTGAGGTCATAGATGTATTTGTCAACTTCGAAATAGTGGGGGCGCCAGGTTTCAGCGTCTAGAACGGCCAAATGAAGAAGGTTGAAATTTTGGGTGAGGGTTCGGCATGCGAAAAGGGGGGGTCCGAGACCTGTCCGAGGCCCCACCCAACATTTTGGCCTTCTTTGTTTGGCCGTTCTAGGAGCTGAAACTTGACACCCCCACTATTTTGATGGTGTTAAATACATATATGACCTCAGAATTGCAAATTAACAGACTACCCGAGGGGTGATTTCAGCCACCCACACCCAGCCAGCCGCCCATCCCGCCGCTGTAGGTGGCGGCGCATGATGCTGGACAGGCAAAAGGGCTCCATAACTCTACTTAGAGAGTCGGTTAGTGCCTTCAATGAAGTAGTTGCATGGCCCAGGGACCAAAATGCACCACACGTGTCACAAGCAACAGGCAAACGCACCAGCGCTGGCGCCCCCCTGCTCACCTGCCGCACCGAATGCCCGCAGAGCTGGCGAACCCGCTGCTAATTAGTGGTCACATCAGAAGCCAGTATAGCGACAATGCACACAACACCTGCATAGCAGGAGCATCCAGGCGCGTGATGCCACCCGCCGCCGGTGCTCGCGGCGCAGCACCCGTCGGAGATGCGCCCGCCACCTGCTCGCCGGCTGCAGCCTCCTGGGTGGTCAGAGTAGCAGCCAGGGGAAAGCAGGAAGGATGGTTATCGACTTGAAAGCATGCACAAGGGGGCAGCAGAGGAGCACAGCTGGCAGGGAAGAGGGTATCCGAGGCAGCGGCGGGCACCAAGCACCAGGCGATTTGCCCAGCTGCCATGCATGCGCCTGGCTGCGACGGTCCCACCCTCAGCTTGGTATAGTGTGCTTGCACAACCATGGACCACGAAACCACAGTGTGTCACACACCTGCAGGTCGGCATGCGTGCCCTCGTCGGTGCCATGCGCCGGGTCGCCGCCAGCCACGACAGCGCCTGCTGGCACCGCTCCCGCCGCTGCAGCGCCCGTCAGCACCGCGCCCTCCGCCTGCTCAGCCCCACCAGCACCCTCATGGCCGGCCTGCCGCAGGCAGGGAGGGGCGTTCACACAGGTTGTGGAAGGCAAGCAACAGGCAGAGCGGCCAGCACAGCAGTCCACTCGGCATGAGCGGGATGGTCACGATGCAACCCTCCGTGAACTTCCGTGGCCTAAAGCACTAAACATAATTCTCTGCACAGGAAACAGTGCAAGCGACCCACCTGCATGGCAGACACATCCACCTCGTCGCCTGCCTCATGGCTGCCCGGCGCTGCAGCGCCCTCCTGCTCAAGGCGCACATCCAGCGGGGTGACCTGCAGCGTAAAACATGCAAAAAGAGAAGGGCATGGTGAAAAGCAGGAATGGAAACAACCAATCAATCTGTAATATGAAGACGTTCATTTTGCTGGGATCCGCGAGGATACAGAAGCGAGAACCTTTGAGCAACTGCCAGCCCTTGCCGGCTGCTGCTGTTGACAGTCCCTTGCGCAGTTCCCGGTCACAACTCGTGATGGCACAACACCCATCCGTTCCATGGGGAAGGGAGGTGGGTGCTGCCCCCTTGTCCACACACGCATGCACGCATACCTGTGCAGCAGCGGTGCCAGCTGCGCGCATGGCTGCTGGCCGCTGCGGAGACATCGCCTCGTCGTCCAGCCTGCCTGCCTCTTCAGCCTCGGTTGCAGCAGTGGTCGCAATGCCAAACACCCGTGCACCGCCAGCGTACACGCTTGCCTTGGCAGTATACGGCGGCAGCTCTGCAGAACGATGACAGGAAGCAAGTGCAAGAGAGTCATCATCACGAATGCGCAGCAAGGCTAGCATTCCTGGAGACACAAGGAGGAGGCATGGCAGGCGACGCCTTGCGGTTGCGTTCAGCAAGCGAACAATCACTCTTCCCCAAACTCACTTTGGCCCTGGATGACCTCCATATCTAGGGCAATCGCTTCACGCTCGGTGAGAATTCCAGCCTCCACTCCCCTGCTCAGCACATGCCGTATCGCCGGCAGGTGCTCCGCTGTTATGCCCGCCGCCCGCGCCGCTGTGCCGATGCGGTGCTCCAGCTGCCGCCCCTCCGCTTCCGCCGCTTTCTGCTGCATGATGCGCAGCAGCTCTTCCTTCTCCGGAGCGCCGCCAAAGCCGTAGAACTCCGACGCCACGCACGCGCGGGAGCCGCCAGTGTAAAAGTGGGAGAACGCAACGAGCGCAACTCTACTGTTCGGGAAGTCCTTGGCAAACTCGGTGGCCTTTTCAATCACCGTTAAGATGCGGTTGCACTGCGAGGATGGAGTCGGCTTGGGTGCCATCGTGCTGCTTGAGGCGAGAAGCGCACAAGCACACGGGAAGGGACGTCACTCGGCGAGGTTGATGAGTGCGGCATCGGTAATAAGCGGTTGAGTGCCACCTCTGCGGCAGCGCACTCGCCGCCCGCGGTGTGGGGCCCCCCTGCGAAGACTGCCGGTATTGTCGTGCCGATTCCGGCAGGCTGCTCCACCACCACCCTGCACTCCCCCTCAATGAGGCTGGGTGGGTGGGCTACTGCACAACCAGCCCACGCAGAGCTAGCAGCGCTGCATCGGCAGGTTCCCCTGGTCGCACCACCGCCGACGACCCCCGGCATCGGCGCACCCTGCCGCCTGCTCAGCTCAGCACGCATGCGCGCAGACTGTCCCAGCACCACCCTGCACTCCCCCTCGATGAGGCTGGGTGGGTGGGCCACTGCACAAGTAGCCTAGGCATACCTGGCAGCATCGCATCTGCAGGCACCCTGCTCCACCGCCATCGCCGACCCCCGACAGCGCCACACCCCCTGCCGCCTGCGCAGCGCAGCGCGCATGCGCGCAGACTGCCCCCACACCACCCTGAACTCCTCCTCAGTGAGGCTGGGTGGGTGGGGCATTGCACAAGCAGGCCAGGCACAGCTGGGAAGCACGCCGCCTGCTGCCTGCCGCCTGCTGCCCGCCGCTCCGCCCACGGGCTGGCCCCGCCAGATGAAGCACCGGACGGCACCACCGCTGCGCGTCCTGTTTGCTTGGTCACTTTACAGGGCTGCTTGCAGCGGCAGAGGCCCAGCGGACGCTGCTGGTTGTGGCGCGAGGCCTCCGGGTGGGCAGCTGGAGCGCGACGGAAGGTGGCGCCGGGCTCGAAATATATTCTTCTAGGGTCAGGAGAAGTATATAAAACAAACGGCATGCAAAACGGTGCAGATATCAGGCCAAATGTAAGCTCGACTGACCATCTGGGCATGTGCAGGATACACGAGCCTCATGTACTCGGGACCGGGAGGCTTACCTGCACCGACCGCCCCAGTAGGAAAGTCGGGGGCCATTACCTGACTAGCTCGGGTGCCGCGTCCGCTTCTGCTTGCGTCACAACTGCCGCATCTCGATCACTGGCCCGTATCGGCTGCTGTAGCCAGCAGGGGAACTCGCCCGGCTGCTGGGGTGGAACTCGCCCGGCTGCTGGGTTTAGCCGCACCGAAATGGCGGAGGAGCTGGAGGAGACCAAGGCCAAACTGGCCAAGGCGAGGAGGGTTCGCAGCGGTCGTGGGTGCGGTCAGTCGCTGCCGCTACCGCCGCCTGCCGCCGACGCCGTGTGCGTTGCACCCCGCCCTGTTACTATTCTGTCTGCCGTGCTCACGAACTCCTCCTCACCTGGTGCAGGCCGTGGCCAAGGGCAAGGCTCAGTACAATGAGTTGAAGGCGGCCAAGCAGCGGCAGGCGGAGCTGGAAGCCCGGCTGGCAGAGCTCGAGGCGGCAGCGGCGGCGGCGGGCGAGCAGGCGGCAGCTGGGCCGGCCAACGGCGCGCCCCTGGACGGCGCTCACGGCGCAGAGGTGCAGGAGTTGCAGGCGCAGCTGGCAAAGGTGGGTGCCGATCCCGTTGGCAGCCTCTGTGTGCCATGCGTTTCGCCCGCTAGCGTTCCACCTGTTCGCATCTGTGTAGGCTCGCCCTGCCCTAGCTGCAATCCCAGCTGCCCCTCCCATCCCACAACCGCCCAGGCCGTGGCCAAGGGCAAGAAGCAGCACGAGCTGTTCAAACAGAAGCAGGCTGAGCTGGAGGGCCGCGTGGCGCAGCTGGCGGACGAGCTGCAGGGGGCGCGCGCGGCCGCCGCCGAGCGCTCGCCGGACGAAGTGCAGGCGCTGCACGCGCAGGTGAGACAGAGGAGCATTGAGGAAGAGGGGTTCTTCTCCGCCACTCGCTGTCTCAAATCACGCCAGCTCCGATTATTTGATGGCAGCGTGTTGTGTTGATTGTCACGGTCGCCCTCTTCCTACGCGCAGGCAGACACCGCGGCGGCGGCGGTGGCGGCGCTGGAGGAGGCGGCAGCGGCGAAGGATGAGCAGCTCGAGGCGGGTGCCGCCGCGCTGGCGGCAGCCCGAGAGGAGGCCGCCAGGCAGGGTGCTATGCTGTCGGCGGCGCTGCTGCAGCTTGCGATGCCTCGCGAGCAGCAGCGCTTGCTGGAGGCTGTGGCTGAAGAGGCGGGGGTGGCGGTCGCCACCCAGCAGGCGGCAGCTGAATGGTCGGCTAATGCGGCGGCGGCTGCACTGCAGCGGCAGGCAGCCGAGCAGCAGGAGGCTGCTGTGCTTGCAGACCAGCGCCGGGCCGAGGAGGCTGGCGAGCTGGCGGCGGCGCAGCAGCAGGCGGCATACCTCGGCGCTGAGGTGGCAGCGCTTCGGGAGCAGCTGGCGGCGGCGCACGCGGCAGGGGAGGCGGCCCAGCAGCAGCAGGTGCAGCGGCAGGCGTTGGTGGACGCAGGAGAGTGCACGCCAGAGGAGCAGGCAATTCGACAGGCAGCCGGCCTGGCAGCAGAAGTGGCTAGTCTGCGCCAGCAGCTGGCAGCAGTGCTGGAGCAGGGCGAGCCGGCGGCGGCGCAGCTCAGAGGAGCAGACCAACAGGAGGGTGAGGCCTTGCAGGCGGCTGAGCTGGCTGGGCTGGCTGCTCAGGTGGTGGAGTTGCAGGCGCAGCTGGAGGCGGCGCAGGCGGGCGAGGCGGTGGCTGAGGCGCTGCGGCAGCAGCTGGCGGACGCTGCCGCCAGCGCCGCGGCTGGCGCAGGCGCAGAGGCGCAGGCTGCGACGGCAGCAGGGGCGGCAGCGGTGCGTCAGCAGCAACTGGAGGCAGAGGTTGCGGAGCTGAGGGGCCAGCTGGAGGCTGCGCAGCAGCGTGCTGCGGCGGCTGAGCAGCGCGCAGTCGAAGCGGCCACAGGGGCTGGCAGCGGCGCTGCGAGTGCCGCCGCGTCACCGACTGCTGCAGATGTGGCGGCAGCGCTGGAGGCGGCGGAGGCAAAGCGCCAGCTGGACGAGCTGCAGGCACGGGCCCCCCCCCCCCCCCCCCCGTTATCGACATGCATCTGTCCTTGCCGGCATTCCCTGTTGGCTGTCAACACAAGGACACTCGGGTAGAGCAGTTCACCGCTCTCATGTACCGTGAGCGAACTTATCCTGACGCATCCTGGGCCTGCCTGCACCCCGCACCCTGCTGCAGGATGACGTGGCGATGATGCAGGAGGCGCTGGAGACGGCGGCACTGCGGGTGCGTGGGCAGCGCATGGTGGGCAGACGAGGCTCCTGCTGCGGTTGCACCATGCTTATGCGGCCTTTGGTTGCTGCAGACGCACTGCCTTGACGGCAGGCAGAGGGGGGGGAGCATGCAGAAGGTGTGTTGTGTCCTCCGGCCCATGTGCCAGCTGCCACATGTTTTTGCGCGTAGGTGCGCTCGCGTATGTAGTGCCTCCCCTTGCTGCCTGCTGCTGCTCCAGGCGGCAGGGGGACATGTATAGGTCGCCCCACCCACCGTCGTGCTAGCTAGCCCTGCCTGCTCATAATCCATCCCCCGACTCCGCTCTGTCGCGTCCGCGTCCATGCCCTCCTGCTGCAGCTGCAAGCAGCAGAGGAGCGCGCCGAAGCAGCCGTCACCCGAGCGGAGGCTGCAGAGGCAGAGGGCGGCACGCTGCGGCGGCACCTGGCGCAGGCGGAGGGCCGGCTGTCGCTGGTAGAAAGCCTGGAGGCTGAGGCGGCAGGTGGGAGGGAGGGGGGGCAGGCGGGGCGGGCCCACGACGCACCACGCTGCTTGCTGCCCGCCTGCTGCGCCTGCTGGTCCTCACATTCGCGCCACTTTCCAAAGCCACACACACACACACACCTGCTTCTGTCGCGGCCCCCTCTCCCCCTGCAGAGGCAAAGGAGCGTGCCGGGCTGGCGGAGCAGCAGGCGGGCGAGCTGCAGGAGCGGCTGAGGGAGGCGGCGGCAGAGGCGGATGCGCAGCGGCGCGCTGCAGAGAAGCTGCAGGAGGAGTTGGACGTGGCGCAGGCGGCGGCGCAGGCGGCCGCGGCAGCGCCAGAAACGGCGGCTGTTCAGGGGTGAGCCGCTGAGCATGGCAGCAGCAGCCATGGTTGAGCACTGGACTGTGCACTAGCACCGATGCCAGGGCGGATGCTCATGCATGTAGCTGATGCGTACAACTGGAAGCACGGGCCTCGTTCACCCCCGCCTTTGAACGCCCACTGCTGTGCAGGCAGCAGCAGGCGGACAACGCCGAGGTGATGGCAGAGGCACAACAGAAGATGGCCGCAGCAGATGCAGCGCTGGCTGACGCTGCCGCCAAGCAGGCCGAGGCGGAGGCCCAACTGGCGGCAGCGCAGGAGCAGGAGGCGGCAGCTCAAGAGCGGGTGTCGGCGGCAGAGGCCCGGGCGGCGGCAGCGGAGGAGGAGGCCGAGCGGTAAGGGGAGGCGCTGCGCTCGCTGGCGGTGTGTGCAGTCGCAGTTGTGCCTCTGCCGATTGCAAGCAAGACGGCCTGCACCTGGCCTCCCTGCCCTCTCTGCGCTGCTCACAACCCCAGCGCCCTCGCGCATGTGCAGAGCACGCACCGAGGACGAGCACCGGCGCCACAAGTTTGCCCTGGTCAGCCAGTCGTTTGCCAAGAAAGAGGAAGGCCTGCTGGCTCGGGTGGAGGTGGCGGAAGCGGCGGCGGCACAGGCAGCGGCAGATGCAGCGGCGGCACGTGAAGAGCAGCAGCAGGCGGCAGCAGAGGCCGCGGCGGCGCAGCAGCGCCTGCATGCGGCAGCAGAAGAGGCGGAGGCAGCGGTGGCGGCAGCAGTGGCGCCGCTGCAGCAGCAGCTGGCTGCTGCCCAGCAGCAGGTGGCTCAGCAGCAGGCGGCGGCGGCGCAGTGTCAGGAAGAGCTGGAGGAGACTGCAGAGGAGGCAGCACGCCTGTCGGCGAGCCTTCAGTTGGCACGCCAGGAGGCGTTGAGCCTGCAGGCGCAGCTGCAGGCAGCAGGCAGCGAGCGTGCTGCGGCGGAGGAGCAGGTTGCAGCGCTGCAGCGGCAGCTGGAGGAGCTGCAGGAGCGCTCCCGGCAGCTGCAAGAGGCTGCCGGGCAAGCGCAGCAGCCGACCGCGGCAGCCGCGGCCGACGGCGGCGCCAATGGTGTCACGCAGCGAGCGCCTGGGCGTGCCGCCAGCCCTGGCATCGCATCTCTGGACAGCGGCCCCGCCGCTGCTGCTGCTGCTGCTGCGTCTGGCGGTGGCGCCGCCCCTGCTGCAGCCCTTGCCCTGGAGCAAGAGGCTCTACAGCAGCAGCTGGCCGACGCAGAGAAGAAGGCGGCGGCAGCGGTGGCGGTGCAGCAGGCCCGTGTGGCGGCGCTGGAGAAGCAGAACCGAGAGCTGAGCTGGCAGGTGGCCATGCTGACGCGGGGCAGCGGCAGCGGCGCAGGCGGCGGCGAGCCGCGTGCCGGCGGGCGCGTCGGGATCGGTGCGCCCCCGGGCGCGATCGCGCTGTCCATGCCGGCTGTGACCCTCGAGGGCGCGGCCGAGCGGCCGCTTGCAGTGGCGGTGGGTTGGGTGCTGCGCCACCGGAAGCAGCTTGTGGGAGCGTACCTCGTACTGCTCCACTTGCTTGTGTATGCGATGGGAATGCTGCTGGGATGGTGCCGCCATTCGGCGCCGCCTGGCGCCGGTTGATGTGCACGGCACCGCACGGCAGCAGCATGCAGCGCAGATGCAGCACAGAACCCACGTGCGTCTCCACCATACGTGATCCGATCTAATTTGTAATTCCGATTGCAAGCAATTTGAACATGCTAGAGCTGTGCAGAGATTGAAAACACCAAACGCCGCGTGCCGTTTCGCAGCTTGCTCGCCCTGCAATGCGCCCTCTGCTACATGTTTGGTTGACTGCCAGCGTGTCAGCTTCATCCAAACCACCACACACACTTGAACATCCGCGCGTTAGTGCGTTCTGCGGACACACCAGGCCGCTGGGTTCTTTGTGGAGTGCACGCAGGCGCCTGCGCCCCACTCTCAGCAGCTGACTGGACACAGTAACGCGCTGGTAACGGGCAACGCGAGCAGGTAGCGCCGATCGCGCACCCCCAGCAGCGGCACCGCCAGCGCGTCGCTCTCGGCACCGCTGCTGCTGCCCAAGACCGCAGCCATCACATGGCTGCTGCATCCGCAAAATTGCCCCCTGTCAAGGTGGTAAACACGGAGGACGAGGAAACGGCTCCCATTAACTTTGAATGGACAGAGGAATGCACTCCAAACGACGACACCGTGGATGGTCACGAGGGCTGCCGCTGCGCCGCCGGCGCCTGCGCAGCTGGCGCCTGCCCCTGCGCGCCGGCCAGCTTACAGCCAGCTGGCGACGGCCGCTGGGTGGTGCTGCCAGCGTTGAGGTCGGATCAAGATGAGCTGTCGGCATGCGGGCCCGCCTGCGCGTGCCGCGGCGGGTGCGGGTGCGGCGGCGGCTGGGGCGGCGGCGGCGGCGTGCCGCCGCTGCCAGTCACGCTGTGCAAGCTGCCCGGCAAGGGGTGGGCCGTGGTGGCGGACGAAGGGCTGCCCCAGGGACTCTTAGTCTCCTATTACGCAGGTAAATTCAAACGGGTCTTCGCCTCATTGGCTGTTGCTTTCGAAATTGCAACATGTGCCTTCCGCACTGCCTGTCTGAACGCGTCGTGTGCACGCGGCCGACGTCAGCCCCCCACCTCCTCCCACCCGTGTGCTTGCAGGAGAATACGTCAGCAATTCGGAGGCGCAGAGGCGGCTGGCGGCTTATGACGCTGCAGGCGGAGGCCACGCGCTGCTGGTGAGGAATGCAGAATCTGATGCACCAAGGGGGGAGGCGGGGCGGCGCTGCAGCGTGGAGCAGGGGATCCGCTGGCATGACTGGCATGGCTGGCTTGCGTTGGTGGCTTCTGTCCACCTGCTGCTGCTTGGGAGTGCTGCGCAGTGCATGTGAACGAGCGACGACAACGTCTCATGTGCCGGTCGCTCTGCTCTCATGCTCGCCGACCACCACCCCCAACACTCCCTCGCCTGCCTTCCCAGGTCCTGCGCGAGTGGCTGCCCAGTGGCAAAGCAGCGATCCGGATCAACATCGATCCCACGCACCGCGGCAACATAGCCCGCTTCTTCAACCACTCGTGCGACGGCGGTAACATGCGCCTGACGCTGGGCAGGTGGGCAGGTGGGGTGGGGAGGGGTTTGAAAGCAACAAATGCAAGGGTACTTCACACACCATACATTCAGTCCGTACAAACAAAGCCTCCCGCCGCCAACCGCACACCATCTTCTGCCCTGCCGCTTTCCGCCCGCGCAGGCGCACCGGCTCGTTGCTGCCGCGTGTGCTGTTTGTCACGAGCCGGCCGGTGGCGGCGGGAGAGGAGCTGACGTGGCAGTACGGCCCTCCAAATGCCGGCCCGGGCGGGCGGCGCTGCCACTGCGGCACCGCCGCATGCCGGGGTTTCATGCCGCACGAATACGTGTAAACTTGTAAAGGTGCTGCTGTCACCGGCTGATTAGCTTACGAAAATACAACGGCCGGGGCAGCTTGAGCGGCGCAAGCGGCGGCTGGCGGCGCAGCGCAGCAGGTGCTGGCTGCCAGATCGCGTTTGCGCGGTTCGATGAGTGCCGCGCTTGCCCCCCTCGACGCTGTATAGTCCCAAGAGGGCGCGTGGCTGTGATCGATAGCACATGTCGTGTGTTTAGCTCGCTGTTGAGACGCCCCCACCATGTCTCAAGTCCGGCAGCTGGTGGACATCCTGGCGTGCTCCGAGCAGAGGGCTCGGGAGCTCTTGAGCGAGACGCAAGGACGCCTGGAAGACGCCGTGTCTTTGTTCTATGCGCAGCCATCGAGGCCGGCGCCCCAGTCTCCAAGGTGAACGTGCGATGACAGCGGAGGTCAAGCCGCTTGCCGCCGCCGCCGCCGCGCGCCGCCGCTGCCGCGCGCCGCCGCCCACCCCTGCTGCCTCGCTCGCTCCCCTGCAACGCAGGTCTGAGCTGCGCAGCCTGCTTTGTGGCGAGGTGACGCAGCAGCAGGCCGCGCAGCTCCTGCGCCGCGCCGGAGGCAACCTAGCTGCGGCGGCAGACCTATTTTTTGAAGAACCTTCGGCGGCGGGGCCCGCTGGGCGCAACAATGCTGGCAGCAGGGCCGGCGGCAGCGCTGCCGCGGCGGCGGCGGGCCGCGGGCGACGCGACGCCAGCGAACCCCTCACCATTAGCGACATGTGCGCCGCAGGCAGGATGCAGTGGAGTGGCACGCGAGGGGCTGCCGCGCGGGTCCTCTGTTGCATTCCGCACCTACTCACACTCTCTGTGTTACTCCGACCCGCCCTGCAGCCGCGACGGAGACTCTTCTTCTTCTTCCGAAGAGGGAGAGGAGGAGGAGCAGCTGCCCCGCGTCCGCTACAGCGCCGGCCGTGGCGGCCGCCAACCAGCCGCCGCAGCTCGGCAGCTCGCCCGCGCCAGCGGCCGCGGCATGGGATATGCCCCCGGCATGCCCGCGGCATGGGATGTGCTGCATGGCAAGGGTGAAGCAAGGAGGGACGGCATGAGGGAATGCAGAGTTTCAAGGGAGGAGGTGGGAGGAGGAGGAATTGGCAGCAGTATTGGTGGCCTGGAGTCTGCATGTTCTGCCAGGCGTGCGGCAGCGCCCGCGGTGCTGCCGGTCGCCGGCGAGCACGCTGCTCCTGCATCTTAGTGCCACGCCTTGCTGTGCATGTGTGCATTGAGACCCTCAGCCTTCCTCCCTCTGCGCACCACCCTCATCTGCAGGCGAGCAGCGGCTGGGGCCCAAGCTGACAGGCCATCTGCCCGACCTGAACGGTGCTGCAGCAGCGTGCGCGCAGGCGCGTGCGCTGGCGCAGCCTCCGGCGGGCGCCGACGGTGCCGCTGCCGCAGCCGCCGGCGCCGACGCGCCGCAGCCAGCGCCCGAGGTGCTGCCCCTGCCGCAGCTTCGCAGCGGCGGTCGGCTGTTCACGCAGCGGCAGGAGGAGGTGCCGGCGGTGGTGCGGCCGCAGGCGGTGGCGGCGCTGGTGCGCCTGCCGCTGCGCCTGGGCAGCGTGCGTCTGCCGCTGACGACGGTCAACGACAAGGAGCTCCAGGCGGTGCAGGTGGGTGCCGCCAGCCGTTGCTGTGCTTGTCAAAGGTCATGCGGGTTTGCGTGCGTCCTGGTCCAACACCGGGCGTTGACCAGGCAAGGGGCATGGGCCGCAGTGCGTGGCAGGGCTTGGCGCTGCGGTTGCAAGGCCAGCCTGGATGGGGGCTACCTGTCGGCAGTGCAGGTGTGGGGGGGTTCGGACGTGCACAAGGGAGGTGCGGCTGCCGCCTGGAGGGCTGTGTGTGCGTTGCACAAGGCGCAGGGCCGTGGACCAACCCAGCATTGGACCTGTCTGCCTGCGTGCGCATGCCCCCTGTCCCACAGGGCCGCAAGCACTGGTCGGAGCTGGAGTGGGGCGGCAAGTCCAAGCTCTTCCACAACTACACCGTGAGCGCTGCCGGGCGGGACAGGCTGGGTGGTGCGCTGGGCGCGACAGGTCAATCGGCATCTTGGCACGCGGCTGTCCCAGTTTCTGGCAGGCTGTGCCTTTGACAGGTGGCTGCCAACGGCCAGCTTCCCGGCCCCTCACCTCGCACGCCCTCCCCCTCCTCCTTGCCCTCACCCCTGCAGGGCTTTGCCGCGTTCCGCCTGTCTGCCTGGCAGCACCAGCCGCGCACGCTGCCCCTCTCGGAGCTCGCGGCGCTGCACTCCCCCGCGCAGATGGAGGGGATTGCCCGCCTGGAGCTGTACGGCACCGACGAGCGCCGCGACGTGGCGGCGGCGACCGTGCGGGAGGAGCACTGCTGGGTGTCAGGTGGGACGGGTCGCCGTTTTTCAGAGAAAAAGAAACAGTGGGGGGCCTGTCCAGGGAAGACCTGCACAGAGTCTTTTGCTGGCAGCGGGGAAGCACACAGCGTGCAGCAGCACAGGCGCGCACCTTCCCGGGGCTTGGCCCGCACGTGTAGAGCCGCCTGCCTGCCTTGCCTCCCCCTGCTCCCCCCGCAGAGCTGCTGTACTCTCTCTGGGTGCTGGAGGCGGCGGGCATAGCCGAGGTCCGCATGCGACTGACGGGGCCACCGGAGGCTCTGCAGCAGCCGGCGCAGCAGCAGCCGGCGCAGCAGCAGCAGCAGCAGCAGGAGCAGCAGCAGCCAGCGCAGCAGCAGCAGCAGCCCGGCGCCTCTGCGCCGGCCGGCGGGCGCGGGCGTGGCCCCATACGCGGCGCGCGCACCGTGCCCGCTGCGCCCCAGCGGGCGGTGGCGGGGCCCAGCGGCGGCGGGCGCAGCGGCGGGCGCGGCGGCGGGCGCGGCGGCCGCGGCGCGGCCGCCGCCGCCGCTGCCACGCGCGTCGGCGATTCTGCGGGGCAGCCTCGGGGTGTGCTGCTGGACGTGGTGCTGACGGAGGAGCTGCGGCGGCTGCTATGGTGGGATGAGGATCATGGGGACCTGTCTGACCAGATGGATGGTGACAACAAGGAGAGCAAGCTGCGCCGGAAGAAGGGGCAGGGCGCCAATACGCAGGTGCTGCTGCTGGGAGGAGTGGGGGCGAGGGGCGGCTTGGCTCGAAGCAGTCGCTGCAGGTTGCAGCCTGCGGCGTGGCGTGGTGACGCCGGCTTCGCCGCTGCCTGCGCGGTGCAGCGTGCCGCAGGCGCCCAGCGAGCGTTTGTGCCCGCCACGTGTGACTCGCCGCCGCAATGTGCCCTCCACCCTCCTCCGCAGCGGTGGACCAAGTACGGCAGCGCGCTCGGCCGGGTGGTGGCGGCGCTGCTGCGCCACGGCAGCGGCCTGTGCCTGGGGCCAGGTGGGTGTCCTGGGTGGCGCTAGGCCAAGGCAGCAGCACATGCTGTAGGACATGGCACTCGAGCATCGAGGGGGTATGGAGATTGGGTGTGGAGGTCGCGGCAGACCCAGCAGGAACTTTGATTTGCAAGGAATTGCAGCAAGGCGGGGGGGGGGGTCACCCTCCGTGCCGCACGATGCACTGCAGCCCGCCCCCCATGCGACAACTCTGCTCGCTCGGCCCCCTCTGCCCCCTCTGCACCACCAGACTGCGACGGCCTGCTGAACCTGGGCGACGTGCCTGCCATGGAGTGGGCCGACGTGGCGGCGGCGCGCAACCGGCGCGCTTTGTACGACGTGCAAGCGCTGCTTACGTCGGGTGAGTGGGTAGGTGGGTGGGTAGGTGGATGGGTGGGTGGGAAAACGGACTGTAGGTACAGCGGCATCACAGGGCGGCCTGCTGGGGACATGCACCCCCCCTGCTGCCCTCCGAGGCTCCACCACCACTCCTCTGCTGCACCGCAGTCACATACCGGCGGGAGGGACTGGCACCGCTGGCGGCCCCCAAGGGCCTGGCGGTGACCCCCAAGCAGTATCAGCTGACTGGGCTGCAGTGGATGCTGAACAGGGAGGCCAAGTTGAGAGCGAGTTGGGTGGGGCAGGCAGGGGTTGGGGGATGGGGTGACACCGCCCCTTGGGATTGCCCCCCGCCCACCCACACACCCACACACCCACACACCCACACACCCACACGCACGCACGCATGCACGCATGCACGCACGCATGCACGCACGCCCCCCACCCACCCCACCCACCCCACCCCCACCCACCCACGTTACCACGTGGCTGCGCCCACCTGTCCTCTGCGCCCTCCCGACCCTTCACCTGCAGGGTGATGCCCTGGGCCGCGGCCAGCTGCACCTGCACCCCGCCTGGCTGCAGCTGGTGACGGCAGACGGGCAGCTGCTCTACCTGCACCGCCTGCGCCCCCACGTCGCCTCCCCCAACTTTTACACCGCCCCCGTGGGCGGCACCTGCGGCGGCTTTCTGTGAGTGCACACGCCGGGTGCACCGCTGTGCCGCAGCTGCCTCTCGAGTTGCGCGAAGCTGCTGGCTGTCCCGCCCGCCGTCGCCTCAGCCGCCTGGCTGCTGCATGTTGTGCTGCACCTGTGTGGGTGGGGTGGGGTGGGGTGGGGGCCACCCTGCGGCGGCTTGTCGTAAGCGCAGCAAGGGGTGGAGAGGGCGTGGGGGAGTCGAGTCGTACTGCGCAGCAAACTGCGCAGCAGGCCTGCCAGCCCAGCTGCCGGCCCCACATTTCCTGCCCACATCAGCCCCCCCCCCCCCCCCCCCCCCCCCCAGGGTGGATGAGATGGGCCTGGGCAAGACCCTGGAAATGCTGATGCTGGTGCTCTCCAACCCGGCGCCCCGCGGCTGGGCCGTCAGCAGCCTGGAGGGCCAGACGCTGGGGGAGGAGGGGGAGCCTGTGCCCATTAAGTGCTCCCTGGTGGTGGTCCCCGCCAACCTGCTGGGCCAGGCGAGGAACCGCCCTGCTGCTGCGCTGTGCCGCCCTGCTGCTGCGCTGTGCCGCCCTGCTGCTGCGCTGTGCCGCCCTGCTGCTGCGCTGTGCCGCCCTGCTGCTGCGCTTGCCGCCCTGCCGAAACGCTATGCCGCGCTGCTGCTGCGCTGTGCCGCCCTGCTGCTGCGCTGTGCCGCCCTGCTGCTGCGCTTGCCGCCCTGCCGCTACGATGTGCCGCGCTGCTGCTGCGCTGTGCCGCCCTGCCGCTGCACTGTGCCGCCCTCCAGCGGGTGAGGAGCTGCTCCGCTGTATGCCAGCTGTCCTGTAGTGCGGTGTGGGGGTGCAGCAGCAGCACAGGCTGCATGTGGCTGGAGGGCTGCATTTGGTGGGAGCACACCCACGCTGCTGCTTCGCTGCTAAGCCGCTTCACACGCTGCCCCCTCACACCCCTGGACCCACGCCACCCACCCCCTGTGCAGTGTAGCGAGGAGAGTGAGCATCGAGAACCCCCTCAACTGCTCCTCTTCGCCGCGCTCACTTCCACTTTCGAACACCCAACCCACTCCCTGCGCAGTGGAGCGAGGAGATTGAGCGTCATGTGCAGCCTGGGCAGCTCAAGTGGGCACGCTACCGGACCCCTGGAGGCTCCATCGCGGCGCAGACGGCGGCCGGCGACGTCGACGGCGACGCGGGGCGGGCCACGCGGCGCAGCCGTCGCGTCGCGCAGGCGGAGTCCTCGCGGTTGGGGAGGGTGCGCGCATGGGGAGGGTGCATGCATGGGGAGGGTGCGCAGGCTGAGGCCTTGCGGTTGGGAGGGTGCGCGCATGGGGGGGGGGGGGGGGGGGGGGGGGGGGGGGGGGGGGGTACATCGATTTTCGCCAGCACAAAAATGTGCTGTTTAAGCCTGTTTTGCACCCACCGCCCCGCGGCGCCCAATTTTATTTCCCAGCACTGTTGAAACGTGCTTTGAGAACCGGGGCGGGTTCCTGAAGGAGGTCAGGCCCGCGGCATGTGCAGCCTGAAGCTGGGGGCACTGTCGCGGCCCGCAGACCATCTGAGATCCTCCGTCGTACTGTGTGGAACGTATGGAAGGCGCGGGAGGGCGCAGCGGTGCGTGTCTACAGAGCCCCAGCGCGCCTCGCGCGCAGCACGAGTGAATGTTTGGTCGATAGGATGCATCGGACGCCCACGCGCGAGTCTAACCCGCATCTATATGCGCCTGAGCGCATTTAAGTGCAGCGGGTCAGCGATCAGACACCTGCCGCCGAAGGGGCCGACAAGAACCCCGCGCCTGGCCCCCTACACCGGCGCCTGCTCCACATAATTGATCTAGAGCACCTACAGGGGCGGTAGCCGCCGCTCCGAGGCCCGGCGTTGAGCGCACAGCCAGAACATTCACTCGGCGTGGAAGGCAGCACAGACGGCGGCAGGCGATGTCGCATCCCGCCCCCGCGCCCTCAGTGCCTGCCCCGGTGGCTGGCGGGCCTCAGAGAGCGTTTAAGGAGTTCTAGAGACCGAATGTGAAGCAGCGGAGGGCGCCCAGGCCCGTTTCGTGCCCCACACCCTTAATCAGTTAGGCCGAAAATCGATGTAAGGGGGGGGGGGGGGTAGCGCGCTTGGGAGGCGCATGGCGTGTCTGGCCCCGCTGGCAGCCCTGCTGCTGCTTGCCCCGCATGCACATGCTCCGTCCTGCCCAGCATGTTCCCCCCACCCTTGGCTCTTCTGAGCCCAACCCCTCCCAGGGCACCCCCGTGCGCGGCGTCATGTACCTGGCTCGCGGCGGCTGCCCTGCTTCTGCATGGGTCCTCCTCAGCCTCCTGCGCGCGCGCGCCCCCCCCCCCCCCCCCCTGCAGATCGACCTCTCCAAGGGCACCCCCGTGCGCGGCGTCATGTGCCTGGCGCCAGACGGCGGCGAGGTGCCCATGCACGAAGCAGGTGCGGGTTGTGCGTGGGGCGGGCAGGGCGCAGTCTGCGGGTAGGCCAACGCGGCATCTCACGCGTCGAAACGGTGGCCCGGCTGGGTTGGGTGCAGCTGTCGCCACGCCTCTGTCCAAACCGCTTCGGCAGCATGTGTGCCTGCTGCCCTCCCCTCGCCTGCAGACGTTGTGCTCATGTCTTATGAGCAGCTGCGCGACCAGCTGCACTCCGCCAGCGGGCACACCTCGCTCTTGCACCAGTTTGGCTTCTGGCGGTGCGTCGGGGCGGGCAGAGCTCCCACACTGCCCTGGCAAACTCTGTGGATGGACGCACGCTAGGCCAGCCTGCTGTGCGCCGGCCTGCCAGGCTGTGACCTCGCCTTCGCGCTGCTTGCCACCCCCCCCCCCTGTTTCCGCCCTTGCCAAACCCATGGTACTGCATTGCAGGGTGGCGTCGGATGAGGCACAGGTGGTGGCCAACCCTTTCATGCTCCGTAGCGCTGCCTTTCAACACCTCCATTCCTGCCAAGCGTTGCAGGGTGGTGCTGGACGAGGCACAGCTTGTGGCAAACTCCTCCTCGGTCGCGGCCGTCATGGCAAGCTCTCTGTGGCGCCGCCACGCGTGGGTGGTGACCGGCACGCCCGTGTCGCAGAGGCTCGACGAAATCAAGGGTGTGTGCCGCGCGCGTCGATTGACAGGGTAGTAAATGCTCTGCCGCGGTGCTGCCACGGCGGGCCTGCCGAGAACCCTGCATGCTCGAGGGAGGACGTGGCTGAGATGGGCGGGCAGCGTGCGGCAAGAGCGGCAACAGACGAGGGCGTTGGGTCGCGTACGTCGCACGGTAGCCCTGCCTGCTCGCCTGGACCTCGCAGGCCTGTTGGCGTTCCCGCTGGTGCACGACCTGGTTTCACGCCCTCCTTTTGGAAGCTCGATTGTTTCGTACTGCTTGAAAAACAACGCAACCCCCTGCAGGCCTGCTGGAGTTCTTGGCGTACGAGCCCTACCACCACGCCCCCGTCTGGCGCGGCCTGCTGTCCCACGCGGCGGAGCAGGCCAGCGCGGGCGGCCTGCTCAGCCTGCGCGCGCTGCTGCGGGGCGTCATGCTGCGGCGCAGCAAGGCGGACGTGGGTGAGTGCGGGCGGGTGGGCTGGCATGTGCAGATGCGACGCAGCGCACACGTGCAGGTGCTGCCTGTTTGAGTGGGTCCCTATTTGCCGGTCGTTTTTTTCGGTGCTCCACAGCGACTGGGACTGTCTCTCCCTAATTCCCCTCGCAGCCCACGAGCTGGAGCTGCCTCCCTGCACCCGAGAGGACCGGTACGTCAAACTGTCTGCTGTGGAACGGCTGTGCTACGAGCAGGTGGGCAACGCTCAGTTCTGTGCTATCAATCAGTCAGTCAATGAGAGTGGTAGCCACGCTGTGGCTTGCAAACGACGCACGGGGTGCCTTACGCGTCAGCGTTAAGACTTGCCAGTCGTTCATGCTGCAGCGCCCTGCCTGCGCATTGACTGGCACCCTTGTTGACGTTAGGCTGAGCGCTCGCCCCACTTGTCGCAGACCAAGCGTGCCTTCTGCGACGCCGCCTACCAGCTGGCACAGCATCAGGGGGCCGCAGCCGCAGCTGCGGCGGTGAGCGGTGTTGCAACTGTTGCTTTTGAGGACAGGGTGCCTGCACGCTGTGCGTGCTGCGTGCACTGCAGGTGGAGGGCGTGCGCGCCCCCTCCCTTGCCTGCCCCCGGCTTCCCACCCGTGCCCCTCACTGCCCCTGGCCTGGCCTGCACCCCCTGGCCCATCCCCTGCAGGCCGGCCGCGCCCGCACCGTCGGCAAGGCGGCGGGCAAGGCGATGGCGGCCTTCACGGCGCTGCGCCAGAGCTGCTGCCACCCGCAGGCGCGCGCAGCCGGCGGGGGCCAGTGGCAGCACCCTGGCGTGCATGCGCTGCGCAGCCGCTTGCTCTGGGAGGCACCCCCGCGCGTGCAACGTGTTACGATGCGCCTTGACTTGCTCAATTCCGCCGCGCCGCCCCCCTGACCCCCCCCCCCCCCTCGTCCCCCATCGCCGCAGATTGTGCGCCGCACCGACGAGCTGCTTGGCAAGGACCGCAAGAGCATGAAAGACATCATGGCTTCGCTCGTGGTCAAGGTGCGCTGGCTCGTGCCCGCCGGAAAGGCTGGCTGCCCCCACCGGCTGCTCCCCGCTCCCCTGCCCTGCATGCGTAGTGCCCCCGCCTGCCGCTGCCGGCGGAGGCCCTGCCCCGGCTCGCCTTAGTTCCATGAAACCTACGCTGGGGAAGGGGGGAGGTTTCCCTCCTTGGTTTCATAAACGGTTCGATAAAAAAACCATCACCATATCACCCACCACTGCCGTGCCACCTTCTCATGCCAGGCGTACGGCGAGTGGGACCAGGCGGCCAGGCGCCTCGTAGACGCCAAGCTCATCCTTGCGGCGGTGCAGGCCGGCGTGGGCAGCCACCCTGGTGCGTCCACGCTGGCTCCCTGGGAACGCATGCAGCCGCTTGCCCAAGGGTTTGCTGTGTGGCCTGGCTGGCGCGGGCGCTGTCACGCCGCCTTTCTCGACCCGGCCGGGGCTGTGCTGGCCTCTCTCTGTGACACCGGTGTCTGCTGGTGTGCCCACGAGTGCCTGCGCCTGCTGCTCGGCTCGTTTGTTTGCTACATGCCAATGCCAGCAATGGCGAGCCTTGCCGTTGCACCTGCGTCACTCCAACCCAACACCCATATCCCCGCTCCCCTTCTCTCCACACACAGAGGAGCGCCTGCGCCCACTTTTGGAATCGATCCGGGCAAACCAGGCAGCCGCCGGCAGTGCAGACATCCGTCTCCAGGCCACTGCGGCACGCAAGATGCATGGCGAAGTGGAGGAGGGCGAGGCAGGCGGCAGCGGCGGGCGCGTCAATGGCGCCGACGTCTCGGCGACGGGAGGAGCGGCGGCGGGGGCAGCTGAGGCAGCAGGCGCAGCAGATGACAAGGGCGAGGGCAAGGCATTAATGGAGGCGTCGCCCGCACCCCAGCAGCAGCAGCAGCAGCAGCAGCAGCAGCAGCAGCAGCAGCAGCAGCAGCCAATGCGCCGGCAGTCTGGCAGGAAGCGCGGCCGGTCGGCGTCGGTCGGCGCTTCCCAGGAGCCCCAGCAGGCGCAGCAGGCGCAGCAGGCGCAGCAGGCGCAGCAGCAGGCCGGCGGCGCGGAGGGCGACCGACAGCTGGCGGAGCGGCTGCAGGCGGAGGACGCGGCACGTGCGTTGGACGCGGCGCAGCAGGAGGCGGATGTGGTGGCGGCACAGGCAGCGCAGGAGGGGGAGGAGGAAGCAGTTGATAAGACGCAGGTGGGGCAAGGGTGGACGCAAGGCAGAGGAGAGGGGGGGGGCAGGGGGGGGGGGGTAAGGCAGAGGTGGTGAGTGCCGCCCCTGACCAGGCATCTGTGCTTTCGTTTGTTGCCGTGAATGTGTGCACCCGCCCAACCCCGCTGACAACGATCTTGCTGCACAGGAGGAGAAGGAGGCGGCCGTGCGGCAGCGCGCCTGGCGCAAGCTGGAGCTCGATGCGCTCGAGCTGTACGCCCACATGCTGCGCCAGTACGGCACGCGGGCGGCGCCCAAAGGCAAGAAAGGCAAAAAGAAGGCCAAGGCGCGGCGAGGAGGCAGCGACGAGGAGGGGGAGGAGGGGGGCTCGCCTGGCGGCAGGAAGCCCGCCAAGCAGCCGCGGCGCGAGGCCACCGCGGGCGCTGCCGGTGCTGCAGCAGCGGCGGCGGCGGCGGCAGCGGCGGCGGGCGGCAGCCAAGAGGCTGAGGAAGCGGGCCCGTCTGACAAGCTCGGCAAAGAGGTAGGACTGACGGGGGAGCTGTTGAGCCCGGGCAGCGCTTTGAGCAACTGTGCAACTGTGAGCTCACGGCAGCACTTGACCAATATCGACAGCTGTCCTTCACACAAAGCCCCCCCTCCCCCCCCCCCCCCCCCCCTTCTGCTTCAACCAACCCCCTTGCCGAGCAGGTCATAGCAGCCCAGCTGGACGAGTGCCAGGCGGCGCTGGAGGAGCTGCGCGGCGAGCTGCGGCTGGCTGTGGGCTTGTCGGACGGCCGTCTGGCGAGTGCTGCACCTGTGTTTCTGTTTGGGAGTGTTTTCCCCCTGGTTTTGGTGGCTTTGGAGGCGGTAGGGAGCGAGCTGCGGCTGGGTGTGAGGGGGGGGACATGCTGTTGTCCTGCTGTGACACAGTGCGTCAGCAGCGAGTGCAGGAGTGGCCTGGCGCTGGCTGGCCACCGCTTGCGGCTACCCGTCCCCACTTGCCTGGCAGATGCGGCGCAGCCGGCGGCATGCAGGCGCAGGCACCAGCTCATGTCTTGCCCACGCCCTGCTGCCTGCGTGCCACCCACCCACTTCTTGCCCCGCAGATGCGGCGCAGCCGGCGGCGGGCAGGCATCGATGCTGACGACGAAGAGGCGGAGGTGCCCATCGACCTCAAGGGTGAGTGCTGCCGGCTGGTTTGTGCGCAGCGCAGGACCCCCCTCGCCTCCCCCCTGCCTCCGCACAACACGCGATTCACACGGCTCGCCGCTACACTCTGCCCCCCGACGCGCCACGTGTTTGTACTGCAGAAGCTGAGGAGCAGCTGCTGAACGCCAAGCTCATCCTGCTCGCTGTCAACTTGCTCCCCTGTGAAACCTGCAGGGGCGGAGGAGCAGCTGCTGAACGCCAAGCTCATCCTGCTCGCTGTCAACTTGCTCCCCTGTGAAACCTGCAGAGGCGGAGGAGCAGCTGCTGAACGCCAAGCTCATCCTGCGCTCCTTCAACGAGGTGCTGGCGCGGAGGGACCCCGAGAAGAGCGCGCGCACGGCGGTCACGGGGGCAGGTGCGCGCTGCTGCGCTGGCTCTGGCGCTGCTGCGGCTGGCGCTGCTGCGGCTGCTGCCGACAGCTGGCTGCCCGCGGCCAGCGCCTGCAACGGGCCGCGGCCACACTCCTGCAACCGCTCCTGCCCGCTAGCGCCTACCCCCTTGCATTCCCCCCTGTTTGCTTGCCCACGCCCTTGCCACCGCTGCAGAGAAGGAAGCGTCGGAGACGTGGCACCACCTGCAGCACATGCTGAACAAGGAGTCGGCGCTGCTGGCGGCAGAGAAGGGCAAGGCGGCGGCGGAGGACGGCGAGGGCGCGGGCGCCGCGCCAGAGCAGGTCGGCTGGGCTGGGTGGAGGTGAATGTGCCGGAGCAGTGGCGCTGGTGGCAGCAGCAAAGGGGAGGCGGTGGGAGGGGGTAGTGGCGGCAGGGGCAGCGCTGAGTGAGAGCGGGCGGTCCGAAGCAGGCGTGGTTGGCCTGCAGCATTGTGTGTGACGTCATGCCTGCCGCTGCTGCCATGCAGCCCCCATCGCTCGTCCGCCTGCCCCTGCCCCTCTACGCCCAGGCCGCCGGCGCGCCGCAGCAGGAGGACCTGAACAGCTGCCCCATCTGCCTGGACGAGCTGTCGATGCGCACCATCACCGCCTGCGGCCACCATTTCTGCCCGCCCTGCATCCGAGAGGTGCTGGCGCACGGCTCGCGCCTCTGCCCCATCTGCCGGCATGGTGAGCTCTGGCTGGGACTGCCGCTGGGCTGCTGCTGCTGCAGCTGCTGGGCTGCTGGGCTGCTGCTGCTGCCGCCGCCGCCGCTGCCGCTGCCGGCTGTCGTTGCTGTCATTGTTGTTGCGTTTGATCCCGTGTGGCGTCGTGGCAAGAGGGGCAGAAGTGCTGAATGGAGCAGGGGAAGCAGTGCTCGCCTGGTGCAGCGACTGCAGCGCTGGGCACTTTGTGGCCCCGAACGCTGGGCATTTTGTTGCTCGGGCTGCGCTGCGCTGCTCTGTGGGCAATCCCCAGCCACACCCTCCATGCCTTGGGCAGGGCTGTCTGAGGACGATCTATTCGATGCGGTGAGCGAGGAGGAGGCGAGACTGAATGCGGCGGCGGAGGCGGAGGCGGCGGGCGGCGCCATGAACGCAGACTACGGCGCAAAGGTGCGCGGGCGCATGCATGGCTCTGCAGAGCATGCGCATCACGTTGCCCGCTGCTTGTTACTAAGCAAGTAGGCAGCGTGCATCGGTGTAGTGCCTGCCGTGCTGAAGCGCCGGCAGCTCCCATGCCTCCAGAGCTGCGCTACTTACGGCACCCAACCTTCCAACATCAACCGTGCCGCAGGTGTCTGCCCTGCTGGCCGAGCTGGCGGCCATGCGCGCGGCAGACCCCACCGCCAAAGCCGTGGTCTTCTCCTCCTGGGGCCGCCTGCTGCGCCTGGTGCGTGCGCTGCCGGGAGACGAGGGGATTCTGCTGAGCGGAGGAGGGGCGGGGCGGGGTGGAGGGGGCAGCACCATTGAGGGATGGATGGTGCGGCAACATCGAGTCGCTGTCATCGAATTGCGGTGCCCGCTCCCCTCCCAACCTCCTCCTTACGTCGTCCTATCCGCCATCTCTGGCTGCCACCCGTCCTCTGCCCGCACAGGTGGGCGAGGCGCTGGGTGCCAACGGCGTGCAGTTCGCAAGTCTGGCAGGCGCCAACCCGATGCAGCGCGAGGCGGCGCTGCACGCCTTCCTGCACGACCCCGAGTGCGCTGTGCTGACGGTGCGTGGTGAAATGAACACAAAGGCCCTCGCATCGGTCATTGCATAGCGGGTGAAGTGGCACCCCTGCCACGTCCCCCTGTACACCCCCCCCTAGGGGCCTGGACATGTCACCGTCCCCCCCGCAGCGCACTGTCAGCCCACCTGCCGCCGCCCCCCCCCCCCCCCCCCCCCCCCCCGCGCCGCCCGTGTAGGTTGTGATGAGCACGGCGGGCGGCGCTGCGGGGTTGACCCTGACGGTCGCCACCACCGCCTTCCTGCTGGAGCCCAGCCTCAACCCCGGGCTGGAGGCACAGGCGGCAGCGCGCATCTACCGGCTGGGTGGGTGCACCAAGGGTCTCTTGGGGGGATCGTCGATCATTGGGTGCCGACTCGCGGCTGGGTCCCACCCCTGCATCAACCCCCGCCCCCTGCGCTGCCACCCCCCTTGTGCAGGCCAGGACAAGCCCACCCGCGTGATACGCCTGCTGGCCGAGGACAGCGTGGAGAAGCAGGCGCGTGTGCTGCTGCCGCTGCTGCCCTGCCCTGCCCTGCCCTGCCCTGCCCTGCCCTGCCCTGCCCTGCCCTGCCCTGCCCTGCATGTGATCCGATCCCTGGATCGATCCGCGGAGCGCCCGACCCCGCTGCTGCGGATTTCCTCTAGCGCATCTGCTGCCGGTGCATCGCCGCGCCCTTGGCATTGGTGGTGTGCCCGCTTACCTGCAGCTGCCTCTGACGACCATCGCGTGCCGTTGTCCACGCAGATGCTGGAGGTGCAGCGGCGCAAGCTAGAGAGCGGAGAAGTGCCTGGCGCCGTCGGCGGCGCGGGGCCCTCCAGCGGCGGCGGCGACACCACCGCTCTGGCAGAGGTGGATGCGGGCATGCTGCTCAGTGTGTACGAAGCAATCAAGTGATGCAGGCGGGCGGGCGGCAGGTCGACCATTGACCGCGCCGCAAATTGAACTTGAATCTCAATTGACTGCAGACAATGTTCAGCAGCTTGAATTTGCATGAAAACTCGGGGCCTCAAGGCCAAGTGGTGCCCTTCAAGCTAGGCCGAGCCTTCAGGAGTGACGCGGCCCGTGGGTGCCGTCGACGTCGCGGTGGACCTTGGGTGCCGTCGCGGTTTGTGCCGTCGCTGTTTTGTTGAGCGGCTTTGCGCAGCGAGCAAGCGGGTTGCATTGTCGGTGGCCTAAGGGGCGGGTGTTGGCGGGTGTTCAGTGCGCCTGCCGACCGCAGGCCCGCCCAAGGGCGGGCCCTTGGAAGGTTTTCCACATAGTGAATCAATTGAGGCGCTTGCTGTACGTATCTGTTCTTGCATTGCACGACTTTTGCGCAAGCCGAACTAAAAGGCGCTGCCTTCGCCGCTTTAAGGCTCGGCGCTCCGCCTACAGCTGCGTAAGTTGTTCCCGGCGCTGCTGGTTGAAAGATACGACGGTAGAGCTGAGCAGAGCGCGTCTGTTGTTTGGCAAGCACTGTGCCCCGGCGCGCCGCCTGCCGCCGGTCACCGCCTGCCGCCGGCCGGCGGGCGGCCAACCGTGCACCAGCCTTGTCCCTTGCAGTGCTCTTGCCGACCCCATCTGCGATGCCGCGCAAGCAGCAGGTGGCATGGCCTAATGTGATCACCACCGTCCTGCTTGCGGTCGTGCTGCTGGGCCTCTTGGCAAGCCACCCGCGGCTGGCACCCTATGTGAATCGCCACCTAGCAGCAACTGCATTTGGCTGCGGCGGCAGCAGCAGCAGCAGCAGCAGCAGCAGCAGCAGCAGCGTCAGCGTTGGCAGCGGCAGTGGCGGCGGTCGCACTGCACATGTGCACATTGCACAACTGCCGGCGCGCGCAGCTGCTGCCGAACCCCTGCCCCTTGCACAGAGGCGCGCGGCAGAGAGCGGCATGGCGGCCAGCGACGCTGCGCTGCCCGCTGCGGCTCCTCCCTCGCGGGCTGCCGGCGACGCTGCGCTGCCCGCTGCCGCTCCTGCGTCGCGGGCTGCCGGCCCACCGGATGGCTGGCAGCTGCCTGCCGATGGGCGGGGCTGCCAGCGTTTGTTGTGGTTCATGGCGATGGGATCCAAGAAACCGGAAAAGGTCGAGGAGCTCGGGAGATACGTTAGGGTGCGCGTGAGCTGGTTGACGGTGGGATGAAGGGCTGGGGTGGGATGGGACATGGCGGCTTGCACAGTTGCTGCTGGTTGTGCTCATCGCTGTGCCTTGGATAGGAAAGCTCAGCGGCGGGACACTGGTTGGATGGCGTCGTGCCGGCTGCGCTTGTGGTGGCTCTGGTTCCCTCAGCCCAGCTACAGCGCCGCACGCCCCCCCCCACCCACCACCACCACCACCACCCCGTGGTGCAGGCAGCGCTGTTGTCGGCACGCCAGCACGCGCCTTCGCTCGTGCCCGTCCTGCTGGTGACCTCGGCAGAGCCAACCGAGCTTGGCAGCTGGTTTGAACAGTTGGGCGGGCTGGTGCTCTTCCACCACCTCTCCTTCCTGCATCTAATGCCTCGAGAGGCCGACCCTGCGGCCCCCTACCATCAGAGCACTGCTGAGCACGAGGCGAGTCGGGCGGGCGCGCGCAGCACGAGGCAGCATTCGCTCGTGCCTCGCGCGGTGCCGCGGCAGCCCGGAGCCGTCGCGGCCGCTGCGAGCGCGCCCGACTGCCTTCTCTGCCCATGCTTGCCATGCAGGCCATCTTCTTGCGGCTGGATGCGCACCTTGCCATGGAACAGATAGTGGGACAGCGGCTCCTAGACATGACCAACGTTTCCCAGCATTACGCTCTGTACACCGGCGCGTGCTGTGCTGCGCTGCGCCTGTTTGCATTCTGAGGAAGAAACATAGGGCCCAGTGCGTGCAGGCCGGCCCCATCCCGCCGACCCCCGTGATAGGCGACCAGCCTGTGTGGACTCCTGGGCGAGCGCGATGCCCTGTCAGCGCGCCTGCATTGCCGCTGAGCTGGCGGCTGGCGGGGCGCCGGTGCTGCGCAGGCGCTGGCCGCCGAGGATTTCGCCCACCAATCCCTCCTTGCTGCGCCCCTGGCTGTGCAGACACGGACGTGGTCTTCATGGGTGGGGGGCCAGCGCCGCCGCCGCACCCCGGCGACATCAGCACGTGCACGGTCCCGCTGCCGCAGCTGCTTGCGATCGGTGCAGAGGCGAGTGGTGTGGTGGTGTGGTGGTGTGGCGTGTGGGTGTGGTGGGGTGGGGGGAAGGAATGCTACGGTCCTGGGCCTCACTAAGGTCTTAGAGCATGAAGAGTTGGGTTTCGACCCCAGCCAGTGAGGGGTAACTCTGATCAAGCAGAACCCAGTCGTCATTAACCCACGCCTACGGGAGTATCATTTCCTCTTTTTTTTTGGTGGGGTGGGGGGATGGGGGAAGGGTCAGCAGCCGTGCTGTCAGCGTGTGAGTTTGCAGCTGGCCAGCGCTTGATGCATGTGATGACAGGAGCACCCCCGTGGTTTCTGTGCAACGCCCGTGCAGATGGTGCAGGGCGAGATGCACAGCAGCGGCGTGATGGTGTTGAACATCACCCAGGTGGGATCGCGGCGGCAAGCTGCGGCTGGTGGTGGTGTGGTGTACACCCGCACATGTTGTGAGAGGTGTGTGGGTGTGTGTGTGGGGTGTGGGTGGGTGGGGGGGGTGGGTGTGGGTGGGGGGGTGGGTGGAGCCGCCCGTTTTCAGCTTTCCCCCCGTTCGGCGTGCGGCCTGTGTGCGTATGGGTGGTGTGTGTGTGTGTGTGTGGGGGGGGGGGGGGGGGGGGTCCCAAGCAATCAAAAATCGATGGCTGCAATGCTGCGCCCTGTGCTGCTCCACGACCGATGCCCGCCCTGCCGCTCGCAGATGCACGAAGAGCTCCCTGCCATGGTTCGCCTTGCGCACGCAGCTGGCTGGCACTTCAACCTCAGCGTGGTAGACCAAGGTACGCTTTGTGCACCGCACGCTGCTGGGGTCCACGCCAGCTATGGCTGCAGCACCTGTGGCTGTGGCGGCTGCAGCGACGGCAGAGTGGTGGTGGCTGGGGCGCAGAGGGGGGCCGGGGGCGGGGGCAGGGGCATGCCTGTGCTTGCTGACATGCGGCTGGGCCTCTGCCCCTGTTACCTGCGAAATGAGACCAGCTCAAGCATTTTCCTCGGGCTGGCCGGCGAGGGTGAACTGCTGTGTTGCAGGGGGGCACTGGATCAGGACAGGAGCCGAATGGGGTCGACACCCTGTGCCAGGATCGGAGCCCCACGCTGGGGCTCAAAGGCACCCCAGTGTCGGCGAGGCCCTCTTAAATAGGTGCGTACCCTTCCTATGCCTCCTGCAGGCTTGATCCTCGATTACGTAAAGCAGGACGGCAAGCAGGCCACTCAGCTGCCGGACCGACTCAACTTCAAAGCCTACTGGGGTGGCGAACTGGGCATCACGATCGTGCACTTCCATGGTGCGTTGCGGCACGGCAATGCAAGTTTCGTGGTGTGGTACTGCCAGTGAGGCCACTCCGCCCATGCAAGCACCTCCGGCGGATCCACTCCCTGCCTCGGCTGCACCCGGTGCCTGGCGGCCTGCGCATGCTCGGCATGCCGTCGGTTGCCTGGCCTCCCCTGCGTGCTCGCCCAGCCCGCCCCGCTCCCACCGGTACCCTGCACTGGTACTGCACTGGTACTGATGCAGGGCCCAAGCCGCGGCGATGCACGCCATGTTTCCTGGAGCACCGCGCGGTGTGCACTGAGGGTGGCCACGTCAGGCACCCGGTGTTGCAGGGTGTCTGTGCGCCGCCGCCGGCGGCCCCGGGTCCGCCCAGCAGGTTGTCTCTCTGTAGTGCCGGCTGTCGGTTGAAGCAGCCAGGCCGTGTGCCCTCCACACCCCCTGCAGACGGCCAACTGGCAGACAAAGTGCCAGTGTACAGAGTGCAAATGTTATCCGGCTTACATGCACCTGTTGGGTCTGGCGGTGGCTGCTGACGGCGGCGAGCTGTATGAAGCGATGAGCAGAAATTACGAAATGTGAGTGCATGTTCATGCGTGTATGTCGCTGCCAGCGCTGGTGCCACTGCTGTTGTTGTCGGCACCCCCAGGCACCGCCGCCGCCGCCGCCGCCGCTGGCGTCGCCGCCACCATGGCATTCCTGATGCCAGTGCTGGCGGGGCTGCTGCCGCCTGCTCTTCCGCTGCTCTCGCTCCAGCAACGCTGCACACCGCTCCTTTCCTGTGACAGCAGTGCAAGCGATCCCCCAGCAGCCTTGCGTTCTAGGCTCTGTTGGCCGGGTTGGCAAAAAGAAGGACCAACACGATCCAGCTGGACCACTTGCCCTGCGCCTGCTGCAGGTACCTACAACTGGCGGCTATGTCACCTGAAGTGGCGCTCAGCGTTCTGCAGGCTGAGCAGCAACCCCGCGCAGCTGGAGCAGGTGCTGCGCACCTGCAGCTGGTGCCGACAGCAGGCACGCCTCAGGCTGCTCAGCTCGTGAGCGCTGCTGGGGGGCAGCGCCTGCTGGATGGCAGATAGGTGCGCACAGCGCTGGACCGACCCTGCCATCCCTGCCCCTTTCAAGCCTGCATTCGCCTATCTACTGTCATGTCAACGCCGGCCAGCAAAATACACGAAGCAGGATGTTGTTCGACATCTGAAGATGCAAGCAGAGGGAGGCGAGCCGGGCGCACTCGGCAGCATCAAAGGGGTCATGAAAGGGCGGGAAGGGTGGCGGGCGGGGCTGGTACACACATTCGGGGGTCCTGTGCTGTTGGCTGGCAAGCAGGCGGAGAGGGAGGCGGGGGCCAAGGGGGGAGGGGAGGGGCGGGGGCTCTCAGGTGGAGAGGACAGAAGGCTGGGAGGGGGGCAGCGGGGGGGGGGGGGGGGGGCGGGGGGGGGGGGGGGGGGGGTACAGGGTAGGGTACAGCAGGCACGGCAGCAAGGTACAGCAGGGGCCCCTAGAAGCTGCGGGCTCTGCAGGGCGTGACAACAAAATTGGCGGTCTGCGCATGGGCAGCTTGACCGTTGAGTTGTGGGAGGTGACAACTACAACTATTCTAAGCAAAGGGGGTAGGGCACTTCCACCCTGTGCTGCGCACGGTTGTGCGCACAAAGCGGAACACGACTCAAAACCACCAACAGGCCTGCCGCGTGCGGCGTGGCCCCAGGTGTCCAGCAGGTTCCGCGCAGCCGGGAGTGCAGGTACCTACGGGAGTGCAGCGCCGCAGCCCGGAAACAGCGGTGTGCATGCCAGGCAGGGGCAGGCTGAACGTCAGGCCACGCGAGTGGGTGGCACCTGCGGCGCCGCAAACCGCTGTTCCAGCCGCTCCCTCAGCCGCCCCATCTGGCGCAGGCCCGCCTGCACCGTCAGCCCGCGGCCGTCGGACAGTGCGCTGCTGTCGCTGCCGCTGCTGGTGCCGGGGAGGGGATCGGCAGGGGTGCACGCCAGGCTGGCGAGGTCGCCGCTGGCGGCGCGGCCTGCGCTGCTGCAGCGCGGCTGGTGCAGACGCAGCGGCGGCGCATCCTGGATCAGGCGCACAAACGCGCCGACCACAGCGTCGGCGTCAACCGGCGCTGCCGCTGCTGCGGCGGGTGCAACCGCAGTAGCTGGCGCCGGCGCCGGGGGCGCGGCGGGAGCCGCCTGCGACGGGCTGCTGACGGCAGCTGTGCTGACGGGCAGCTGCTCCCCGCTGCTGGCCAGCGCTGCTGCAGACGAGGCCCTGCCGGGGCTGGGGGGCTTGAAGGGCGAGGCGGTGCCTTCATCCAAGGCAAACGGCAGCACGTCTGCAGCCAGGCGGGGCAGGGGGCAGCACTTAGGTGCGGCAAGAGCAAGGAGCGCCAGTGCAGCTGCAGTGCACACGCGACTTCCAGCACTTGCTGCCCTTGCCTGACAGCAGCCCACCACCCACCCCACCTTCAGCCACGCCCCACCACGCCCCACCACGCACCGTCCAGCCCGCCGCTCGTCTCTGGCGAGCCTGAGGGGAAGGTGAGCAGCGGCGGCGCGGCAGGCGCGCCGCCCAGCCTGCCCGCCATGAAGCCGCCTGCCAGCTGCGCCGCCGCGCCAACCGGCGGCGAGGGCAGCCCGCCAGCCAAGGCAAAGTGGCGTGGGGTGGAGCCAGCCAGCATCGACTCCAGCGCTGGGTCCCTCATGGGTGACACTGCGGCAGCGGGGCGCCGGCAGCAGCGGGCGGTGCGTCAGCAGCCTGCGGACGATGTCGTTACCTTCCCACCAAGCAGGACAGCAAGTCACGGACAGACTTCTCCACAGCCCCATCCCCTCTGCCGATGTCTCACCCGAGTAGCCCACCCCGGCCTGAGAGGCCTCCCCTCCCAGCTGGTAGGAGGACCGGGAGGACCAGGAAGGGCGACGCATGAGCGCCACGCTGGTAGGCACCTCGCGCCCCACCACGCCGCGGCCGCCGCCGCCGCTGGGGCTGTGACCCGCAGAACTGCCCTGCGCTGACGATGACGCCGCGGCGCCGCCCCCGGCTGCTGCCAGGTCACGAAGCTGCAGCATGGCGGCCTGGTGCGGCACGCTGCCGCCGCCGCTGCCGCCTGAAACAGTGCGCCCCAGGCGGGGGCTTGTGCGTTCGAGCAGAGCAATGCGTGAGGCGTCGGCGGGCGTGCCGCCGCCCCTTGTGCCGTAGCTGGCCAGCGACTGAGCTGAAGGGGTGAAGGCAAAGGGCAGCTGGGGGCTGCAGCTGGTGGGGTAGAGCGAGGAGGCCGCGCTGCCGCTGCTTTCAGAGTCTAGGGCGCCAGGCATGAGGGCCAGGCGCGCGGGCGGCGATGGCGACGGCGGCGGCGGCTCGCGACCGCCGCTGCCGCCGCCGCTGAACCGCACGCCCGCCTGGCCGGTCCGGCCGGGGGCTGCCGGCGCAGCGGCTGCGGCACCGAGGGGCGCCGCCGCTGCACTGCCTGCCGCGCGCGCCGCCGCTGGCTGCTGCATGTGCGACACGGCCGGCGCCGACAGGGGCTTGTGCGCTGCAGCGCCCTGCTGCAGGGCCCACAGGTCCCCTGATGACCGCAGGCGGCGGCCGCCGCTGACGCCGCCGCCCAGGCAGGCGCCTCGCCCTGGGATGCTGACGGGCGCGCTGCGCCGCGCGCCGCTGCCTGCGCTGCCGCAAGGCGACTCCCCTGCCATCTCGCTATCCACATCTCCGCCATTTTCCTCAGTGGCTGCCGCCGCCGACCCCGCCGAGAGCGAGGCCGCAGCCAGAGCGCCGGCGCCGCCGCTGGCTGGGCTGCTGCCCAACGGGTGCCGGCTGCTGCTGCCGCCGCCTGGCATTGCGATTGCTGCGGCAGCCGGGCGGGGCGGCTTAGCCAGTGGGGGGCGCCCACTGGGCGAGCCCACCAAATACTTGCTGGCAGAGGTGGACAGCGTGCGCAGCATGGCGGGCAGGGAGACCTGTGGGCGGGGCAGCAGGCGGGCACGGGGAGTGTTGGGGGGGGGATGAGTTGAGCTGGGCTGGTGGCGAGCCAGAGCGGTGCAGCAGCAGGCAGGCAAGCTGGCTGGGCAAGCTGCCTACACACCCCTCCGAAACGTACCTCTGCCCCTCCCACTGCCAAGCCCCCCGCCCCCGCCCACCCACCACCACCACCACCACCACCCACGCACCGCCTGGGGCGCCGACCCATAGGGTGTGTCTTGCGACACAGGCGCGGGGAGCTCGCTGGGCGGTTGCGACAGCGGGCGCTGCGGCGACACGCCGCGCATGCTGGTGCTCCAGCTGCGACGGATGAACCCACCGCTGGGGGAACGACCCAGGCTGTGCGGGCTGCTGCCCGGCGGCGGCGCGCTGCCGGCTGCCGCCAGCACGCCCCCCGCCTGCGGGCTGGCCGCGGGAGGCGGCGCCGACGCGGCGTGGTGCAGCCGCGGCGTCTGGCTGCCGCGTGGCGTCTGGTTGCCTCGATCGCCGCCGCCGCTGCTGCCGGTGCCGCCGCCCACATAGTCTGAGATCAGGTTCTGGGGCAGCACCGGCAGGGAGGTGTTCTGCTCCAGGATTGTGACGGCGCTGGCGGGCTGGTAATCAACCCCGAGGCGCACCTGGGCCGGGGGGGGAGGGGGGGGGGATGAACTGGGCTCGGCGAGAGGCAAGCAAGCGCTGAGGATATGCCGGGTTGTGTTTGAGCTCACCGGCTCGTTCACAGCTGGGTGTGGGGACGCAAGGGCGAGGCAGCGTGTGGCGCAGCGCACACCGGGTGTTGTGGACTGCAGGTGGCCTCAGCACAGCACAGCACAGCAGGGAGCCAGGCACAGCGTTACAGGAACTCGCGCCAAAAGACACAGCAGATGTTGCACTCTACAAGACGTTCCCCACCTGGCCGTAGGGAGTCTCCACCGGCCCAAACGCAAAGCTCTGCATGCGGCGCGCGCCGGGGGCGGCGGCCGCCGCGCGGCCCGGCAGCGTGGAGTGCAGGCGGTAGGCGAGGCTGAAGGAGGCTCCGCGCTGGCGCTGCAGGGCAGGAGGGGTGGGCAAGAGGGACGCGATGTTGAGACGTTTGTGACAGGCCGCGATTCGGCTGTGCTGCTGGCTGGTGAGCGCCAGGGGACTGCGTGTCCCACCTCGCCCGCCCAAGCAGGCCAGCGCCAGCCCTGCCTGTCAACCAGCACAAACCCCTACTGCCTCGCATGTGCAGGCAGCCGTGCCGGCCAGCAAGTCCCACCTTGGCGGCCCGTAACATGCGGTGGCCCCCCCCACACCCCCACCCCACACCCCCCCACCCCACACCCACCCACCCACCCCAGTCTCACCTTGGCGGCCCGGAACATGCGGTAGGCGGGCAGCACGCGCACATACGTGCACAGCGAGCGCAGCGTGACCACCAGCCGCTTGTACACAGACGCCGGGTTGAGGCGCGACAGCTGGCTGCGGCTGAGGTGCGAGGGCCCCTCGGGCAGCGAGGGGTAGTAGTGCAGGGTCCACCGCTCCAGCAGCGTGCCGGCTGGAGGGGACGAGGCGGCGGGGGGGGGGGGGGGGCAGCAGCGGGGAGGAGGGAGGGTCAGCCCTGTGCCCCGCGGATGACAGGGCAGGCAGGCAGAGATGCGCAGGCTGCGGCGACCCCCCCTTCTGTGTTCAACCCGTGCCCCAGCCCACCCTGCCCGGCCCTACCCTGCACCCCTGCTGCGCCCTGCACCCCCGCTGTCAGCCCACCCGCTCACGTTTGTCTCCGCCGCCGGGCTGCGCTCCCCAGGGCTGCAGGTACACCTCAAGGACCAGCGGCAGGGAGGGGCCCTCGCGGCGCCACCGCTCCAGCTCGCGCCCAGCGCCCTCCACCTCGGCAACCTCAATATTGAACTGTAGGGGGACGATGGAAGAGGAAGGCGGAGGGGGGTGGTGTGAGGCTTGGCTGCAAGGCAGCCAGTGGTGACGGCAGCTGTGCTGCCTCAGTGCTGGTTTGCAGTGCGTGGCAGAAGGACGACACAGAGATGCGGCATGTCATGGATCTCAACTGAAGCAGCACATTCACTGCTGGGCGGGAGTGTTTGCAGGCGTGCTGCCCCGGCCTGCCGCCCACCCCCACCCCCCACGACGCACCCACGGCCGTGCCTCGCCCGTGGGCGGCGCCTTGCGTGGGCCGCTCGGCACGCGTGCCTCCAGGATGATCAGCGCTGCGGTTCGGAAGGCTTCCCCTACGATGCGCTCCACCGTGGGCCCGCCCGAAGAGCCGGGCACGGCCGCCATGGCGCCTCCGCCAGGGCGCCGCCGCAGCCGGGCGCCGACTGCGCGCTGCCGCTGCCAGGCCCCTCTCGGCCGGCCGGCGGGGATCCTGTGCGAACAAACAGCGAGAATGGGCGGCTATGAGGCGTGGCGGAGGGCCTGAGAGGCGGCAGCAAGCTGGGCAAACGGTGGCCCTCGGCAGCCGAAGATAACGGATCCCTAGCGCTGCTAGCAGGGTCTGCCTAGCCTCCGAGCAGGCGACGAGGCCCGCGGGACGGCGCACGTGCCGCTGGCAGAAGCCTGGCCTGCCCCAGCGCCCCCTTCTACTCACGGCGCGCACTGGGAGTCTCGGCAGGCGATAACGTCGGGCAGCAGATGGTGCCTGCGCGGCAAGACAGCGACCCGTCAAGGCAGCGGCTGGCTAAGAGTGTTCAAGAGCTCAGCCATCTGCAGATGAGGCTTCGCTGTGCCGTCGCCCTCTCTGCAGCCGTTGCACCGTTTTCATAGGAACCAGGTAAATCAAAGTAGCGGCCGGCAAGCGCCCAGGGACTGTGGTTGCCCCTGCCGTTCTGCGCTGGCGCCCTCAAAAGGCAGTGTCGCCCGCCGGCGCCCTGTCTCAGTGCCTCGGATGAAGCGGTGGGCACTGTGCAACCCCTCCGTAGGCGTGAAGCTTATCACATGATTGGGAAATTGAGATCCGACAGTGCGGTCAGTGCTGTGAGCGGTAGACTGGGTAGAAGAGAAATACGGCGCGAAAAGGGGAGCGGCGGCGGGGCGCCTTGCAGCGACGGGCGGCAAAGGCCGTGGCACACCAGCACTGGTATCAGAGACAAGCTAAGAGAAGCAGTGGAAGCAGTGAAGCGGTTGAGTTTGAGGGTAAATGAATGCAAAACTGGGGGAACGTTCTACGAGTCTTCGTCTCCCTTGCGGCTGGCCTCCCGTGCGCGTGCCGCCAGGCCGATGCTGCTCTGGCTGCCAGGTGGCGACATTGACATCAACGACATAAACTCACTGCATGGCAAGAGGACGTAACAGCAGGTGGGGGTCTAGTAGAAGAAGAGGGGCAGCACACGCTGAAAACCAGGCACGCCTACCTCCTGCTGCTGTAGCTGCTGCCTGCTGTGCCCGCTCCTTACCCCCCAGAGAAACCATGAGCCACGCCACCACCCCAGCCCACCTGACGGGCACGCCGCCCTCTCGGAGTGGCGGGGACATGCCAAAGGGGCCCTCGCTGTCATCCACCTTTTGGCTGGAAGGGCTGAAGGCAGGCGAGAGGCCGGCCATGGATGGCGGCGGCGACGCACCCACGCCGCCAGAGGGCGGTTCTGCAGAGAAGGGTCGCCGCGGCGCGCTGCCCGCCGCGCTGAGACTCTGGACGTCGCTGCTGCTGGCACCCACCGCCGCTGCCGCCGCCGCCGGCGACAATGTGGCGGCGCCGCCGCGCCCGCTGTCGGCGTTGTCCCACAGCATCGCGCTGAGCACGGGGGCGCTGCCTGACGAGGGGTGGTGACGGTGGGGCGGGCCGGTGAGGGAGCCGCCTGCTGCGCTGCCGGCGCCGCCAAACGGAGGCCCAAGCTCCAGATCTGGTGTGCCGCCTGCTCCCACGTCAACATCTTCTCCCAGCGCGGCAGCACGCAGCATGTCATCCAGCTCGTTGGCAGACCGCGAGCGGTTGATGCGGCGGTGGCCCTGCAGGAAACAACACACACACACAACACGTCAGACTGGATGCATCCATCGGCGGAAAAGAAAGCACGAGTGAGCGTGGCAGTGATGCGCAGTGCATGCAGCACACAGCTGGCCGCCTCCCATCAGCGCACCGGGCGCTTGAGCCGCGAACCGCCGAGGTCGTCGGCCGTGGCGGGACCTGGGCTGCCGCCGCGCGCTGTGGCTTCAAACACTGACCGCAGGCGGAAGGTGGCGCTGGTGGGCAGCTCCATGCTGTGGGGGGGAGGAGGGCGGGCGACACAGGGAGTGAGTGCAGCACCAAATGAAAGGGCAGAAGCACCAGGCAGGTAGCAGGTGTCCGCCACATGTCGAGTCATCAAAGCCAGCAAGGGCCGGCAGCCGCACAACGGTGGAATGCAGCCCTGCCTGTCAGACTGCCACCACTGCAGGTAGTCGAACCAAGCCGCACGCACCTGGAGTGCCGCCGTGCGCTGGCGCCGGGCCCTTGCGACGTGAAGGAGGCGGAGAGGGGCATGGGCATGGACCACAGGGAGAAGGCGGTGCCCTCGTCGTCTGCCTGGCACATTCCCACGCTGGCACGCATGACGGCGCTCAGGTCGCGCATGCCGACGCCCCAATCGCTGCGCAGGTCGTGCGCAAGCGACGGCTGCTGCGCTGCTCCCACGGCATCCAGGCTGGGTTCACTGCTGGGGACGCCGCTGCCGCCCTCCTCGCTGCCCTCCACAATCACCGACGCCAGGCGCGGCCCGCCGCCAGCTGCACCGCCGCTGGACCCCCCCCTGCCAGAAGCAGGCCAGGCGGCGTCGGGTGCGCTACTGTCGCGCGCCCCTTCCACCACTAGCACAGCCTGCGATTCCTCGCTCACACTGCCTTCCTCGCCGCCTGGCAGCGAGCGTCGAGGCGCCGCCGCCGCTGCGCCGCTGCTGGGCCGCGCGCCCGCAGCCGCCAGCCGCGCCGCTGGGCTGCTGCCCAGGTTGCCACCGCCGGCGCCCAGGCTGGCGCGTGACGTAGCCGACTGCGCTGTCTGCCGCTCGTAGACCGTGCTGAGCTTGCGTGCCACCAGTGCCTCCTCCGGCTCCAGCTCCTGCAGAACCGGGAAGATGCAACTGATGGTGAACGCAGGCACGACTGGATGCTGCTGTTTGGCATGCCTCCTACTGCTGTGTGGCATTCCCAACACGTCGTCCCCTCCTGCTGCCATGCTGCAGGCATACGAACCGCAGCGCAGGCACCACCACACTCTACCGGAGGGCTGCACCCAGCCCTCTGTCGGCCCACATTTTGAGCCGGACCTCGCCCCTCCCACCGCTGCCGCCGGCACTCCCCTTGCTGCATGCGTCAAAGCACGTGCTGATGACCACTGTCAGCGCAACAGCACACCCTTTCGAGTCAAAAAAAGAGGGCAGTGCTGCACAGGAACCGACCTGCATTGCAGACGACACCACCACATCCAGGTTGTCGCTCAGCGGCGCCTTGCTGCGCAGAGCTTCCGCGTCCAGCTCGCCCACACGCTCCCGCTCCTCGTCCGTGAGCTCCATTTTAATTTCAAGCTCCCTTGGGGGAGGCTGCGGGGTGGGCAGAAGGAGAGCGACACGTCGAGGAGGCGGTTGCTGGCTGCTGCCCAGCCAGGCTCACCATCCCATGGGATGGCAAAAACCGTGTCGGCGCGAATGCCTGCGCAGCTCCATGCGGCCAGGTGGCGACGTAACATGGAGCAACACGGTGACCTCTCGACATGCGGCGTATGCAGGCCCGTGCGCATCGCTGCTGTTGTGCGCCTCGCCCACCTGCGCCATGGCTGCCTGCCCGCCCGTCAACAGGAACACTCCCGCCAGCAGCACCACTACGCCCAGCCCAAACATGGAGCCGGAGAGCGCCGTCATGGTTGTGTACTCCTGCGGGGCAGGGAGGGGGCGTGTGGCAGCAGTGACGCATGAGGGTTGGGGACCATGGAAGCAAGGGGAGGGCAGGTGCAGATGCATGCATGTGTCAGCATGCGGCAGCCAATGCGCACGCAGCCGCCGCGTCGGCAAATTCGCATGGTGCGGGGTGCAAGCAGCTCACACAGCGGTGCCGTTTCAGCGGAAGCACGCAGCATAAAGCTGGCAAAAAAGACGCGAAAGCCGCGACAGGTGCAGCAGCTCACCTGGTAGTAGAGCATGCCGCACAGCATGCTGAACAGCACCCACACAATCTGCGAGGAGAGCACGCGCGGTCGTGTGTGTTGATGGTGCGTCCAGCAGCCAACTCCTTTCTTCGTCACGTATCTCGGTTACTGTACGACACCTGGCACCAGTGCATACCCGCCATCCACCATGAAAGCTCATACTGATCAACGTGCCCCATGGTCGGGCCCCGCCCACCTGAATGATTGGCATGATGATTAGCACCGGGAACAGCTTCATCGCCTTGGAGTAGCGGCTCATCCAGAAGCCGGCGAAGAAGAGGAAGAGCAGGATGGAAACCCACATGTACCAGGTGTCCTGGGGAGGGGCGGGCAGGGGGGAGGGGAAGGCAGGGGGACAGGGGTGAAGCGCCGTCAGCAACTCGCCGCAGGCAATGCGCAAACGGACGGGCCCGCGATGCGCTGCATGCACACGCAGCAGGCGCCTGCCTGCCTGCACCAGCAGGCCCCGGGCCTTGATTACCAAAGCCATGCTGACTCACAAACTGGCTGTCGCCGCTGAAGGTCGTGCGCAGCAGCATGGAGATGGTCTTGCCGTACAGCACCGACTGCGTGCCAATCACGCCCGCAAACAGTGAGTAGGAGATGGGCAGCCAGCGGGCCCACTTGCGCGCAGCCGCGCCCGACCGATCTGCCAGCACTGCGCGCTTTCCGTGCCTGCAGAGCAGCAGAGAAGCAAATGGTCAGAGCCGGCAGAAGCGCCGAAAAGGCACGCAATCGAAAATGCACACATGCAGCCCTGCGCCAATCGACAAACATATTCCTCTCATGCTCCACCAGTACTTGCCCCCCAAGGTCACCTACCTGTACACAGCATACATGGCAGGCGAGCAGGTGAAGATGAAGCAGAGGTAGGCGATGTAGGCGGGGCTGCAGGGGGGGCAGCGTGCGGCACCCAAATCAAGCGCCGCAGCACACACCATGTCTCCAGCACCAGCCCGGCCGGTGTGCGTGCCACGCCCCTGCGCATGCAGAGCCACCTTGCTGCACCCCCCAGCAGGCCGCAGCTCCAGCTTACTGTGAATACAGCTCCATCATATCGTGGGTGCTCAGCGTTGGCGACTCGTGGTTGCCAAACAGCACCAGCAGGATGCAGCCGGTGCAGACCACGACAGTGGCAAACACCACGCGTTTGGTGACCTGCGCACCGGGGGGGAACGGACTGAGACGCGACGTGGGTGCTGCTGCCGCTGTGCAGCAACAGCAGTTTGCATACATGAGTGGGTGCCCACGCTGCCTGCCTGCTGCAGCGCACCTTCTCATTGTTCACAAAGCGCCCGAAGATGATGTTGCTGATGAATTGCACCACCCCCAGCGCCGACAGCAGCGACTGTGCCGCAAATGCAAAGCTCGCAAAGCTGCATGGGCAGGCGCAGCAGAAAAACGGTCAGCACCCAGACGAGCTCCGTGCATGCGAGCACGTCCGACGCGTTCCAGCAGGCACACCACAGCAGGCCAGCACCCACAAGCACGTTTCCTGCTAGCATCCTCCCCGACACGCTGCTCCGCCTCCCTGCGCGCACTTGAGCAGGTTGCCTACAGAGAACGAGGCCATGCCGCCAAGCCAGACCTTGTTGCCCGGGGTGTGCCACCACAGCCGGGGCGTGCGCAGCAGCTTGGGCGGCTTGCCATCGATTGCTGCTGCTGTGTGCGTGTGCCCGAGCTTGATGATGTTTGTGCCCAGGTTGATAAGGATGCTGCCTGCGTCCGTGGAACAGGGAGGAAGGAAGCCGTGTCTGCGTGCAGCGAGGGGGGTGGCGGCAGCAGCGAGCGGCGGCGAGCAGCGGCGGCGGTGCCGCCAGTCAGCCACGGCCGGCGGCAGCGCTTCAAGGGCTCGTGGGGCGCCGCACCTATAATGTTGATGACGGCTCCCACCGCCCAGAGCGCCATTGCGAGAGAATTAGCGTGACTTCAGGCTCGACGAGCGCAGGGCGCCTGGGGCGGACGACGGTGGTCGAGAGGCGCCCGTGTTCAGCGCCCGAGCACTGGAAGTGGCAGCATTGGCCGCGAAGCGCGAGGCGTTCCGAGCGCTCCTGGGTGGGGCAAAAGCCGAGCTTGGCGCGAAGCAATCCGGCTCGATGCGGTTTTAGGAATTGGGAAGCTCAGGAGAAACGCCGCAAACTCATGTCTCGTTGGCGTCTGCTCATCGTTTGGCGACAGCGGGGAGCTCCTTCCGTTCTCCTTCCAGGGCTTCCTCCCAGTGTCAGAGTTTCCGAGGCGAAACGGGAGCACGCTGCGTCCTCTCCTTGCCGGCAAACCAGTCGCGCGGCGCAAAACAAATATAGACGCAGCTGCTGGCAGACGGCCCTGCCCTCCACGCTCTTGCGGGGCACTCTGCAATGGGCGGTTCTAAGACGCCGGGCCGCGTGGTGCTGAAAGGCGGGATCGGCAGCCGCGAGGCGGTGGTGGGCGCCGCCGCCGACGACAGCTCTGTGCGGGGTGACGCGACCGTAGGTGAGGCTCAGTGCTCCTCCCGCATGTGGTCGTTGCAGGTGCTGCCAAGGTGGGCGTATCATGTAGGCGGATGGCAGACCTGTGTTTAGCCACCACCGCCGCTGCCGCCTGCTCGTGCCGCTCCCACCTGCGACTGTTGCCCGTCTGCGCCTCCCTGGCCATTACCTCCACCTGTCCCTCCCTCACCATCCAGACATTGGCGCGCTGATGCGCAAGAAGCGCGGGGGGCTGCTGATGCCCAGCGGTGGCGCCGGCGGCGGCCTGGGCAGCGCGCGCGGCCCGGGCCCGGCCGTGTCCTTTGGCGCCGGCCTGGCTCTCGCCGAAAATCCGGTGTACAGCCCTGATGATTCGCTGGCCAAGGCCGCCAGCAAGCTGCAGAGCCTGAAGGCGCTGCGCACCTCCGCCGCCCCACCACGTCCCGCCGCGCTGTCTTCGCTTGCGCCGGGTGCAGCTGCAGCGGTGCCCGTCCGCGCCGAGTCCGTGCAGCCGGCGCCGCAGCCCTGCGAGTCGCCTGAGGTGCGGGACGTGGAGCCGCGCACCGGCACGCAGGGTGCAGAGGCTGCCCAACTCCTCAGGTGCGCTGATTGGGCCACAGCAGTGCTCCGCTGTCAGGCTGGCTGTGAATGCATTCACTTCAATGCCCGTGCTTTAGCTTGAGCACACCTGCTCACCTTCCTCCTGCTCTCCTCGGCTGTGCAGCGGCGAGGACAGCGGCGAGCTGGCCGCGCTGTCTGCGCTGCAGCGGCGCCGCAAGTCGGGGGCGCCGAGCTCGGCACAGAAGCGGTATGGCAGCTGGTTTGATGGCGGCGACAAGGAGCTGGAACACACGCTGAAGGTGGGTTGACCGCCCCCGAAATGCACTGCCTTTGGAGGAGATTCACAACAGAGATGTGAAGCAAGTTGTCGGCCACATGAGCAGCGCCTGCTTGCTTGCCTGCTTCTGACTGGTGCTGCCGACTGGTTGCACTAGTTACTTAAATGCCTGCTGGCCTGGCCCTTGCAAATTGTTTTCAGGAGTACAATGCCTCGGCGCCAGCGCCCAGCCCACGGCTGACGCGTGCGCAGCGGCGCAAGAGCCTGGCTGTCGACCGCTCGATGGCTCTGGAAGCAGGACTTGCCAAGGCCGCGCTAGCAGAGGAGGAGGAGGAGGAGGAGGAGGACGCAGCAGCGCAGCAAGCCGTGGAGGCGGTGGTGCAGCAGCAGCAGCAGCCGAAAAAGAGCGCCGGTCGGCGCAAGTCCATGTCCGCGGCAGTGGCGGTGCAGCAGCAAGTGGCAGAGCAGGAGGAGCAGGAGCAGGTAGTGCCGCTGCCGCAGCCGCCGCAGCAGCAGGCTGCGCCCCGTGGCCTGGATTCCGTGGCAGCAGAGGTGGCTGCACTGAATGCAGCCATGTGCGCCACGCTGGACGGCATGCTTGAGGACTCGCCGGAGAAGAAGCCAAGGTGCGCTTACCTGCAAGCAGCATGTGAAGGCAGCGTACCCTTTCCGCAGGCAGCCTGTGCGTTCTTCCTGATGGAATTAACGCGCTGGTACAGCTGTGCTTGCCCTTGGCCGCAGCACAGCAGCACTGTGCCCACCTGCCTCCCGCCTGCCAGCCCGTCTCCTGTGTGCCGCCCCTCATTGTGCCCTGCAGAGGTGCCGACGACCGCCCCCTGCGCGACAAGCTGCTCGAGTCGTGGGATGGCAGGACCTACTACCAGCGCTTGATGGAGATGAGCCAGGACAAGGAGGGGCAGCAGGCAGGGCAGCCCGCCAAGCACCGCCAGCCGCCTGCCGCGGCTGCAAAGCCTGCCGCCCGCACGCCTGCAGCCAAGCTGCCGACAGCTGCGGCACCTGCCATCGCTGCCACCGGCACCAGCAAGGCGGCTGCAGCAGCAGCAGCAGCGCCCGCCAATGCAGCACCTGCTCCTGCGGCAGCCCGTGCAGCGGCCCCCGCGGCGCAGCGGCCGTCGGTGCTGCAAGTGCCGCTGCTGGGCGGGCAGAGCAGCAATGCCAAAGCAGCGCTGCTGACGCCCAACACGCAGCGGCGCAAGCTGAACGAGCTGACGCACTCGCTGCAGCTGCTGAAGGTGACGTCCCGCCACCGCAGCCAGCTGGGCATTGCAGCCGCACCAGCAGAGCCTAGCAACGCGGCAGCAGTGGCGACCAGCGCCGCCCCTGCTGCACCCACCTCTGCATCTGCTGCGGGTGTGCCCGCAGATCGCCCCGGCTCGCCGCCTGTTCAGGAGGCCGCAGCTCCTGCAGCTGCAGCAGCCAGCAAGACGCCCCGTGCTCGCTCCTGCTCCCGCTCAACCACCCCCCAAGTTCAGCAGGCGGAGGCTGAGCCGGTAGCGGCAGCAGCAGCAGCCTCAAAGACGGCCAGCAAGCGTGGGCGGCATGGTGCAACAGAGCCGCCAGCCACCCAGGCCAGCACAGCGGTCTCTGATGCTGGCGCAGCAGCAGAGGAGGAGCTTGACGCGCAGGCCATGCGCAGGGAGGCGGCAGCAGCCAAGGAGATGCTGAACGCAGCACTGGCAGAGAAGGAGCAGCTGGCAGCGGAGCTGGCAGAGGCTCGGGCGGCGCTGGATCGTGAGCGGGCTGCCCACGCGGCAGCGGCAGAGGAGGCAGAGCAGCTGCGGTGTGAGCTGGTGGCGGCGCAGCACGAGGCGCAGGTGTGCATGGACATGTGGGGGAGCAGGAGGCGGGACACGCTGTGGGAGCAACGGATGGATGTGGCTTCTGGAACCGTTGCGGCTTTCAATTTCTGGCATGCACACAGCATGAACCCGTTCTCTGCCCTCGACGCATTCAAACAGCTTTCCTGTGCTTCCCTCCTCTCCCCTCCACGCCCCTTCTCAACAGGAGGCCAAAGCTGGTGAGCAGCGTGTGCGGCAGGGCGCCGCGGCGCAGCGTGCCGCTGAGGCGGAGGCGGTGGGGCAGCGGGCGGTGGAGGCGGAGAAGGCGCTGGCGAGCGTGCTCAAGGCGGCAAACGCAGCGCTTAAAGCGGCGTCGGCCGGGCGAGAGGAGGCCAAGGCTCTGGCAGATGCCCTGCGCAGCGGCGCTGAGAACGCGCCGGCAGCGCCTGCCACCAGCACTGGCGGCCGCATGTCGCGGCAGTCTGGCGGCAACCGGTGGCGCTGAGGCCTGTGAAATGAGGGCGTGCATGCATGCGGCAGAGCTGCTCAGGCTGTGTGTGTGGCGTCCCAAGTTGCGGATGGGTAGACCAAATCTTGCAGCATCTTCGCCGGTTCTACCAACCCAGTTTCATGCTGTAACGTGTCGTGCCAAAGGGCAATGAGGCATGCACGGGCTCATGCAACACCGGGCATGATAAGGGTGTGGCCAGAGCAGCAGCAGACCCTTCAACTTGGCCCTGTGCACACCGCGTTGCTCTGGCAGCCCTGCTGAACAACCCCTGCTTACTACTTTGTGACGAGACTGACACGACAGTCGAGAGGTAAAAAACATCAAATGCACAGAAGCGGGAGGGCATGTGCCCAGAGGGTTGGGTTTATGAGACGCACAGCAGCAGATGCAGGGGCACCGCAACCGCCCGCCGACCCGCCGACAGCGACTGCGTGGGCAGGCAAGCAGGCTGTTGGCAGACAACTCAGTGAAGAGGTGGGCGAGGGTCAGAGGCAGACAGAGAAGATACGGATGGAGTGATCCTCAGAGCAGGAGGCAAGCTGTAGGCGCTCGCCGCCGCCGCTGCTGCCCTCGTCGCGCCGCCAGCACAGGCGCCGCACCGCCGCAGCATGCTGCTCGTACGGCGGCGCCTCCCACACCCGCTCCGCTGCCAGCTGCCCGCCAGCGCTGCCGGTCAAGCGCAGCAGCTGCAGGCCGCCGCCCTCCAAGCCTGCCGCCAGGTGGTAGCCGGCGCCCGGCTGGCAGCAGGGCGCAAACTGCACGCTGCGCACGCTGTCGCCGCAGGCGACGGCGAGTGCGGCAGCCGAGGGCGGCGCTGCGTCTTCAGCCGCTGACCCTGCCACGCGCCATACCTTGACTGCAGCACGCGGGCCGGGGTGGGAGGGACGATCGATGGGTGGCAGCATAAGCAAGAGGCAAAGGTGTCCCAAAGGGGCAGGTACTCGCGCATCCTGCGCATGCCACGCCTCAACACCTCCCCCAGGGGCTGCCAGTCTCACCCTTGCCGTCGCGCGAGGCGGTGGCCAGCAGCGACGAGTCTGGGGACCAGTGCAGGCCCCAGACGATGCGAGCGTGCGCCTTGATGCGACCGACCAGGCTGAAGGGCTGCGCCGCGTCGTCACCGCCTGCGTCGCCGCCTGCTGCGCCCTCCCGCCGCTGGAAGATGGCAACGGTGCGGTCCCGGCTGGCAGAGGCGAGGAAGCGGCCGTCCGGGCTGAAGGCCAGCTGCGTGACTGCGAAAGGGTGCGCAAGGGTTGGGTGGAGGGGCAGCCGGTGGGCAGGAGGGGGGGGGGGGCGGAGGGACCCGGCACAGGCAGTCAGGCTCGAGCGCTGCAGCAATTGCAGCGCTTTGGGGTGCCCTCAAAGTGTGCCTGCTCGTTTGCTTCCCAAGCCAAGCCAACCCGCCTCAGCCGCACCTGTCAACGTGTGCGCATGCAGCTGCGCGGCGCCGACCCACTTGCTTGTGTCCCACAGCCAGATGGCTGCAGCGTCTGCAGACTGCGCGCGGCAGGCAGAGGCGAGGAAGCTGCCACGCGGGTCTGCAGGAGAGGGGGCGGGCAGGGGTGCAGGGAGGAGGGTGCTGGCGGGCGGCGCCGCGCGGGCGGCAAACCGGTGCAGGCGGCAGCGCAGGCGGCGCGCTCTTCTCCCCGCCTGCAAGGGACCCACCCGCGTCTAGGCAGTAGAGCTCGTTTCCGTGGCCGTACAGCTTGTGCACCTCTGGCCACAGCGTGTTCTGCGCCAGGTGCTCCTCCAGGGGGGGGCCAGACACCGCCGACGGCGCCGAGTGCGGCGCCAGGTCGGGCCCCTGGGGGAAGTCCGGACCTGTGGGGCCCAGCCCCAGGGCACCCATGCCTAGGCAGGCAGCTTCGGCGCTGCCCGACGCATCCTCTTCGTACACTGCCTTGTTGGAGAGGCCCAGCGCGGGCAGCGCGGCGCCCAGCGCGCCGCTCCGGGTCGCCGTGGCGCCGCCGCCGGCGGGGGCGCGCCCGCGCGCGAGCGCCAGCGTGTCGTGGAAAGCGCGCGGCGCCTCAAACACGCGCACAACCTTCTCCTCGCTGCCGCTGGCGTAGACGTAGCGCGGCGCCGCAGCAGGGCCGCCGCTGCCGTTGGCCGCGCCGCCGTTGCCGCCACCGCCGCCGCTGCTGTGCGCGTCGCCGCCGCTGCCGCTGGCAGCCGGGCAGGGCAGCGTGGCCACCGAGCTGAAGTCGTGGCCGTGCACCTGCGGCCGTGCTATTTCGCACCAGTGCCCCCCCGCAAGCCGCGTGGTCATGCGCGCCGTCTGGTCCTCGCTGACCGTCAGCAGGCAGGCGCCGTCGGCGGCCCAGCAGGCATCCACCACCGAGCCATAGTGCCCCCCCAGCGCATGTGCTGGCAGCCAGCCGCCGTGGCCTGCGCTGCCGCCGCCGCCGTGCGTCGCGTCGCTGCCGACGCTGCTGCGGGGGCGTCGCCAGATGTGGAGGGCACCGGTGAAGCCGTGCGCTGCGATGCCGCTGCCGTCGGGCGCCCAGCAGCAGGAGTAGTAGCCAAGGTGGTTGGAGCCTGCGTCGCCCACAGACTCCTCCGACATCCACAGGCCTGGGCGGCGGAGCAGGTGCGGGAGGCTGAGCAGATGTATAACTGGATAAGTAAAGCGATGACCAAATGAGACTCTCTCGACATCCACAGGCCTGGGCAGGGGAGCAGGTGCGGGAGGGTGAGCAGCGAGCCAGGGCGAGCACACGTGCTGGCAGCGGGCAGGCCAGGATTGATCGAGGCGGCAGCATGCCACGCAGAGCGACAGGAGTGCGAATGTTTGTGGCAGGTGAGAGGATGTTTGTGCCGCCGTCGAGGCAGGGGCCTGTAGAAAGCGCCCAGCCAGTAACCAGAGACGGCGGCACCCGCCGGCGCCGCGTGCGGGCCGGCGGCGCTGTGCTGTGGCGCTGCTTTTGACAGCATGCGCAACTGAGGGGTGCGCACGCTGCTTCGAACAGCGCAGGTTTGCAGGGGCACGGGCAGGCAGGCAGCGTGGCAGGAGCGGCGCAGCAGGCCGCAGGCCAAACAAGCTCCCCTTGCATGCCCCATGACTTCGAAGCGGAAAGCAACACACAGGCAGCAAGCAACAGGAAAAGCGAGCACGCCTCACCGGTCGCGACATCGGGGCGCCACACCATCATGGTCCTATCCATGGAGGCAGACAGCAGGCAGGGCGGCTGGGTGGTGCTGCCGGCGCCGGGCGCAGGCTGCACAGGGTGCCACGCCACGCTGTGCACCCAGTCCTCGTGCCCAATCAGAAGGGCCTCCAGGGTAGCGCTGTACTTGCGCCGATCGGTGCACAGCAGCGGCTTTGGGGCGTAGCGCGTCAGCAGCGCCGCTCCCGCCGCGCCGCCTGCTGCCGCTGCACCATCAACAGCCTCCTCGCCCTGCTGCTGCTGCTGCTGCTGCTGCACCGCCCACACGCGCACGTTGCGGTCCTGCGAGGCGCTGGCCAGCAACAGCTTGCCATCTGCAGTGTGAATAAATGAGGGCAGGCACACAGGTCGGCCGTGGTGAGCAGGCAAGCATAGAAACAGCAAGCAGCAAGAAAACGAACGGGTGCACCGAGCCGCACCATGCCGCGCACAGGCCCCGCAGGCTGTCTTCGCCCACCCGCCGCTCACCGTCCAGCTGCGCCCATGCCAGGCTCTTCACCCAGTCCTGGTGCCCCGCCAGGCAGCAGGCCAACGCGAAATCGCCGCCTGGCGGCGCCAGGTACAGCCGCACCCCGCCGTCCACCCCTCCCAGCGCCAGCAGCAGCCACGAGGGGTCGGCGGGCAGCGGCGCCAGCGCGGCGCAGTCCTGCAGGACGTGGCCCAGCGGGACGCGCTGCCGCAGGCGCCACGCCTCCTGTCGCAACGCCGCGGGCGGTCCGGCATGCGCCTCGCCACCTTCGCCGCTGACGCCGCTGACGCCACCGCCGCCCGCCTCTGCGCCGCACCCCCACACCAGCACGTCGCCGTCGCCTGCGGTGCTGACCAGCAGCAAGCCGCTGCCGCCGGGCGCAGGCAGGCTTGCCAGCGAAGTCACCGGCGTGGTGTGGCCCTGCAGCGTGGCGCACAGGTGCCACGGCTGTCCGGGCGTGGCGGGGCTCCACAGCCAGAGGCGCACGGTGCCGTCGCCGCCGCCCGAGGCGAGCGCGGCGGTGCTGGGCGGCAGGCCCAGCGGCGCGGCAGGAAGCCAGTGCACGCAGGCCACGCGGTCGGTGTGGCCAAGCAGGGCCCCCATCACGCGTGCTTCCTGGGAGGGTGGTGCGGGAGGTGGGATGAACAGGCGAACGGAGGCAGAGCGCACAAGAGTGGCGGCGGCATGGAAGGCGTGCTGCGAGCTCTGCGGCTCCCGAGCATGGCGGCGGCAACACGCCGCCTGCGCCATCGCCTGCGCCTCACCTCGGGGTCATAGATCATCACGGCATTGTGGGCGGCGTATGCCAGCAGGCCGGCCGCTCCCCAATCCAGGGCGTTCACCACCCGGTTGCAGCCGGCCCCCAGGTGTGCCAGGCGCACATCAGGGATCGCCATGTTGGTGGCAGATACTGCTGGATGGAGCTCGGATGCCAACACGCTGCAAAGCGGCAATGCTGTGAAGCGCTTCCGCGTGCGAGCACCCAGCACGCCAGCAGCCCTCCTACGAGCGTGGTATGACTTCAGGGAGAGCGCCGATTAGCAAGGGCAGCCGGGCCTGACCCACAGCGAAGCTGGGGAGGCGTGCGACGACTTGACTGCATCTCTAGAGCCCACCTCTGCCCTCGCTTATGCATGACCCTCCCTGTTCGTTTCGACCACGCTCACGTGCTGCCGGCAACTCGGGTTGAGCTTGGCAGCGCGCGCAACTTTGGCAAACAAAGGCGCGCAGCGGCGATGGCGTTTGCGGGCTATGCAGAGGCTGCAGGCCTTGGGGATCCGTTTAGCGCGCATTTCTACGGCGCACCAGCGGCGTATGGCTACTACCCGACGCCGCCGCAAGCTCCGCCAATGCCCCCAGCTCCTGGTGAGCCTGCCAGCCTTGGAGCGCACGCGGTAGTGACACGAGCAGCGACTGGGAAGGTTGACAAGGCTGCGAAGCGCGTGCCGCCGCTCGCTGCAAGCGCCGCGCTAGGAGTGGCGTCACGCCCGCACCGCCAGCCGCCGCCCACAGTCGCTCCTCCGCCTGACGTCCCTTACTCTTTGCAGTGGCTGATGAGGTGCGCACCGTCTTCATCACCGGCTTCCCGGACGATGTGAAGGAACGCGAGCTGAACAACATGCTGCGCTTCCTGCCTGGTTACGAGGTGGGTGCTGCACGTGGCGCGGGGCTCGGTTGGGCCGCCGCCGTATGCCACCGTGCATGGGAGCATGTTATTGATGCAGCATCCAGGTGGTGGGTGCACCCAACGGGTCGGTCGTATACATGGTCAGCCAGTACTGCGCTGCTCCCAGCTACTCCCGGCTGGGTCCTGGAAACGCCGCCGCCGCCTGCACGCGCCTCCCGCTGTTTGCTCACCTGCTGCACAGCTGCCTCCCCCTCTGGCCGCTGTGTAGGCCTCGCAGATGCACTACCGCAACGGGCAGGCGCAGGGGTTTGCGCTGTTTGGCACCGGCAGCCTGGCGCGCGCGGCGGTGGATGCGATACAGAACCTGGTGTTTGACGCAGAGGCGGTGCTGCGGGCGGAGATGGCGCACAAGAACATGTGAGCTGCCACGCGCGTCGTGGCGACGGGCGCAGCCCTGAACATGTGCAGCTCTGTGCGCCGCGTGTGTGCCTGCCGGCAGCGGGCGCAGCAGGGGCAGGGGCAAGCCGGCGGCTGGCGGCACGCTTCCTGCACCCACACCCCCCAGCACCCACACCTGCTGGGCTCCACCCCTGCGCTGTGCCCCGCCCCCCTGCGCCCCCCTGCAGGTACCTCAAGGACGACCCAGCAGCAGCCCCCAAGCGCCCCCGACCCACCTTTGAGGCGCCGCAGGGCAGCTACCCAGGCTACCCCTCCGCTGGCAGTGCGACGTTACCGCAGGGCGCGCCCCCGCCCGTGCCCTACCACCCACACGGCGCAAACGGGTATGGCGGCATGCAGGCCGGCGGGCACGCGGCGCCGGGCGGGCCGCCGCCGGGCGCGGTGGTGCCGCCGGTGCAGCCGCGGGGTTATGCCCCGATCACCAACACCAAGGTGAGCAGCATTTCCGTGGCAAGCTCAACGATGGGATGGGCAGTGTAATGTGGGAGGCAGGCAGACGTGCAGCCGTTCGGGCTGCATGATCGGCGGGGTGTCGCACGGCAGGTTTCTCCTCGCCTGCGTTGGCTCGGCTCCCACACCACCCCTGGTTGTCTGAGCTCACCCGCCCCCACCTGCCTGCTCCCCTGCCTCCTGCCCGCAGGACAACCCCCCCTGCAACACCCTCTTCATCGGCAACCTGGGCGACGGCGTGAGCGAGGCTGAGATGCGCGGCCTGTTCAGGTGTGGGGGGCGCTTTTGAGCGTGCTGCTTTTGAGGGCACCTGGCGGTTGAGCGGCAGCAATGTGGCGTGGCAGCTGCGGTGGAGAGCCTGGGTTCCAGCAGGCGCAGGGACTGCGGGTGGCAAGGCTGCAGTTGCCGCTGGTCCTGCACGCCCAGGCATTACACCTCTCGCTTACACACTGCTGCCTCCCCTCTCCTCCCCCTGCCTGTCGCAGCCACCAGCCCGGCTTCATGCAGCTGAAGCTCGTGCGCAACCTCAAGGGCATGTCCTGCTTCATAGGTGCGCCATGGAAGATACCACTGCAGGCGGCGTGCTCTGCAGGGCTGGTTCTTTGCAGATCTGGTGCTTCGGGGGGCGCCAGGCAATGCTATGAACGATGCCGCTGTGCCAGGCGGTCAGCTACGTCAGCAGGTCAGCCGCTGTGGCAGGGCAATGCTGACGTGTTTCGCGTCCCCCCTGCTACCTCGGCCGCCCACCCACCGGCCGTCGAACTGTGCAGAGTTTGCCGACATCCCCACGGCGGTGGCGGTGCACGAGGCGCAGCAGGGGGCCATCCTGGCGTCGTCCGACCGCGGCGGCATCCGCATCCAGTACAGCAAGAACCCGTTTGGGCGCAAGCGCGACGCGGCGGGGGCGTTTGTCGCGGTGGTGGACGCCGCCGGCGGCGGCTTCGGCGGTGCTGCGCCCGGCGCGGTGCCTACCACGCAGGCCATGGACTTGGGAGGCGCCTTTGCCGGCGCGCCGCCCGCCAGCTGACCCGCAGCAGCGCAGCCGGCGCTGCCCCCACATTGCGGCCGCGCCGCCGCCAGCACTCCCCGACCGACCCGCGCAACCCCGACGCATGAATATCCCGTGACACCACCCAACCTGGCCCATTACCTCTGCGCGCTGCGCCCCTTGCCCCTCCATCGCCCCGCCCTCTGCCCCCCCATGTATGGAAACTGCGCGCCTCGCCGCGCCCGCATGATAGCGACAAGGGCTGGGGCGCGGGCGTCCGCCGCGGCCCTGTGCCTCCGCCTCTGCATGAGAGCCTCCCACAAAACCTGCCTGCCTGCCTGCATGCCGCCTGCCCCTCCTGCCTGCTACCGAACCCTTCGACGTCCAGCCCGCCCCCCCCCCTTAATCCTCTCGACTCTCCTTTCCAACAGCCCTCCTACCCTGTCCAGGCAGCCCCCCTCGCCCTCCATCCCTCCCTCCTCGGCCTCACGTCTCTAACGTGCCTGTATCTACTCCCCTTACCCTCTTCTGCTCCGCTTCTCGCCCTTCTGAAAAAGCGCCCCCACCTCGCCCTTCTGTTACAGCGCCCCACCTTGCCCAGGTTGGTTGCAGCACTTGAGATGAGCGCGGCAGCGTGTCGGTCAGCAGCAGATTGGCGGGTCAGGAAGCGGGTCACATCTCCAAGGCAGCACTCTCTTCCGCTCTCGCCCCTCCTTCTGTGCTCCTTCCTTTACGAAGGGTGGGTACATTCCTGGCCTGCCAGGCGTGCGCGCCAGCAGCCAACGGGCAGGCGGCGGCGCGCCTCGCAGGCAGGCGGCGGGTGCAGGGGTGTCATTCTTTGTTCTGTGTGTGCAAAGGGTTCCGAGGAGCTCGGACGAGTGTGGGGCCAAGAGCAGCTTCTGTTAGGGTGTGGTGTACCGAGGGGAAGAGGAAAAATGAAATCAGGGCTGGCAGGGGCCCCTGGGCGCTTTGGGGGGCAGTGCTGCTCAACGGCGCGGGGGGCTGGGTGGGGGGCGGCGGCGAGGGGGTGAGCAGGGTGTGTGCGGGCTTGCGTGGCCAGCCGCGCAAGCGCCGGTTCACCCAAAGAAAGAATCTACGGCGAGGCGAGGCGCAAGGGGGAGATGCGGAGAAAGGCAGCAGAGGGGCGAGGGGCGGGTGAAAAGAGGGGTGGAGGTGAGCGGCAATGCCTTGGTGGCGAGGGGGGAGCGGCCGTCGAGGGCGAGCAATCAGGGCATGGGTGGGGTGGGTGGGGGTGCGGCGGCGGCGTGACATGTACAGCTATCAGCGCAGGGAGTACCAAGTGTGTCGTGTGGATGTGTGGGGTTGTGGACGGAACGGGGCGGGGGTGCGCAACGACAGGGTGGGGCGGACTGGTGGCAGCGCGTCGGCTGTGGCAACGTGGCTGCCGGCAGGCCGCAGACGAGGGGCAGGGGTGGCCGGTCGCTGCAGCCTGACAAGGCCCGCGTCGCGCGCGGCAGGCGCGCACCAGGCAGGCGGGGCGCAGCGCTGCTTAGAGCACGCCGATGGACTCGAGGCGCATGTTGTTCTCGGGGGGGAGGCCCACGCACGCGCGGAACACGTTCTCAAGCATGGCGCGCTGCTTGGCCTGCGGAGGGCAGGGAGGGAAGGGGGGGGGGGGGGGGGGGGGGGGCACGGGTGAGCACTGACGTCTGGAGAGCCATGCGTGGCGCAACAAAGGCCTGGAGGGCTGCCCTGCCCCGCGTGCAACCCGTCGCCAGCCCCCCTCCACGTCCACCACCCCCTGCACCCCTGCCCCCCGCCGCACTGCGCTCACCAGCGCGTTGACCACGGGCACGCCGGCGGGCACCAGCGGCGCCTTAGTGAGGTAGGACAGCAGCACGGCCACGGGGTGGAAGCCGTGCAGGTCGGGCTCGCCGTCGCGCTGCAGCTGGATGCGGGTGGTCAGCTCTGCCAGGATAACCAGGTCCATGATGATGGGGGCGGCCAGCAGGGAGTCCTGTGTGTGTGTGGGTGGGTGGGGTGGGGTGGGGTGGGGTGGGGTGGGGGCAGAAGGGAGAGGGGTGAGCAGAAGCGCGCGTGGGCAGGCGCGCGCGTGGGCAGGCTCTTCATTAATGCGCGGCGTACGGGCCCGCCTGCACTTCAACATCACCCCCCCAGCCCAGGCACGCCCCCGCACAGCGTCACCGACATGCAGGGCGCAAGCAGGGGGGGCAAGCGGGCCTGCCGCCACCCACCTCGCAGGTGTTGTGCATGACGATGGTGTTGCGTCCGCCCAGGAAGATTTCGCTGGTGTACTCATCCATGGCACGCTTGGAGTCGGCGACGTATGGCACGTACCTGGGGGGTGGGGGAGTGTGTGTGTGTGTGTGGGGGGGGGGGGGGGGAGTGGGTAGGGAGATGGGGGAGGGCGCGGGACGGTGATGGCGAGGCGAGCGCAGGCGGCGGTGCTCGAGAAGGGGTCCGCACGGCGCCGTGCGCTGCCGGATCGGGTGACACCGCTGCTGGCGCCGCCCACTACAACCCCGCTTGCTGCCGAACCCCCGACTGCTTGCAGCGTCGCGCCCCACCAGCCGTGCTGCACCGACCCCTCACTTGATGACCACCACGTGGTCGGGGTGCTCGCCGGGGGCGTACAGCAGCGAGTTGGAGGACACCATGTCGTCCACCACGTTGCTCTTGGAGATCTCCTTGGAGCGGAAGGTCTGCGGGGGCGAGGGCGGGGGAGGCAGAGCGGAGGGACGTGGTGGGCGGAGAGTTGCGCGGGTGGGGGGGCCCGCGCGGCCAGGTGCTGCGTGCGCCGGCGCTCGCCTGCTGTGGGCGCCGCTCAAGCCCAGAAGCCTGTGGGTGCAACAAATCCTGCATGCCATCGTGCCGGACAAACACATGTGTGTCTACACGTGGTGTGCCCCTGCCGAGTGGTACCGCACCTGGGGGGCCGACAGGTTCATGCCGTCGTTGTTGCCCAGGTGGTTGTAGGAGACGATGGAGGTGGGCTTGATGCCGGCGCCCACCTGGGCGGAGCAAGGCAGGGGGTGGGTGGAGAGAGGGCGGGCGTGAGGAAAGGCACACCGTGGGACGACAGGTTCACAGCAGCGAGCGGCACGTCCCTGGCGGGCCGCCGGCAGCTCGGATAAAGACGGCAGCTGGGGCACAGATGGCAGCCGCGACAACAGCGCGACTGGGGCAAGGGGCAGCAAGCAGGACAGCGCGTGCAGGCGGGAGCACCACCCACCAGGAAGTCCACCAGCACCGACTTCATCTTGGTCTGGCCGCTCTTGAAGTCGTCGCCGCCTGTTGGTGACAACCGGGTGCAGCGGGGGGGGGGGGGCGTGCGTCAGGTTGCTGGTGTCTGCGCAGCATCAACCGCGCTGCGCAGCAGCACGCACCGAGCAGGGCTCCCAGCTGCCTGTGTCACACGGCTGCCTGCTTGCCTCCACCCCGCCAGCCCAGCCCCACCCCCCTGCGGCTGCCCGCCACTCCTGCTCCCCTCACCCCTGCTGCTCACCGATCAGCACGTTGTGCTCCACCGCCAGGTCGATGAGGCCGGGCACAAAAGTGTTCTGGGGGGAGCCGTTTATGAAGGGGACGCCCTCCAGCACGCACGCGGCGGCGTACAGGGTGGAGGGGGACACCTCTGCGGCAGCGCGGGGGCGGTGGAGGGGTTGAGGGGGGCCGAGGGGCGGACAGTGGGGGCGCGGGGCGGAGGCGGGGGGGCGAGCGGCACGCGGCGCCAGCCCGACGCCCTGCATCACAGCCCCGGCATCGCACTGCCACGCCCTGCACATGCATTCTTCCAGCGCCACGGCACATGCCACCCGCCTGCGCATCCAATCCCCTACAGCCCTCTCCTTGCTGCTGCCCTCCCTGCTGCCCCCCCCCCCCCCCACCCTCCTTGCCCTGCACACACACCGCTCTCCCCGGCCTCGATGGACTTCATCAGGTTGTCGCTGGTGTCGTTGAGGCCCTCCACCACCTCGCTGTACCGCTCGGTGTTGGCGGTCCACAGCACAATCACGCGGTCCACCCCCTGGGCGGCCTTGAAGTCGCGGATGTGCTGGCGCACGGTCTCCATCTGCGGGCAGGAGGAGTGATGGCAAGTACTTTGAGACATCAGTTTCATAGGCGGTGTGCTGGAGCACAGTCTCCATCTGCGGGCAGACGTGACGAGGAAGGAGCAGCGCGGGAAGCAGGCTGGCAGGCGTGCGTGTGTGTGCTGCTGGACGGCCTCCATGCACAACAAAAGCAGCGACAGCCCAAGCCTCCGCCCAGTCAACCCTTCCTCTGCCCCACAAACACAACTCGCCCGCCTGCTCCTTCTTGCTGCCCCTGCGTCCCACATGCCCCCTTCCTCCGCCCCACACACAACCTCCCCCGCCCACCTGCTCCTTCTTGCTGCCCTTGATGCAGTTGTCGGCACGCTCGGCCTGGTTGGCGGCGATGAAGGAGGGGTCGTAGATGCCGGGCAGCGGGACCATGTCGCGCATCAGCGGCACAAGCTGCTTCTGCAGCTCAAAGTCCATCACCTGCGCGCGCTCCATCGCGTCGGCCAGGTTCATGCCTGCGTGGGGAGCATTTGATGGATCACATGTAGGGCAGGAGCCGGCGGCACGGCACACGGACATCACAGCTGTGCTTGCTCGATCGCGTCAATGCTCCGCCGCCGCACGACAACGTCGCTGGATTGAAAGCGCAGCGCAGCGGCAGCGCCGCACACCCAGCAGAACTACGAACAGCGAAGCTGGCTGTACACATCAGCACCAGCACAGCGCGGAGCAGCGGCCCTCACCGCTGATGTCCCAGCCGCCCAGCACAAAATCGTTGGGGTGCACCATGGGCAGCAGGGAGGAGAAGGGCACGTGGACCTCCTCGCCCTTGTAGTTGCCTACGCGCACCTGCACGTGCAAAGCAGGGGAGGAGGAGAACAGGGGTGAGGGGGGAGGAGCATGCTGCAGGTGCACGCTGCAGATGCAACGAGACAGCTGAATGGCTGCAACTCTGCGCTACAGGGCTGCGCTGCTGCAAGCGTTCAGCATTCCACGACGGGCAGCAACGCCGTGTGGGGTCCCATCCGTGCCATACGCAGGTGCAGCAGGCGCGCACGCACCGTGGCGGCGTGCGTCAGCGAGCCAAAGTAGTTTGGCTTCTTCAGTCCGTCCTTGGTCATCCAGGTGATGCCGCTGCAAAGCAGAAGAAACAGCGCAGCACCCACTTGAGTTGCTGAGGGGCTGGATGGCGAGGAGGGCCTGCAGCGGCAGCGGAGCGCCGGTGGCCAAACCAGTACCCGACGACAACGACGGGGCCGACGACAGCTGTCGTCGGCGTCGCGCTGCGCGCACACTCACTGCTTGTTGGCCAGGATGCCGCCGGTCACGGTGGTGCCGTTGTTGCCGCCCCAGCCGACGAGCATCACGCTGCAGGTGGGGGTCAGTAACGAAGGCACGACGTCAGCCTCCAAGCGCAGGCCGCATGCCAGCCGCCGCCGGCTGCAGCGCCGGCTGCAGCAGCAGCCGACGCGCCGCAGCCTCCTGACCGCTGCGCAGTGCTGCTCGGTGCTGCCTGGAGCCGCACACGCCCCCGCAGGCCGCACCCGAGCTTGGGCACGCGGGTGTCAGTCTTGAAGGTGTACTCGGTGGCCCGAGGCGCCACTACCCACTGCCCCTCGGGCGTGCGCTCCACCTCGGTGCTCTCATAGCGGTAAGTGGAGGTGATTGAGTCCGCGCCATACTGCACGTTGGGAGACTCCACTTTGAACGCGTCCACGAGCATTTTGGCGCGATCCTAGGGCGTTGGGGGTGTCAGCCAAAGAGAGAAGAAGGGATACGAGGGCAGAAGCGGGCGCTAGGCCGGCGTTCAAGCACCGCGAGTTTCACCTTCCTTCCAGCCCTGCATGGGGCGGCTGACAGGGCCCGTAAACAAGCTCAGCACCGCTCGCTGCAGCGACACGTCGATCTGAACTCGAGGCAACGCACCAGGCCGCCCAACGCCATCGCGCCCTCCTCGCCCAGCTTGCTGGCGCGCTCTTAGCCGCCCCGCTGCTCGTTGGGTTTTGGCGATAAGCACTAGGAGCCTGCATAGCGTGACGGAGCAGCTCTGCGCACTGCACCCAGCCCCATCCATCGCGCGCTCCAGCCTCGCTACTGAGCCATGGAGCTGCATCACAGGCTGCGGCGTGACCCCAGCTGGGACCCTCGCGGGTGCAACATCTGCGGGCAGGTGCGCTGCGCCCGGCGGCGGCGGTGGCGGGCGGTGGCGGCGGCGAGCGGCAGCGGCCTCGCTGCAGCGCCTCCTTGCGGCCTGCCACCTGATCCGACCTCCGCTCTCCCGCTGTGCTGCTGCAGGTTGGCCACCAGGCCGCCAATTGCACCACCGGCACCGTCAACTGGCGCGCGCTGTATGGCGAGCACGCGTTTGTGATGAAGCCGGCGCGCTTCTGGTCGGACGAGCAGAAGGCAAAGGAGGCAAAGCTGGTGAATGCGGAGGAGCTGGAGCAGCGTGCACGCGACTACGCCAAGGTGGGTGCTGCTGAGGACCGCACTGCGTGGGTTATGGGCTGGCCAGGGAGGGCGCCGCCGTGGTGAGCATGTGAGGCATGGTGGCTGTCAAGCAGCAGTGGAGGGATTCCACATTGCGAGCAGGGCAGTGCTGTCTGAGTGCAGTGCGTTGGTGGCGGACGGGGTGCTGCAGAGGGGAGTTGCTTGGGGACGAGGAGGCCTTGCTTGATGCGTGCTGCCTTCATGAACCTGCGTCGCAGATGCGAGCAGAGGGTGGCGCACCACCGCAGCTGGCGCCGCCGCAGGGAGGAGCAGGAGGGCAGCGGCCGCCGTCGGCAGCAGCAGCAGGACACGCGCCGCATGCAGCAGCGGCAGTGGCAGCAGCAGCGAAGCCGGCGCCGACCGACGGTGAGCTCACACATGCAGCTGCCTGCGCCGCCGGTGCCTGCCCTCCTGGGCGTGCATCCTTCTCTGCTTGTGTGCTGCTGCACGCTGCGAGTCAGCTAGCCTTGCTCGTGGGTGCTTCAGCCCCACACGCCCTCCTCAACCCTCGTTGCCGTCCGCATGCCCTCTCTTCAACTTGCCCTGCCCATTCAACTTGCCCTCAGCACTGGCCTGTGCGCAGCCTGCGCTGGGCGGGGCGGCAGAGGAGAACCTAGCCTGCCCAGTCTGCGTCGCTGTGCCTGCAACCCCTCCGCCGCCGTGCTCTCGACCGCCCCACCCACCCCCACCGCCCCCTGCTGCAGAGGAGGCCGCGCGGCGTGCAGAGGCGGAGCGGGACCTGCCCGCGGGGTGGGCGGTCGCCTTTGACGCCAGCAAGAAGCCCTACTTCTGGCACAAGACCACCAAGAAGACGATGTGGGAGAAGCCCAAGCCGGACACGCCCATCAAGTGAGTGCCGCTTGCGCTCGGCCGTTGTGTGCCACGCGTGCCACAGCACGTGCGGCTCATCTCCTGCCGCTGGCTGTCTCCAGCAGGCGGCTCGCTGCCGCGGGGTCGGCCCTTGCACGCTGGTCGGCCCCCGCTGCTCTGCGTGCCTGCATCCGTGGCTGCGTGCCCAGCTGCGCTTGAGAGCTCCCCCCCTTGAGAGCTCCCCCCCGCCCCGAGATTCCGCCCTTGCACCGTGCGAGGGGGCGGCCCAGCACGCCCCGCTTTTCTGCTCTCACCCTCCACACATCTACCCCCCAGTGGCTGGAAGGCACTCCCTACCTGACTCTCCCTGTGGCGGCTCTGTGCGCTGACTGTGTGGTGTAAAGCTCTGTACTGCCAAGGCCAGAAGCAGCATATGGCGCTACAGCTTCGAAAGCTGTACACAAAAGCTGTAGCAATGCAGGGCACGTTGCCAGTCGAGGAAAGTTATCTGGAAAGGTGGTGGCTTGATGGTGAAATGCATGCGGGACTAGGTTTGTGTGGATAGTCGGGGGAGCGCTGGACTCACTGTCTCTGCTGCCGGCCACTGCTGCTGCTTTGCGCGCACGCCGCTTTGCCGCCAGGTCGGCGCATGCCTTGCGGTGGCCTGCGCACCAGTCGGCCTGGGAGCACTGCTTGCGCAGTGCCTGCACAGCAGGGAGGAGGGGGTGGGAATGCTGTGAGAGCAGCATCCACCTGGCAAAGTGGCATCACCAGCAGCGAGCGCACCAGCGCTGCGAGCGTATCACCAAGCTCTGCCAAGAGCCTGCACACTTGGGCATCGCATGGTATACACGTGGGGTTCTAAGGAGGCAGGGCGGCGTGTCGTGTCGGTCGTCCCATGGAGGCGGGCGGCAGGGAGCGGCGAGCGCCGCCACCCTAGCGGCCTCACCTGCAGGCGCGCGCCCTGCCGGCCTTGTGCGCCCACTCAACGCCGCGAGCAGCCTCCAGCGCAGCCGTCCACCTCAGCTGAAGCTGCAACAGGGCAGCAGGGCTGACAGCGGCGGCGCCCGCGGCCTCGAATTGAAAGAAGCCACGCCAGGCCTCCAACACGGCGCACAGCTCGTCTACAGGGGGTGTCATAGCGCTGCCTCGGGGCGCCCTTGATGAATCAATTCGTGGCCCTTCCCCCCTGATGCCTCTCTCTACAACCTGGCGTCGTTGCTTCCTGCCAATGCTGCACGTGCCGCGCTCTCGGACGATTGCTTGGCACCTCTGAATGCTCAAAGGCAGCCTGCCCCTACGTTGTGGCGCCACATTGCACAGTCTAACAGCGCGGCGGCAGGCAGCATCAATTAAGCTGGGCGCTGTCGGGGAGGCACGTTCCAAGGCGCAACGGCGCAGGCACGACGCATGCAGGCGCCAGCACGGCCACAACCGGCGGCAGCACTCGCGCTGCGCTGTGCCGCACGCCGCCACCGGCCGCCCTCAGAAGGCCAGGCTGGACCCGCGCGCCGTCAGGTGGCTGTCTAGCAGCCGCCAGAACTCTTGCGCCACCGTGGCGTCGCGGTGGCGCGACTGCCGGTTGAGCCCCAGGATGCGCACGTTCCACGACTTGACGCCCGCGTCCACTTTCTGCGGGAGACGAGGGGGCAGGCAGCGGTGGTGGGGCGGGGTGAGGGGCGGTTGATGACGGGAGGGGAGGCCACGAGCGCGCGCCGCCCTCGGGTGCCGCACGCGCGGCAGGGTGCGCAGCCGCACACACCCTCCACCCCAGCTCGCCCTCAGCCAACGTGCCTCGTCGGTGTAGTGCAGGAACACGCCCATCACTCGCGTGAACGTGTCCACCAGGTCGCCGGTCTTGGCACCCTGCAGCAGAGAGACGGCGGGCAGAGGCGGCGCCGACGTGAACAACAAGAACAAGCGCTAGTTTCAGGGACACGCGCCTGCCTTGCCCCCCAGGCCCCCCCGCCAACACGGCCACCGTGCACCCTCCCGCCCACCCACCTTGAAGGGCCACTTCTTGAACTGCCACGGCTTGCCCAGGCACACCACCGCCACCACGCGGTCCCACTCCTCCTTGCTGGAGGGCTCCTTGTCTGCACCAGGGTCACAGCAAGCGGGATGGACCCAGTTTGAACACACACAACCAGAAAGAGCGGCAATGGAGCGGCAGCAGGGGGGTGCCCCTCCTTTGCTGAGGGAGGCAAGGGTGCAGCAGGGGCAAGGGTCCGGTGGGGGTGACCGGTGTGAAGCAGTGAGACGGCCCACGGGAAACACCAACAATGGTTAGTATGAGGGCCGAGCAGGGGCAAGGCGGCAGGCTCAGGGCAGGCTGCAACAGTCACAGCCAGGCGGGCGGACAGCTACAGGCACGCAGACGCCCGCCTCACAAGCTGTGGCGTTTGCCCACGCTCCTGCATCTGCCCACCCCACCCACCCACCCACCCGTCACACAGTACTTGACGGGCGCCTTGCGGCCGATGGAGCGGTGCAGCGTGACCTTGTCCTCCTTGGCTGGCAGCTCGCCGTTATTGGCCTCGGCTGCCGCCGCCTGCGCGACAACAGGGGGAACGGGGCGAGCGACGTGGCGGGAGCGAGCCCTTGCAGGCAGCACGCCGCAGCTGGCCACGGCTGCCACCACCTGTGCAACGCGAGGGTGACGGTTGCATTCGTGCAAAGCTCGAGAGGGCTGATGAGGCAGGTTTCAGGCGGCAGCCGCGCAGGTGCCGCGTCTTGGTGGCACCTGCCAAGCCGTCCCCCTCCCCCGCAACGAACAGCAGCCCACCTTGGCTGCCTCTGTGGTCTGGAACTCGCCCTTTTCCAGAAAGGACCGCACATTGTGCATGTTGATGAGGGCAGTCATGCCTGGGAGGGAGGGCGGGGGCAAAAGGGCCAGCCTCTAGACTCAGAGGCTCCACGCACCCGACGGCAGCTGCTTGCTTGCTTGTGCACCCTGCAAGCCTGCTCCCCTGCTAACACACATCTGCCCTGGGCCCCCCTACCTGGAGGCACCATGATGACGGGCGTGCCCTGCCGCTGCCGCTGCTGCGGCTGCGGCGCTGGCCGCGGCGCCGGCCTGCGTGCCTGCTGCTGCTGCTGCTGCGCCGCCGAGGGCCGGCTGCCGGAAGGCCGCGAAGCGGGCGGCGCGCTGGGCGGCGGCGGCGGCGGGGGCACGCCCTGCTGTGGCGGCGGCGGCGGCGGCACGCAGTCTCCGGGCGCTGTTGCAGCTTTCCTGAAGCCCACCTCCACACCCAGCTCCGCAGCACCCAGCTGCTTCAGGGTGGCGTCCGCCCGCGTCTGACGCTCGTAACGCCCTGATGGGCGCACCGGGATGACGGGCTTGCTGGGGCCGGCCCGCCGCTGCTGCGCATCCCTGCGCTGCGCCAGCTGCGCCTGCTGCACCGTCTGCGCCTGGCTCAGGATGGTCAGCACCTTGCGGAAGCTGCGCCCGGGCACGCTCAGCATGCTGTTGCGGTCGCGCAGCTGCAGCGGGGGGCAGGGCGAGGAGCGGGGCGGAGCGAAGGGCAAGCTTAGCGCGTGCACATTTCCCCTTACAGGCACACGTGCAGACCAGCAGCATTCAAGGGCGCAATGCTCTCTGCAGATCTGGCTCACCTGCAGCTCGTTGGCTCGAACCATCGCCAGCATGCCCAGATCTGCCGCCTCCTCTGCCGCCGCCTCGACGGCCGCTGGCGCCGCGGCACGCCCCGCCGCTGCCTCGCCGTCCCCTCCAGGCTCCAGCCGCTGCCGCTTGGCTTCGCGGCCCACCTGCAGAAACGTTACAGGCACGAGCACCACAGGTGGGCTGCCACCCGCAGGTGCACGTCGCACTCGGCGCAACCCACGCAGCTGCAAGCGAGGCCTGCAAATCTCAGCCCTTGCCACCACTTGGCATGCTGGCGCCGCCCTGCACTCGCCTCCAGGGCAGGCACCACCAGCTGGATGTGTTCAGAACGGTCCGTCTTGCCTGCGGGAGGAGTGGACGCACAGCAGGCGGCAGCATGGGGCAGGCTCACCACGCACGCTGCCCCTGCGCTGCCCAGGTGCGTCGCCGCAGCCACCAGGACGCAGCCGCATCGGGCTACGCGCCCTGACCGTCCGCACATGCCCCTCAAGGCAGGGCGCTGAATGAGCAGGCAGGCAGGCAGGCGGGCAGCAAGGCACCCACCTGTGAGGTACTCTTGCAGTTCTCGGCGGTCGGTGAAGGTGACGGCCTTTCCCTGGCCCATCTCCCGCTGCGCCTTCTTGAAGTACTCGCCGAACTTCACATCCAGGTGGCGCGCAAAGTAGAGCAGCGTCTCCAAGGTGTAGAAGTCTCCCGTGCCCTGCGGGTGGCACCGGGGAGTCGACAGGCGGTGAACGGCGGTGGCGGCGGCGGCGAGGGGGTTTGCGACGGCGGCAGCGCTTGCCGGACCCCTCCCGCGCGCATCCAGCGCACCTGCTTGGACTTGTAGCCGGTCAGGGCTGCTTTTGGGAAGCTGAACTTGCCGCCAAAGTCGACGCGGTCGCCCGCCAGCGCCACCTCCTCCATCTTGCCGCCGCTGACATACTCGCGCAGCAGGCTGAGAGGGTCAGCCATCGCGGCACCAAACTTAGCCCGCGGGGCCGAGGAGCGGCCAGTCGGGGAGGCCCCAGAACGCCTCGATCGACTGCCAAAAGTCGCCTGGAGTCGGTCCAAATCGCTGCCGGAAGTGACACGCGCCAGGCAGTCCAGGCAAATGCTGCCGCTGCTGCGCGCAGCTGCGCCGCCGCCACCGCGCCTGCCGCCAGCGGCCAACACGAGCCCACCAGAGTTAAAAGTAGGTCGGCAGGCGGTGGTGAGCCGTCAGCCCATGCACCATGTGCTTAATTTATTGTGCATGGCGTCGCTACAAGGCACCGCGTGTGCTCTCCCCAGCCACAGTGCTGCACCATACACTGCACGTGATCGCCCAGCAAAACAGCACAGCGATCAGTTATGGTGGGCAGCTGGATCGCTCTGCCTAGCAGCCCGAAGACGAGGATTGAGAATCTCCCCATAGCTGGCTGCCGGCAATTTGAGCAACACTGGCAGGATGGCTGCAGTGGTAGGTTCCTGCAGGCCTCGAGGCATCCGTTCCACGAACTCCTCCCCACATCCGGCCCGGCACCCAACGCAGCGCCAGAGCGTCGCCCGCCGCCTTGCTGTCCACAACCAGCGCTCAGCCTAGCCGCCGCCTGCTGGCAACATACCAAATGGGCAGCATTCAGCAGCGCCGCAAGCTGTGTCGGTCGAGGGCTGGCGCGTGGGTGGGTGGGTCGGTAAGGGCCTGGGTGGTGCATAGGCAGGGATGTGGAGTGGGAGTGCTGCCCAGGCCTGGCCGACGCGCAAGGCGTGATGTAGGCTGCTGCCAAGCATGCCATCATGTTTTTCTGCTGCTTCTCTGCCGGTGCCTGAATGGCATGTATGTGCCAACCTTCACGGGTCAAACCGGCCTGCACCTCCGACTCGTGCCCTGCAGTCTCCGCGAGCAGCTCTGTGCTAGTCTGCACCCACCCACCATCACCAAAGATCAGCACACACATGCCGTCAAGGCTGGACTTCGGGAGTCGTGCCGCAGCGAGGCCATCCGGTGGGGTGGGCCGGCGGCCGCGGCGCACTGGCAGCACACGCCTGGCGGCGGCGGCGTGCGCATGCAGTATTCAGGAACTCGCGACCTGCGTGCTGCCCCGTGTCTTCTTGCGAGCTCTTCATCAAACTGCCTGTGTAAAGCGCTCGCGCGACGACTCTGCTGCGCTCGGCAAAAACTTGCGTCACAGGCGGTGGACGCCTGCCCGGTAGGTGCGGCCTGCTGCTTTCGGAAAGACGCACATAGGGCGTGGGCAGCTTTGTGCCAAATGCAAAGACAAAGGTGGCACATGCCGACCTGCGTTCTCTTTTCTGCCTGCACCGCAGGCTCTTGTGCCGCTCATCGACATGCTGGGGTGCCCGTGAGGCACGTCAGTGGCGCACGATGCCAGCCGTAGCAGCGACCAGCGCCCTGCCAGCAGCGGCGGCGGCAAGCGGCGCCCGGCTGGTGCAGTGCCGCCGTCGCTGCGTTGCGCCCAGGAGCGTCGCTTCCGCTGACAGCAGCTCTCTGGCCGATGCGGCCGTCTTGCAGGGAGGCACTACGCCGCGACGCCAACACCAGCAGGCGCAGCAGCAGCCCCAGCAGCGTCGCCGCTGGCACCGGGCGCAGTCATCGGCGCCTGCTGCGGCAGAGCCCGCAGGCAGGCTGGACCTGCGCAGCCTCGGGCTTAAGCAGCTGGTGGAACTGGCCTGCGGGGGTGACCAGCTGGAGCCGCGTCATGCGCTGGCGGTGCTGCATGCGCTGTCCTGGGAGCTCAAGCAGCAGCGCCAGCGTGGCGCCCCGCCGCCGCTGCCCGACCAGGCGCTGCCGCGCCTGTTTGCTGCGTTGCAGCGCGGCTGCGGCGAGCTGCAGGTGCGTGAGGCACTGCCGTCTTTGCTGGCGCGCCCGTGCGAGGGCGTTCCAGGGGGGGTGGCTCGTGGCATGCACGCGGCGTGCCTGCCGACCTGCATGCATGTAATTCCCTTCAAACTCCGGGCATGTACGTTCCTTCCCCACCTCCCTTTGTCTGGTTGCAGGTGAGGGACCTGGTGCTGATGCTGCAGCTGTGCACCAGGCTGCGCGCCCGCCCACCGCAGGCGCTGCTGGACGCCGCCGCGCAGCAGCTGTGCCACCGGCTGCCCGCAGAGGCACCTGCCCAGTCTGTGACGGCTGTGTGGATGCTGACGCGGCTGGGACACCAGGCTGGCGTGAGCAGCCTGCTGGCAGCCATCGATGCGCAGGTGCAGCGCCAGGTGCCCAGCAGCCAGGCGCCAGCTGGCGCCGAGCAACAGCAGGAGCAGCAGCAGCACCACATGGCGGCTGCAGCAGGGCAGCCAGAGCAGGACCAGCAACATGAGCGGCAGCACCATGTGGCGCAGCAGCTTCAGCAGCAGCTCTCGAGCCGGGACGAGAGCACGGCGCCGCCGCCGGCTTGGCTGGCGCAGCTGCCGCCGCTGCTGCTGGTGCACCTGCTGTGGGTGTGCGGCAAGGCGGGCTACCGCTCGGTGCCGCTGCTGTGCGGCATATGCGCAGCGCTGCTGCACAGCGCCGAGGCGGCGCGGCCGGCAATGGGCGGCGCCCCTGCACCGCTGGCGGGGCTGGACGGCAAGCTGCTTGCCATGGTGTGGTATTCCCTGGGGCTGCTGCAGTGGGCGCCCGGTCCCGAGGCAAGTGCTGGACGTTTGCAGGGGAGGGTCCAAGTCGGATGATGCACCCAGCAGCAGCGGCGGCGTGTGCGTGGTGCGCCGCTTGCCCGACCGCCCGCGCCCCACGCAGCCTGCGCCTCCTGCCCTGACAGCCTCCTCTCACGGCCTCCTTCCTGCCCAGAGGTCGCAGTTCGTGAAGCACGCCGCCCTGCAGGCGCGCGCCGCGCTGCCCACCTTCACCAGCCAGGGGCTGAGCAACGCCGCCTGGGCGCTGCCCCGGCTGGCGCCGCTGCCGGCGGCCGACGGCCTGGCGGCGGCGCTGGCGGCGGCGGCGGCCCCCCGGCTGGCTGAATTCAGCAACCAGGAGCTGGGCATGCTGCTGGTGGCGCTGTCGCAGCGCGGCGGGCCTGCCAGCTGGCGCCCTGTCGCGGTACCGCAGCTGTACGAGGCAGCCGGCGAGCAGCTGGCGGTGCGCGCGCCGCGGCTGGGGGAGCGCGACCTCTGCAGCATGCTGTCGGGTGGGTGGGTAGTTCAACACTGGGTGGATGTTATAGTGGGTGGCATGCGACGCTCGAGTGGTGAGGCGGTCGTGTGATGTGGGGTGGGGCGTGGCGGCGACGGCATCCCTCCCTCTGCGCTTGCCAGCCTCCCGGCCTCCCGACCTCCCGGCCTGCCACCCGCCTCACGCCCTGCACCCGGCTCCTTGCCTGCGCTGCAGCCCTGGTCACCGCGGGGCACCGCCCCTCCGACGCCGCCCTGGCGGCGGTGGCGGCGCGCGCCGAGACGCTGCTCCCCGACCGCCTGCCGCCCGCCAGCCTGGCGTGGCTGCTCTGGTCGTTTGCGCACCTGCGCGCGCAGCCGCCGCGCTCGCTGCTGCGCAGGGCGGAGGCGGCGTTGAGGGGGCCGCAGCTGCTGGCGCTGTATGCTGTGGATGGGGCTGACGTGGCTCGGCTGTGCTGGGCTCTGGCGGAGCTGAAATACTATTCTGGTGGGTGGCCGGGTGGGTGGCTGGATAGGCTGTTGAGGGGGTCAAAGGTGCCTGTGTTCGCTTGGCAGCTGCGCCTGCCAGTCCTGGCCCAACCTGCCCTGGTCTCGCCGCCCCTCTTCCCTCCTGCCCCCCTCCCCCCTGCCTGCCCCAGGCGCGCTGCTGGCCGACCTGTCTGCTGTGCTGCGCAGCATGTGGGAGCGCCTGCCGGCGCAGTCGATGACGCTGGCGCTGCGCAGCTTCGCCCTGCAGGTGCGCAGCGAGCCTGCTGGCCTTTGGCGGTGCACTGCTCAACAAGCGCAGCTGCACGGAGGCGCCAAGCCCAGCTTGTTCTGCAGCCCTCCACGCTCACCAGTGCCTCCAGTCCCTCCGTGGGAAGCAGCGGCAAAGGGCAGCGTGCCAGCGGCTCCGCCCCACCCTGCTCCGCCCCACCCTGCTCCGCCCCACCCTGCTTCGCCCCACCCTGCTTCGCGCCACCCCACAGAACTTCACGCCCCACGACCTGCTGGATGTGGCTGCCGAGCACCTGGCTGCCCACCTGGACGACAGCTACGACCCTCACGTAAGCAGCCCACCAGTCCGGCGGCGTTGCCGACCGGTGGTGCTGCCGACCGGGCCTGCTGGCCTGCCTGCTCCGCCCCCCCCCCCCCGTTGCATGTGGGGGCGCAGCGCCCGGGGGGCACAGGAGCGGCGGGAACAGCAGCCCGCACCGCCTACCCTGCTTGCCCGCCTCGCGTGCTGCCTTCACCCCGTGCCCTCCCTGCCACCCTGCCACCCTGGGCAGTCTGTGGCGCTCAGCATGTGGGCGTTTGGACGGCTTGGAGTGCACCCCGGCCGCGGCCTGCCCAGCGGAGGCCTCTGCACGCCGGTGCGCTGCCAGTTGTCGCTCTCCAGAAGCGCCTGCGTTGCGGCCTGCGCCATGTGGAGGCTGCCCTGCCTGCTCTGTGCGGCCCCGCTGTGACACTGAAACTAACCTGAGCAGCCTGGCTCTGTCTCTTGTCCCATGTGCAGGAGGGTGTGCCGCTGCTGGAGGCTGTTGCAGCGTATGCGCTGCGGCACGTGGGGCTGCCAGAGGAGCCGGCAGGAGGGAGCCAGCCAGCGGCAACGGCAGCAGCGCCGGCAGAGGCCAGCGAGGGCAGGGGCGCCTTCACCCTCCAGGGGCTCAGCATGCTGCTGTGGTCGTTTGCCACGCTGGAGCACCACCCTGGCACCGCGCTGCTCCAGGCCACCGGCAAGCGCTTTGTGGCTGCGCTGCCACATCAGCAGGGCGCGGCGGCGGCAGACGTCGCGGGCCTCTCAACAGGCGGCCCCACAGGCAGCGGCGGCAGCGGCGACCCAGGCGGCGGCGACGCTGCCGGCGTGGCGGCGGCGCCCGAGTGCGCGGCGTGCCTGCGCTCTGTGTCGCAGGCGGCCTGGGCGTTTGCAAAGTTTGGTTACGCCGACGAAGCCTTCTTCCTGGCGTTGGTGGAGCAGGTGGGGCGTGCTTGCTGCCGCGCTGCCCGCACTGGCGGTGATGCGGCGCCTCGGTGCGGCCCTGGTGCCCCCTGTTCCGCATCATTCCAACGCCCCAAGTGCTGCCTATGCCGCCCCCCTCCTGCCTGCAGGTGGACCACCTCCCGCTCAAGGACTCGTCACCCGAGGAGGCCCCCCAGTCGCTCACCTCTCTGGCCTACGCCGCCGCCAAGCTGCGCGTGGGCGCGGCGCCGGCGCTGCTGCGCGGCCTGCTGCCGCCGGCGCAGCAGCACATGCAGGGGTTCAACTCGGAGGAGGTGTGCCAGCTGCTGTGGGCGCTGGCTGCCGTGGGAGGGCTGGGCGGCGCGGTGCAGGCGCACGCGCCCTTGCTGGACGCGGCGGCGGCACGGCTGGCGGCGGACCTGGCCAGGGGCGGCGCCGGCGTCGACCCGCGGCTGCTGTGCATGGCTGTGCACGCGCTGGCGGAGCTGCAGTACCGCTGCGACGACTCCCTGCTGGCCGGCTGCGTGCGCGCCGTGGCTGCCGCGGGCGCAGACGTGCCCGTCAGCCTGCTGGCCAAGCTGCTGTGGGGGTGCGCGCACGTGGGGCACGTGCCGGAGGCGGGCGTCCTGGAGGGCATCACCGCAGATTTGTACTATCGCCTGTCGCACAGGCGGGGCAACCGCACGGTACGCCCACCAGGGGGGGAGGCTTTGCGTGGGGCGTAGAGGCAGGCGAGCGCCTGCCAGAGAGAGGACTGGACGACGGGCGGTGGGCGACGCACGGTGTGGCGCAAGTGCACCTGTGCAACATGCCACGTGTCTCCTGCTTAGCCCCCTCCTGCTTTTGCGCTCTCCCCCCAGCAGGTGCTGCAAGTGCCCGACCTTGTGCTGCTGCTTTGGGCGCTGGCAGCCCTGGGGCAATACACCACGCAGGTCGGTGCACTGTCGCTGGGCACTGGTGCTGCTGCAGGTGCTGGGCACGGCAGCTGCGCCCATGCGCGGCGCCGTGGCCCCTCCTCTCCTGCGGCGCACACCTGGCTGCCCTCCAAGCATGCCTCCCTCAGTACCCTGACCATCCCCCTCTCCCCTGCCACCTCCTCCTCACGTGCAGCTGTATCGCAACGTAGCGTTCCGAGCCACCCGCCTGCCCGAGGGTGTGCCCGAGGCGCCGCGCCTGCGCCGCCTGCTGCGGGAAGCCACGGTGCTGCACTCGTGTGAGTACCGGCTAGACCCTGTCGCGGCAGAGGCGGCAGCTGCAATCCTGCCTGCCTGGATGGCTGGGCAGGCGGCGGCTGCGGCAGAGGCGGCGCAGCAGGGGGCGGCAGCGCAGCAGCAGCAGCAGGCAGAGGCGCCGTGGCTGCTCAAGCCTGCAGCGCCGCCCGTGCAGGCGCCTCTGCCAACGCGCGACGGCTCCGGCGCGCCGCCGGCGGAGCGCCGGGCCGAGGCCGAGGCGGTGTGCACAGCGCTGCTGCGGTCGGGGATGCGGGCGAGCCTGAAGCAGCTCAGCTATGGAGACTATATTGTGGCAGTGGAGAAGCCCGGCAGCCAGCCGGGCAGCCAGGCTGGCAGCGGCAGCGACAGCGACGACGGCAGCAGCGACGAGAGCAGCGGCGGCGGCGGCCGCCGGCGGCAGCGCGGTCCGAAGCTGGCCTGTGCCGTGGTGCCTGCCTCGCCTGCCACCGGGCGCGCCGCCTACAACAAGCCATCCTGCCTGCTGGGCAGCGCTTTGGTCGCGCAGCGTGTGCTAGCCGCGCGTGAACTGCCTGCCGTGCCCGGCACGGGTGGCGAGACGGAGGTGGTGAAGCGCAGCAAGGCGGCGCTCCGCCGTGGCGGCAGCGACTGACCCCCTGCGCTTGATTGTTTGCTGGCCTTTGCAGCTTTCTCGGCGGCACCCCTGCTTCCTCAGAACAGACCATCACATCTCCCTGCAGTTGCATATAGTGCAGTACCTCCCTGCTAGCACACACCCAGCCCTGTAACATGTCCTCTACTGCCTCACGTCACGCACGCTTTGGTACATAGGTACCTATAGTCACGTTACCGGGGGAAACTGTGCACAGGGAAGGAGCCAGGGATGAGGGGACAAGCGATGCAAAACTGGCATGCAGCAGACAGGAGGCGGTGGGGTACAGAGGTTCCGCGGGGAGACACCACATGCCAGAGAGAGGGGGGGGGGGGGGTATTTAGCATCAAAGGGGAGAAGGCATACATCGTTCAGAGGAGTCGGGAGGAGAGTCAAGTGTTGGTGGGAAGAGGGCCAGGCGGGCCAAACAGCGGGCGGCCTCGGGCCGTCGGCGCCGCCGCCGCTGTGCGCGGTCGGCGGCGTGCGAAAGCCAGGGGCCGCGCGGCGAGCGGCTGGTTGGGCCGTCGAGGGACTCAGTAGGTCACAGAGTGCATCTGCAGGAGGAGCGGGGGTGGGTGCGCAGGGGAGGCGGCTGGTGCATCGCGTTGGGATGGGGTGGGTTGCAGGGCGGTGCACACGACGCGACCATACCCGTGCACGAAGCGCATTCCCCCATCCCCTCCCCCCCCGCGATCGTCACTCACGTTGATCTTCTTGCTCCAAGGGCTGCAGGCCAAAGGGGGGTTGGGGCAGAGCGCGAGGGGATTTTCGGTACGTGCGGACGAGGCGCAGCAGCGGACGAGCAGCCCGCAAGGCGCGCTGCGCAGCGGGAGGCAAGCATCGCCGACCCCCAGCCCTGCCGCCGCATGCCCAGCTCTCGGTGGGTCGGCGGCGCGACACTCACTTCATGCGCACTGGCGTGGAGGACGCCTCGCGAGGCATCTGCTCCATGTACTTCTCACTCGCCACAAACCAGTCGTTCTGTAACAGTGAGGAGGTTGGGATGAGCGGGGTGAGCAGAAGCGAGGAGCCGCGTGATGCGAGCGGAAGGGTTCGTGTGGCACGCGTGCCTGCTCCGGATCTCCCCCTCCGCAGCTTGACCGTGGCGCCTTGTGCATGGCGCAAGAGCAAGTGTCCGGAGGGTTAGGCTGCTGGGGAACACGACTGACCACCTGCGCAGCATGCACCACCTGATTCGCCGCCGCTGGAAGGACGGCCGCTGCCGACGGGACCGCCGGCGCAAGCTGGCAAAGCATCCCGTTCCCTGCCCCCCGCTCTGCTCACGTTCAGAGTGCGCTCAAGGGGCCACATGTGGCGCTGCAGGCAGGAGGGACAGAGAGGAGGAGCAGCAACGTCAGCAGCCCACCTGCAGCTCAGGTGCGCTCCAGCCCGTGCCCGAACTCTTCAGCCCCGAACCCGCGACTCTCCTCTCACCTGATAGTAGTAGATTGCCGCAGACGCCGCACAAACCAGGAGGAGCACGGACAGAACCTGCGAGTGAGGAGGCGGCTGGTGTCGGCTTTCGGCGTTGCGGCCACCCCCCGCAAATCGCTCTGACCGAGCAGAAGCAGCAGAGAAGGTCGGGGGCAGCTGCAAGCGGCAGCCGAGCACGCTACCGAACACTGCAGGCACCTTGCTTGCGGAAGCGAGCTGGTGGATCGCCATCTTGGCTTGCTGGCGATGTTGCAGTGACAGGAGCGGTCAGGAGGAGCGAATGGGGGCGGGTGCAAGCAACAGGGGGCATTTGTCGGGAAGGGGCGACGTGCCCCAGCATGTGTCAGCACGCAACACATGGACCAGCAGGAAGGTGACGTGCCGCGCAGCGCAGCTGCCCCCTCCCTCTCTGAACACAGGCTGAATGTGAGTGCAGCGGTGATGGACAGCTGCCCCCGGCAGCGAGCGGCGGGAACGGCGGCGCCGGCGGGCGCTGCCGCCGCACGAGCAAAGGCGGGAAATGAGGTCGAGGGGCAAATGTAGCAAGGGCAATGCAGAGTGAGGGTAGCTGGATGCGTAACGCGGGATAGAAGGAGGTACAAGGGCAGGAGGGGGGGTACATAGGGTAGGGCGACAAAATTTGGGCGGTCCGCGCGCGTCGTCAGATGTTCGCATGTTCGCGGGCGCCGTTTAGAAGCCGCTCCAAAACATTCGTGACTGCACCTTGTCAGAGAAGGGGTTGATCCTGGTGAAACGAGCAGGGCGAGGGATGGCAGCGGGGTGAGCAACGTTAGTGGGAGAAGGGGGTGCAAGGGGGGAGTCGTGGCCGGCTGGGATACTGCCAGCCAGCGGCTGCCCGGGAGCACGCTCAACGCAGCTGGCGACACGCTGTGTAGAGGGTCACTCACACCCGCGGCCACCTCTCACCGGATGGGCGGACCGGCCTGGCAGGGCTGCACACAAGGCAGGGTGGGTGGGTGGGTGGGTGGGTGGGTGGGTGGGTGGGTGGGCAAACAGGGGAAGTTTGCCGAGTGGCAGAGCGGCGGGCGCGGCCTGGGGGAGGCGGCGTGGTGAGCGCACGGCTGGTACGTTCCCTCTGGTGCGTTGACAAGCAGGCAGGCGAGCCAGCAGGCTGCTCAAGCGCTGCTGCCATGCCGCCGCCCGCCGGCTTCCTTGCGTGCAGTGGCCCAGCCGTGCGGCGTTACACGCTCCAGCCCCCCGGGACGTCGGGTAGCGTCCAGCTGGCCGGCTCACCATTGCGTTCATCATCTTGCCCTCTGCCTCGTACCATTCGTCGTTCATGGTGTGCGTCCACCCGTAGACAGTGCGGTACCTGCTCAGGGGAGGGGAGGTGCAGGGGGGTGTCGGGGAGTGCAGGTGGCGGGGGTAGACGCGGGGCGGGCAGGAGCCTGCGGAGGGGCAGGCAGACGTGCGGTGGCCTGCACATGCTGGCGGCGGTTGCTTGCGTGTGCACTTGCTAGGGAATGAAGCATGCACAGCGAACACGGCCGCAGCGCAGCCAGGCCCCGTCAGTGCTGTAGCGTGGTGTGGGCATGCCACCGCCCCGCCGACGCCACCTGCCCACGCCATGCGGTGCGCCTCACCAGAACCAAAATCCAGTGCAACCGATGATAGTGGGCGCAACCACTTTGGCAATGGCACCGAAGGAGGCGATGTGGTGGTGGATGGAGCCTGCGGCGGGGAGCAAAGCGGGGGGGAGAGAGATAGTGGATGCCACGGGCGGCGGCGCCGGCAGCGCTCGAGTTGTGCGCCACTGCACCAAGGCGCCGAGGCCCTCTGAAGCGCGGCGCGCGTCAGTTTCCGAGCTCCTAGGACTCCCTCGCCGCTGCAGGGCCCGCAAAGGCGCTCACCGTTTAGCACGCCGCTCATGGTGGTTCCAAAGGGTGGGAGGGGCGACGGGCAGGTGGTGCGAGATTGAAATAGTGCGGAGAGCGAGATCGACTGAGTTTGGAGGGAGGACGGCTGGAGGGGCGACGTGAAACACATAGCGCATCTCGTCAGCAGTGCTTAGCCTGCTGTGCTGAGCACACGGCGACAGGCCAAGCCACCTGACTACGAGCCTTGCTTGCCCCAACGGGGTCTACAACGCTGCCAACACCACCAGGAAGGCAAGAGCTGGCTGCATGTACAAACGCACGGGCGGGCGGAAGGGCGGATGCATGGAGCGGTGATCATCAGGTGGTGAGCGGCGACGGCGCCAAGGTCGGCTGAGGAGCCTCAGAGCCTACCTGGGTGTTTCGTTTACGTGCATTACTGGATGCATGCAGCACCTCCACTCCGCAGCACCTCCACTCCCCTTGCCCCATCAAGCGGCCGCGGTTTACAGGTGGTGTGTGATTTGAATCTCAGGAAGGGCGGCGCGCAGAGGGTGGAAAAGGGCACGCGCGCAGAGGGGCGGCAGGGAGAGGTCAAACAGGGAGGGGGAGGCAAGCGCAGGGCGGGATGAATGGGAGGGGGCTGTGAGAACTGTGGCATTGCAGCAACATGTGGAGGGGTTGCGAACGGTCGAGTGTTAAGAGAGGGAGAGGTGACTGAGGGTCGTCCGGGTTCAGGGCGGGGCAGTGCGTCAACAGGGGAGAAGGGGGGGAGGGGTACACAGCGGCCGGGGAGCGCGGCACAAGCCAGCCAGGGGAGACCGGCACAGCCCAGCAGCGGCGCCGTGTCAAGCAGGCGCGTGCTGCAGCGCGGTGGTGCAGGCTGCCTCGCGAGGAGAGGAGAGGAGAGGGAAAGTGGGCAGGAAGGCGAGGAGCTCGTGCGAAGGGAGTGACTATCTAGGGGGGGGGTCACGAGGCAGGCGGCAGCGGAAGGGGGGAGCAGAGGAGCCAAGCAGACAGGGTCTCGGGATGAATCGGGTTGCCGCTCGCGCGGCCTGCCTACAGCACGTCGCTACCTAGCAATCACGTTGTGGGTGCGGTTGAGCTGGCACGCCAGCCGGAGCTGCCACCGGCACTGGCCGCGCACGCGGCGCCGCTCAGTGCGCGCCGCCGCCGTGGCGGGTGTTGTAGGTGGTGCGGTGGTTGCCCACCACGCTGCGGAAGGCCTCCACAAACGCGCTGGCGCCGCGGCCGGCGGCTGCGGCAAAGGCGCCCACTCGCGACCCGCCTGTGTACCGCTCCAGCTGCGGCCGCGAGTTGAGGGTCCACGAGTCGGCGTCGGCGGCGTCGCGGTCCTCCAGGTCCTGGGGGGCCACTGCAGCGGGGGAGGGGGGGAGGGTGACGAGGGGGGGGGGAGTGGTTGGGAGGCGTGTGGCCACCACCGGCGGTCGCTTGGTGCCCGGCTGGCATGCCAGCTGGCTGCATCCCCCGCGCACGTCCCCCGCCCCCGCCCCACCGTCGTTGAAGTCCATGGCCATGGGGATCTTGCGCGGCTGGCCGTTGGGAGCCAGCATGCGCTTGGAGGAGGAGGGCGGCGCACGCTGCCCGGCGGGCGACATGGCCGGCGGCGTCACGGCCAGGCTGCTGGCCAGGCTGCTGGCCAGGGAGAGCGACGGCGCCAGCGAGCCGGCCGAAGGCTTGGACGGGGTGGAGGCGCGGGAGGCGGCGGCGGAGGCGGGCAGCGGCGGACGCGCGGCAGAGTACTTGATGCTGGCCGCGCGTGGCACCTCTGGCGCAGCCACGTGGATGTGCACGGGGGCGCCGCGCGCCTGGGCGGGCTTGTTGGGCGAGGCAGGCGCCGGAGAGGGGCCGGAGGGCACAGACACCATGTAATCGGGCTCTGCAGGGGGGAGGAGGGCGAGACAGGGGCAGGGGGTGGGCAGGGCGGCAGTTGGACAGATGCCAGCAGGTGGTGCAGGCTGCCAGCTGGTCCCGCCTGCCCCGCCCACGTCAGCCACCCCTCAATCTCACCGTCGTGCACATCCAGCCGCGCCATCTGCGCCGCCGCCTGCGCCGCGCTGGTGCGTGGCGAGCGCCGCATTGGGACCTGCTGCTGCGGCGCCGCCACCCGGTGGGGCGAGGCGGCGGGCGGGCGCGGCGCGGGTGCCGCCTGCGCCGCGGCGGTGGCGTCGGCGCGCAGCTCGATGCCCGGCGCGCCTGCCGATGCGGCCGGCCCCTTGGCAGCCCGCATCTCCTCGCCCAGCTGGTGCAGCGCCGGCCCGTAGTGCACCAGGTAGTGCTGCTGCGGGCCGATGACGGAGCCGGGGCGGCACACGCGGATGTAGCCCATGGCCTCTTCGGCGCTGAACCCAAAGTGCTTGATCATGTAGGAGCAGATGAGCACGCCGGTGCGGCCCAGGCCCGCCTTGCAGTGCACCTGCAGCGTGTGAGGCGGCGGCGGGAAGGAGGGTGTGAGTGAGCAGGCCGGCAGGCACCCTCTGGGGTCACAGATTCCGTGCAGATGCACAGCTGCGATCAACCGCCGGCAGCATAGCTGCTGCACATGACAGCTGTGCCCCACTTCCACCACAGAGCCCCACAGCAGCACCCACCGCCAGCGCTCCGGTCTCGCGCTCCGCCAGCTCCAGGAAGCGCAGCAGGATTTGCTCCGAGGGGCAGGTGCCGTCGGGGAAGTAGAGCTCGTGGTGCTTCACCCCATACTCGGTGAACCGGCTGGCCTGCAGCAGCGTGCAACGGCAGGGTCGGCGAGCAGGGGTTGCGGGGCGTGCTGCGGTGGGTAGGGGCTGCTTCGGCACATGTAGCGACACGTGGTGTCCTCTGCCCGCCCCTCCACACCACGCTTGGCCTGGCCCAGTCTACTGCTGGGCTGCACCCACCCACCCACCCACCCACCTCATACATCTTCTTGTTCAGCCGCACCACCGCCTTGATGTTGTGCTGGCGGAAGTAGTCAATGTAGTCCTCGGGCACTGCACGTGGTGCGCAAACGGGTTGCAGGCGGGTCAAGAGGGGGCTCGTCGGCAGGCTCAGGCTGGCTGGCTTGGCTGGTCACGCCGCAACGGGCCCGCAACGGGCCCGCAGCAGGTGCAGCAGGCGTTGGGCAGCCCCTCCGCCCCCCCCCCCCCCCCCGCGCCGCTGGCTCACTGTAGGTGCGCCAGCCGCCAAAGTGCTTGGGCTGTGCCGACGGGCCTGAGAAGGCCATGAACTTGCCAGGCACAATCCAGTTGAGGTCGCCGTTCTCAACCTGCGTGCGCGAGGGGAGGGGAGGGGAGGGGGTGCAGAGCAAGGTGGTGGGGGCGGGAGCCGCAAGTGCATAGATCTACCAGGACAGCCCCCCTCGAGACAAGCACGGGCGGGGGCTTGCGCCCCTCAAACCGGCGCCGGCGGGCGGATGCTGTACCGCATGGTGCCCACCCACCTGCTCGTAGTGCTCGTACTCCTCCACGTCAAAGTGCTCGCCCTTGTGCCAGTTGATGAATCCGACCTGGCAGCGGGGAAGGGAGGAGACACACGGGGCCAGGGGAGGGGGTGAGCCAGTGGTGGCGGCATGCAGCAGCAATGGCAGCAGTACACCGCGGTGGGGGAGACGGCGGGGGAGGGCGGCCCCCAACGCCGCTGGCATGCCGCGCACCCTGCCCGCCCCCAAGCTCCCACCTGCTTGGCGCGGTACATGCCGGCGATGACCTGCGCCACCGGCAGCTGGTAGGTGGGCACGCCGCACGAGGCGTCGCGGAAGCCCACAAAGGGCTCCAGCGGGCGCAGCGGCGTGTACGCCTGGGCGGGCGTCATGCCCAGGTGCAGCACGCAGTAGATGCCCATGAGTGCGGCGGCGTTGGAGCGCTTGTGCGGGTGGCTGCCCACCAGCAGGTACACGCGTCGGCCTTGTGCCTGCGGCGGGTGGGCGGGTGGGCAAGGAGCGGGCAGGTGAGGAGGGGGCACATGCCGGCACGGAGCAGGGCATCCCTGCAAGCACCAGCTGCACACGTCACCTGGGTGCGCTCCCTGCTTCGAAACCACCACAGACACACACACCCGCAGGCAGCCGCCCGCCTCACCCGCGTCAGCAGCTCGTTGACGCGCTGGCAAAAGCGCCAGGTGTGCGCCAGGTTGCAGGGCCCAAAGTCGGCGCAAAAGGGCTCGTAGATGAGGTCGGCGTCCAGGTGCACGCAGATGGAGTTGGGCGGCGCGGTGGTCAGCGTCATGGGCTGCTGCAGGCAGTGGAAGTACAGGCGGCCGGGGATGATCTCCGCCGCGCCCCGCAGGTCGTCGGCGCCAAAGGCGTCCATGCTGGCGCGCCGGCGTCTGCTGCTGCTGCGTCGGGGGCTACAGCCGGGGGAGGGCGTGCGCGGGGCTGGTGGGCCCTGCGAGAAGAGGGGCCAGCGGGGGGCGGGGAGGCGGGGTGAGCATGTAGCGGCGGCGGGACGCACCACATCGAACGAGGGGAAAGGGGCGGCCCGGCGGCGGCGGCACCGCCGCAAGCGCCCGCCCTCCTTGCCTGAGCACTGACCCTCCCCTGCCTGCCCTCCGATGGCAGCAAGGAGCGACGACAGGAGCGTTGGGCCCCTGCCAATTGGCATGTCCTTCTTGCAGCCATGATCTCAACCGCAGCCGAAGAGCCCTGGGCAGCCCCGCCCCTCCACAGCGACGGCTGACAATGCGGACACGGCGGCGCGATTGGCGGCGGGGGCACAGCAGGCGGCGCGCACCTGTAGTGGAGCGCAGGCCGGGGTGGCGCCACGGGGGCGGGCGCGCGCGGGGTGGGCGGCGATTGGCGCTGGGCCGGCGGGAGAAGCCTTCTTCGGACCTGTAGAGATCGGTGGCGAGCTGTGAGGGCGACAGGGGGGCCGGCGGAGGCAGGTGGTTGGGCGCGATGCGGGGATGCGGGGAGTGGCGGGCGGCTGTGGCGGCTCTCAAGCGCCCATAAACCGTAGAACTCACTCACGGAAGCAATCCTGGACCGGCGAAAGCACAGGAGGGAAACGGAGCAGGGAGCGGCTGAAGAGGGGACGGCGACAGGAGCGCTGGGCCGCCGCCAGCATGGCTGCCGCCTTCTGCATCCCAGCCGCCCACCGTTGTGCTGCGCGCTCCTGGTGTCGACCACAACCACAAAACCTCCTTACACGACCGCCGGGGGTCGCAGAGCAGCCATGCAGCCAACGAGCCGCTAGCCCGCCGCCCCGGTTACGCCCTACACCCGCCAGACAGCCTCAACAACACGTGCCATGTCTTCGAGCACGCTGGCGGGGTGCGCCGACAGGTCCTGGGCTGTCTTCTCCGCCGCCGCCGCCGCCGCCGCCGCTGCCACACCTCCCGGACGGCTTGCCATCCGCTCGCCTCTCGCGATTCCCTGCAGGGCTGCCCGCACGTCGGCCTCCAAATGTGCACGCGCACCCGCGCCGCAGCTGCCCATCGTACGCTCCCGCCGGCGCCAACCCGTGCTCCTCCCGCGAGCCGCCGCTGCACCCGACGCTGGCAGCCAGCCGCCGTTGGCAGGCGCGGCCACGCAGCGGGTCCCAGAGCAGCAGCAGCAGACGGCGGCAGGGCCGCCGCCCAACGTGCAGGAGCTGGCAGCTGCCGCGCACGATGTGCGCGCCTTTCGTGACGTGCTGCTCCGCCTGGCCGACAGCGGCGCCGCCACAGAGGCGCACGTGGTGGCGGCCTGGGGGGCGCAGCGCCGCAGCCGCGCGCTGCGCGTGGGCGCTGGCGGCGGCGGGCACGCGCTGCTGCAGGCGCTGGCCACCCTAGAGCGCCTGACCCGTCAGCAGCTGGTGGCCCTGTCTCCAGACCAACTTGGCTATGTGTTCAGGTGAGGCGCGGCACCACGCGGGGCACCGGTGCGGGGGCTGGCTGCACGCGTGGCAGGGCAGCTGGCCGCGTGGCAGGCGCAGTGCTCAAGGCATGCAGGCCCGACCCATGCCCTGCCTGCCTCACGCTGCCGTGCCACACACGTGCCGGTCCTCGGCGCAGGTGCTACGTGCTGGCCGGCGGCGCATCCAAGCCGCTGCTGGCAGCGTTGCAGCGCACGGCGTGTACCTGGCGTGGGGAGGACTATGGCGCTGCCGGGCTGGCTGAGCTGGCATGGGCGCTGGCCTCCTGTGGCCAGCAGCTGCCCGACAGCTGCCGCCAGCTGCTGCACGAGGCGCTGCACAGCCACGGGCCGCCAGGCAGCAGCAGCTGGGAGCACGAGGAGCGACCGGCTGCGGCGCGGCAGATGGCGAGTCAGCAGACGGACTCGCTACATGGCAGCTTCACGGCTGAGCGTGGGCAGGCGGGCGCCGCCGACGGCCCCACTCAGCAGTTGCAGCAGCAGCCGCAGCGGGACTGGCAGGCGTGGTTCCGGCGCGCGCCGCCCAGCTGCGTCGCGCTGCTGCTGTGGGCGGCAGCAGACCTGGGCGTCCGGCCTGGCGCGGCGTGCCTGGACGCAGCAGCCGCAGCGCTCCTCCGCGGGCAACGCCTGGCGGCGCTGCAGCCAAAGGCGAGAGGGGAGCAGGCGGAACACAGAACGAGAGTGGGCGGCCGGCCGGTGGGGAGCAAAGTGCCTCGGCCTGTTGCCCGTGCAACCCGACCCTGACCTCTGACCGCTCTCTTCTTGCCACGCGCAGGCCCTGCTGGCGCTGCTGTGGTCGCTGGCCACGCTGCGCGCGGCCCGCCAGCGCCCGCTGATCCAAGCCATCGCACAGCGCCTGGCAGACTGGTTTGAAGAGAGCATGGATGGGCGTGAGGAGCAGCGCGGCAGCAGCGTCGGCGCGCTCGGTGACCTCTTTGCAGCGCCAGCTGCGGGGTGGCACGGCGCTGCGCCGCGCCCGCAGGCGGGCCAGCTGTGCACGGCGTTGTGGGCGTGTGGGCAGCTGCGGCACGCGGAGCCGCGCCTGCTGCGCCCCGTCGCAGCGCTGCTGCACGACAGGGTGGGCGAGCTGGCGCCGGCAGAGGCGGCGCGTGCTCTGTGGGGGCTGGCGCAGCTCGGCTACTGCCCCGCGCCCCTGTTTTCCGCCGTCGCCGAGCGCCTGCAGGCGCCGGGCCAGCTGGCGGGCTTCAGCGTGCGCCAGCTGGCCATGCTGACCTACGCCTTTGCCGCGCTGGACTTTTTCCCAGGTGCGGGTGGTGTGTGGAGGCGGGGTGGGGGGGTGGGGGGTGGGGGGTGGGGGGGGCGTGCCCACCAGACGGCGGCTGGCCGCTGGCCGATGGCTGGCCGATGGCGGCTGCGCGCTCGGGGCACCAAGCAGGCAACCCTTGCTTTGCATGCCTCGCTGGCTGCTGCGCGCCGAGGGCACCAAGCAGGCATGCGCTGCCGCCTGCGTGCCTGCTCCCTTTCCCATGTGCCTCCCCCCCTCCTCCCCTGCCTGGCCTGCGGCAGGCCAAGACTGCATGGATGCGCTGGCGGACGCCTGCCTGGCCGCGCGCCGGGACTTTGATCCCCGCGCCCTCAGCCACGTGCTGTGGAATATGTCGCGGCTGGGCCACGTGGACGAACCCTTTTACGCCGCGTTTGTGCCTGGTGCGTGGGAGGCACTTCACGCCGCGTTTGTGCGCCTGGTGTGTGGGAGGTTGGGTTGCAGTTGGAGAGGCCGGCGGGATGCGCACGCAGCGCGCGCTGCGCACTGGTGGCAGGCGGGGCAGTGTGTGCAACAGGCAGTGGAGCTGCAGAGGCTGCTGCTGCATGCCAGCGGTGCTTTCACCCCAGTGACGCCGCCGCTCCACCCCCCTCGCCTGCCTGCCTGCAGCCATCCTGCCCTCCATCTCTGCATACGGCCCCGCTGAGCTGGCAGACCTGGCCAGGGTGTATGCAAAGCACGGCCTGAACCCTGAGCTGGCGCTGGAGTCGGCAGCAGCAGCAGGAGATGCAGCAACAGGCGTGGCAGCAGAGGCTGCAGCGGGAGCTGCACCATGGGACAAATCAAAAGAGGCAGCTGCTGCAGCGGGAGCTGCAGGCGCGGCTTTGGCACGCAGCAGCGGAGAGGCCAGCGATGACAGCGGCGGTGGGGAGGAGCGGCAGACGTCAGGCAGCGGGCGGCCGGACGGCTCCGCCACCCTGTTTGACGCCTTTGCTGCGCAGACGTTGGCGTGCATCGAGGGAGCCGACATACAGGACATACTGCGGTGCGGAGGAGGGCGTAAAAAGCAAGCTTGGGGGGCAGCTGGGCTCACGTGTGCAGGCCTTTGCATAAGCAGGTCCAGCCACCCCTCGTGCTTGCCACCAGTCCAAACACCCCTGCCCATTGCCTGCCTGCCTGCCTGCCTGCCACCGGTGCAGCATCCTGACCGCCTTCCACGAGATGGGGCTGCAGCCGGACAAGCTGCTGGCGGCGGTGGAGGCCTGGGCAGACCGCCGCCTGCGCGCGCTGAGCCCACAGGTGGGGGTGCGCCTGGGCTGAGCGGGTGGGGCCAGCGGGTTGCGGGTGGGGCCCCCAGGCTGGGCGCAGCCCTTACTGACATGCAACACATGGTCCTCCCTCTCGAAGCTGTACTGAGTGCGCCTGTGTCGTGTTGGGCTGCTGCTGCAGGCGCTGGCACTGGCGCTGTGGAGCTTTGCACGGCTGGGGTCGGGGAGCCCGCGGCTGCCGGAGGCGGCGGCGGCCTGCGCGGAGCAACAGTTGGATGCCTTCTCGCCTGGCCAGCTGGCGCAGGTGACCCTTGCATGGCTGCTGAATTAGATTCAGGATCAGATTGTGTGCGTGGGCAGCGTGTGGCAAACATGCTCAGTGGAACGCCATGCATGCTTACTTCAAGCGTGCAAGGCCGTGCACTTTGCAGCACCCCAAACCCCTCTGCCAACCGTGCCGGCTGCCGCCGCCACAGGTGGCCTGGGCGCTGGCCAAGCTGCGCTGGCCCGCGCCGCGCGTGCTGCGCCACGCGGGCGCCCAGCTGGCGGCGCGCGGCGACCGCTTTGGGGACAAGGAAGCGTCAAACGTGCTGTGGGCGCTTGCAAGCGAGGCAAGTGGGCCCATACATACATGGTCTGTGGAGTCAGTGCATGAAGGAGAGAGAGCAAGTGACAGGAGCTGCTGCGCCTGTGGAGTTGACCGTGCACCGTTGCCAACTGGTCCACCCGCCTGCAGGGGGAGGCGCTGCCCGCCGAGGACCTGGACCGCATTGCAGCCAGCCTGCAGCCGCGCCTGCGGGGCTTTGGACCACAGGCGAGCGCCGCAGGGCTAGACGGGCTCTGCGCGCGCGCTGCGCTGCGTCAGCCGGCGCCGCAGCGGCCCCACCTGCTGCTCCGGTTTGATGCACCCCGCCAGCCTGGCGAGTGCCTCCCCTTCCACCGTAAAAGCGACCCAGCCCTCCCTCCCCTGCTGGCCTCCACCCCACCCACGCAGTCTCTGGCCAACATTGCCTGGGCCTACGCCACCCTGGGCCACGCGCCCCCCGACCCCTTCCTCCGCCTGCTGGGCGACGCCGCGCGGCCGCAGCTGAGCGCCTTTGAGCCGCAGGGCCTGTCGCTGCTGGTGTGGTCCCTGGCGTCCCTGGGCTGCCGCCACAACAGCCTGCTGCTGGAGTGAGCGGGGAGGGCGGGCGGTGTATGTGTGGGTGTGGGTGGGTGGGGGAAGGGCGGTGAGCTCCGGATGCCACGGCTGATGCATGGTGTTGCCGCTCGCCGTGGGTTTTGGAGGCTGCTGATCGCCCGACGTGCCTGCCTTGCCCGCATGCAGGGGCATGCGCTTGCCTGAAGGCCGCCCCCCACCCTGTTCCGCCGTATCGCCAGGCCACGGGCACAAGCAGTGCCGCGCCGCTGTGTGCTTCCCTGACACGTCTCCCCCCCCCCCCCCCCCTCCTTCTCCCAACCCCCACGCAGGATCATGCACCTGTGCGAGGACAGCCCCGCGCTGCTGCGCCAGTTTGAGGGGCAGAACATTGCAAACCTGCTGTGGGGCTACTGCACCACCGGCTTCAACCCCTCCGCCTCCTTCCTGCGTGCCCTGGCAAAGGTGCGGCATTGGATGGGGGCGAAGCGTGCCCGCACTGCAGCTGTGCAATTGGCAGTGGGGCAGGGGGGGGTGTAGCCACCCATGCTGCAGGTGCCATGCACGTCCTTCCCCCCCCCCCCATCATCTCTGGCTTCCCTCCTGCCGCACAGAGCGCCGGTAGGAAGGCTCAGGCCCATGCGTCAGATGCAGCAAATTGCAAAGTTTTCTCCCCCGCATCGATTCCCGCAAACGTGCAATGTTGAGACGTTCTTGGAGAGTGTTCCAGGCTTAGTTCAAGGGCAGCCCTCAAGACCCTGTACCAATGCTGTCTCTCGTCTCCCCACTCGCCGCTGATGAGATGCGCGGCTGCCATCACGCCCCCTCCTGTGTTCCATCGCCGCTGCAGGAGGCGCGCCTGCGTGTCTGCGACCTCAAGACCCAGGAGCTTTTCAACGTGGCCTGGGCGTTTGCGCAGGTGGGGTTCATGCAGGGGGCCACGTGGGCTCTTCAAACAGCATGGGGAGGGGTGCCCAATGGGCTCCCAAAGTGCTGCCAGACCCGTATGGTTGGGTGCTGCCGCGCAGGGGGGGGCATCAGCAGGCGGCACCTGTGCGCCCATGCGCAGGCACCCTGCACTGCCTCACCCTCCTGCTTGCACTGCAGCTGGGCCACCACCCCGTGAAGCTGTTTGACGCCATCGCCCTCGAGGCGGCCCCTCGCGCCTGCGCCCTCACCCCCCAGGAGCTCAGCGGCCTGCTGTGGGCGCTGGCAAAGTGCCGGCACGGCGGCCCCGGGTTGCCGCCGCTGCTGCACGTGAGCCCCAGGGGCGGCGAAGCGTGGGGGGGACGCCACAGGGTAGCCTCAGCCATGGCTGTCACGTAATTACCTCCGGGACACCATGCCTGCATCTTCCGCCGCCCCGTTTCCTCAGCCCGTTGCCAAGCATTCCACAGCCATTCCTCTCTGCACGTCCGTCCGAGGATGCCTTGTGGGGCAGCCACCTGTCGATCGCCGCCTGCCCTGTCCGTCACTCCCCCACCACCATGCACCCCCCGCCCCGTCCCCCTTCCTTCCACGCTGACCGCAGGCAGTGGAGCACGAGCTGTCCGCCAGGGAGCCTGCGTTCGAGGACCGACACCTGGGCATCACTGCATGGGCCTTTGGACAGCTGGGCCACGTGCCTGCCGCGCCCGCGCTGGCTGCGCTGTGCGAGGGCGCGCGCCGCCGCGCCCCCGGCATGTCGGCCCGCACGCTGGCCACGCTGGTGGGTGCCCTGGCAGACATGCAGCTCCAAATGGAGCGCCGGCAGCGCTGGCAGCGCGCAGAGCAGCAGCGCGGGCAGCCGGCGGAGCAGGCAGCGGACCAGGCGGAGCAGCGGGCGGCTGACCAGCAGCAGCAGGGCGCAGCGGAGCAGCAGGCGGCCCAGCAGCAGCAGCAGCAGCCAGCTCGGCAGGCAAGCGAGCGCCTGGTGTCGATGGCGCTGGTGGAAAGCCTGGCAGAGCGCGCCGTGCACGTGCTGCCGCGGCTGCAGCCTTTCGAGTTTGCTGGCCTGCTGCGCGCGCTGACCGCGCTGGGCAGCCGCGCCACGGCCACCCTACTGCTGCGCGCCGCCCCGGGCAGTGCCGCCCATGCACTGCTGGGGAAGGCGGTTGAGCACGCTGTGCTGCCGGCAAAGGTGGAGCTGCTTTGGGCGATGGCGGCATGCGGGTGCTACCCTGAAGAGGCGTTTGAAGCACTGGCGGCCCGGCTGGCGGCGATACCCCGTGAGTTTCGCTTCTCCCAGCCTGCGCTGGCCATGCTGGGCGATGCCCTGGCGGCCATGCCGCTCAAGCGGCGGCAACAACTGAAGCTGCGCCACGGCCTGGCGCTTGCCGCCGCCGCGGCGGCCGCGCAGGCTGCGACGGCACCCCGCGTAGCAGCCGCGGCAGGTTCTGGCAGCCGCGGCGGCAGCGACAGCGGCGACGGCAGCAGCGGGGAGAACGAGGGCGAGGACGTGGCGCAGCAGGAGCAGCAGCTGCGGCAGCGGCTGAAGCAGCCAGCCGCACGGGAGGATGGAGCACGGCCAGCATGTGTCGAGTCCATCGATGGAGCAGCGCGGTTAAGGGGGACAGCCGAATTCCTGGAAAAACTGGCTTGAGAAAAGCAGCTTGGCCTGTTCCGCACTTCCGCCCCTGCATCCAGACATTCTTCACCTCTGGTCGAATGGCTTCAGTAATTTATGGCCTTAGATACCGCGTTGTGTGAGTGCTTGCCGGTGTGAGCTAGCAGCAGAGGGCCCAAGCCGGCTGGGAGGCGGTGGGGGGGGGCAGGTCTAGGCATCAGGAGAGGGCAGTCCCGGGAGGGGCGGCAGAGCGGTGCAGGGAAGCGGGAGCGGGTAGCAGGAGAGCGGGCAGGCAGCGGAAGGAAGGCAGAGGGAGAACGAGGGAGGCTGCGGCCGTGCTAGAGAGGGAGAATGAGGCAAGGGTGAGCGTGCGCTACAACGGCTCTCCTGGGCCGCGCGGCGGGCGCTGCAGCGTGGTGTGTGGCGCCAGCAGCGTCGCCAGCTGCGTGATTGCTCCCATGCTCTCCATGTGGTCTGCTTCAGCAGGCACCTGGGCCACCGCCTCCACCAGCAGCCGGCCAGGCGCCACCTCCTCTGCTGCCTGCAGCGCCGCGCCGTCGAGCCGCGCCGCCGCGGCGCCGGGGGGCAGGCGCAGCACGCGGCCAAGGAAGACGTCGAGTTCCTGGCCGCCCAGCGTGAGGGCGTAGCGTGTGCCGCGGCGCAGCAGCGCGTAGCGCGGCGCAAACCCGAGGGCCTGCCAGAAGGCGGGCATGCTCTCGCCGGTGCACGCCGCACGCGTGACGTGCCGCACCACCGCCGGCAGCTCTTTGTTCTGCTTGCCGCGGAGGTGCAAGCTGAACTGCAGCGCTGTCCACCTGGGAAGGGAGGGAGGGAGTGAGAACGGGGCGACATTGTGTTTTGCACGCCCGGCTCTCGGCCAGTGCAGTCGGCAGGTGCTGCAGCAGTAGAAGGATACAGCACCTAATCGCGCTCGAAGCTCTGCCAGCCCGCACCTGCTGCCTGCACTGCCATCGCTGTCCTGCTGGCTGCCAGCTGGTGACGTCAGGTCGTGCTGCAAGCGGAGGTCTGGCTGCCAGCCGGCGGGCAGGCTTGCGGGAGCGGCAGCGGCCGCGGGCGGTCGCAGCACCACTTCCACCTGCTCCATCGCCGACGGCAGGCACACCGATAGTCCATGCAGCAGCGCCCCCAGCTCCTCCGCCGCCTCGGCAGCCAGGGAGCCCACGGCGCGGCACTCGAGCGACCCCATTCGGCCGCTTCAGGGAGTCAGGTGCTTGTTACAGAGGCACGACGCGTCAGCATGAAGCATAACATGCATCGCCGATGCTCAGAATAGAGCAGTGGCCGCCGCCCGCCCGCTGCCGTCGTGCCGCCGCCCGCTGTACAGCGGGCGGCGGCCACATGTGCTGGCCACGACGGGCTGTGGCATTGCTCACGCATCACGCAGCTATGCGCAGTTTTGTACCGTGCATGCCTGCATCCAGTTGTCGCAAGGGAAATTTCCGAGCCCCAATGGAGCGTGCGCTCCGACAAGCCCCAGCGGCACACCCGGCGGGGCGTCGCGAGCGGTTGCCCGGCTCCTCGTTGTGCGCACAAGTTCGACACCTGTGTTGACGCTCCAGTTGGTTGCAAGAACATCGAGGACTACACCCTGCGTGCCTGACCAGCAGCGCAGGCAATACTCACGCATCGCACGCCGAGTGCTGAGGATAGTGGTGCCGGTGCCCGCGCCGACGCGCACACGAGCAGCCCTCCCTGGGCCTCTGTGGATGCGGGATGCCGCTGGAAGGAGCCAGTTTTCTGGAGAGATCTGCAGAAGTGTGCCGCTCGTAGGCTGCCTTGAGTCATTACTGCCGCCTTCAGATGCAGCGGGAGTCGCAGCGGGAGGCACACGACGCTGGATGGGCTGGTACGGAGCGACAAGTGTGAAGCTGTCGGCAGACAGGGCAGCGGCTGTGTCCATTCAACGACATACGGGCAGGCCACTGAATACACTCACACACTGCCAAACTGCCCACTTGCTGGCAAGCGCAAGCAGCTAGCGGCGGGGCATATCACCTGCAAATGAGTGCGGCCTTCAGCAGAGTCCCCACTGCTGCCGAAGCTTGATAACGTCCTCCGGCGCCACTTGGGCGGGCAAAGACTCACCGAGGCAGGTGTGCGTGAGGTGGCCCGGAAGGGGCCTTTTTCTTGCGGGGCCCAAAAATCGCCGCGCTCCCTCGACTGTTGCTGTTCGTGCCTGGCACCTGCACCCTTCACCCATTGCAACCCTCCGGCAAGGGTCTTGCGCCTACCAGTCATCCGCTCCTTGGCCTTCGCCCGACACTTCCCCCGCTATGCCAGCTAGCGACATGGAGCACCCGAGCAGCAAGCACCGCAACCTGCGGCACATCAGCGGGCCGGAGCAACGCGCCGCTGCTCTCGCCGCCTTTGGCGTTGGCGAAGCGACGGCGGACGCCGCCGGGCTTAAAATTCTCGAACTCAGGTGCGCTCTTGGGCTGCGTGCGTACCAGATATTCTTGAACAAAGACCAACGCAGCGACGGATGTCTAGAGCTGGGCCGGCACAGTGCTGAATGCTGGTGTCGCGGCGCCGCCACCACCGCCGCTTCATGCCGCTGCTTGCGCTTGTGCCGTGGCCCCGCGCAGGCAGCGCGACATGCAGGAGCTTTTCGGGGAGATTTTTGGCGTGGAGACCAAGAGCTCCAACAATGGTGAGCCTGTGGCTGCGTGCAGGCGCGTCAACGGCCGCCCGCCTGCCCCTTGAGCCCCCACACAAACTGCCATGCGCCGCCCACGTTCCTCGCACCTTCCCGCCCGCCTCCCGCCCGCACGCAGAGTGGCTGCGGAGCAAGCTGCTGCAAGGTGGGCCGTCCCTCCCAACGCTGTAACGCATCCAGCCTGCTCCCGCCTCCGCGTCCACTGCTGTGGCAGCACCCTCGTCAGCCGTGTGCAAGATTGGGGCTTGCGTTTGCCCACCCCTTGCATCATCGTCGACGTACAGCTGGCGCGCAGCCGGAGTGCAGCTCTCCTGCGGCCCACCCTGCAGCCGCTGACGCCTCCCCCCTCCTCCCTCCCCTGGACCGCGCTGCAGCTGTGGGCCTGCCGCCTCGCTGGCGGCCCGCGCCCGCGCGGCCGTCCTCGCCGCCAGCCGACCGCCGCTCTGGAGAGTACAGCCGCTTTGGCCGCCGCCTGCGCGCCACCGTGCAGCCCGGCACCCAGGACGAGGACGCGGACGCGGGCAGCGAGGCGGAGGCGGAGGAGGAGGAGGCGCATCGAGCCAAGCGCGCACGTGCCTCCAGCAGTGGCGCTTCTCGCAGCAGCGGCAGCCGCGGCGCCTCTCGCTCCCCCTCTTCTGCTGCCGACCTCAAGCCTGCCGCGCCGCCCGCGCCGCCCGCTGCGCCCAGTGGCTCGTCTGGCTCTGCTGGCACCCGCGGGTCTGCCGGTAGTGACGCCATCTTCTCGCTGCAGGCGCGCGCGGCGGCGACCTATGCCTCCATGCCGGCGCCACCGCCCTTCCTCGCCGCCGCCGCGCAAGTCCAGTCCACAGCCCAGTCCACGTGGCAGCACCCCGCTGCGCCCTTCCACGCCGCCGCGCCGCCGCCGCCGCTGGTCCACCCCGCAGCGGCATGCTATCCTGCACTGTTTTACGCCGGCGTCGCCGCGCCGTCGGCGCCCCTCCAGTCCAGCATGTCGGCAGCGGTGCAGCACCCGCCGCAGCTGCATGCGCAGCAGCTGCCGTGTGCGCCGCCGCTGCACAGCGTGGCTGTGCCACTCGCACCGCAGGTGGGTGTGTCAGTGGGGAGGGGTGTGTGTAGTAGCCAGCACAGGGACGGCGCGTGCAGGCCATCTGTACAGCCCATGCGACGTTGGGTGCGGCGCACCGTAAGAGGGCCATCAGGCCCCCGCCCCCCCCCCACCCCACCCCCCCACCCCACCCCCACCCCCACCCCCACCACCCACCACCCCCACCCACCCACCCACCCACACCCACACCGACTCCTCCACCTCCCCACCCGCCGCAGTGCGCCGCCGACCGTGCCAGCGACCTCGCGGCGCTGCTCTCCCAAGAAGGCTCTGGCTCCCTGATCATGCCGGCGCTGCCGCCGCTGTCGCCGCGCTCGCGGCTGCACAGCGCCATGCTGCAGACCTCTCTGCACGCGCCGCCGGGCTTTGCCACCCTCTCCGCCCAGCTGCACATGCTGTACTCAGACTGGGAAGAGGGCCGCGTCTCCCTCAACCCCTCAAAGGTGCTGCTCTGAGGGCTGCACGCGCCGGCGCGACCCCCCTCGCTGAGCTGTTGCCGCGGGGCTGCTGCCGTGGGGCTGCTGCTCTCAGCCCCTCTTTGGGAGGCGCCGTCTGTCTACTTCTGCAGCGCGTCACGCGCTGGCGCTCGCCTGCCAGCATGTGCACGCTGCCGCCCCACTCAGGACCCCTCCCCCCACCCCCAAACTATGAACGAGCACGTGCGCCCGCTGCCGTGGCGCACCTCCTGCCCTGCGAACGCCAATGCATGCTATGCAACACCCACACCCTTCTCCGGGGCCCCCCCTGCGCAACCGCCCCCCCCCCCCCCCCCCCACCCCACACCCCCCACCCCACCCCACACACACACCCCACACCCACCCACCCACCCACCCACCTACCCACCCGCTGAATACGTCCGAGCCGCCACGGCACACCGTTGCCCCTGTGATGCACGTGCCTCCCAACCCCTGCCCCCCTCTGCCTTGCCCGCCCGATCAGATTACGTCCCCGGCCTGCACAGGGGACCCAAGCGCGCCTCCCCTGCTGCGCACCTCCCTGCTGCCCCACCCACCCCTTTTGCCAGCCCCGCCAGCACCCCGTGCCCTCCCTTGGTCAGCGCGCCCTTTTTTCCCCGCGGGTACCGCCCCGCCTATTTCGGCTCTCACTGAAGCACAGCACCTGCCCTCCCTCCCCCGATCAGATCAGCAACCCCGGGCACGCTCCCCCCTATCCTCCCTCCCCCCGCCCCGACTCCCCCTCCACAGCAGGCATTGTGTCACCCCCCCCCCCCCCCCTCTCCCCCCTTCCTTTGGTTCCTTTACCCACCTTCATACCTTTGCCTACTTCCTTCACCCCAGGGGACCCCAGTTTTCATATTCCACGCGCGTGCGATGGCAGCCTGGCCCCCCAGCCCAACCGCCCGCGGCCGCCTGCCACAGGGCTGGGCGTGGCTACAGCTCGCCCCTCACAGCCTCCCGAACTTGAGTCCTCCCTTCATGTCAACGCCCTACCCCCTCCATAGACAGACGTGTGATGCACCACCACCCGGAGGGGACGACAGGGGGTTGACAGGAGGCTGGCAGGGAGGCGTTTGCAGCGGGGGCTCAAGGGCCTGTGCAACACCAGTGTGCAGCTCAGGTCTGCAGCGGGACACCGGACGCGCATGGTGGGTGCTCTGACATGTAGGAGAGCCCCCAGAAGATTCGGTCCTGGGGGCGGGGTTGAAGCTGCTGCATGGAAAGGGGAGGGAGGGAGGGGGAGAACGGCACCGCAGCATGGTCAGCGTGGCCAACACGGCCGACACTGACACCGAGATTAGAATCTAATTAGATTGGCTTTCGCATGCCCCTGGGGTTTTCGTTCGCTATGATCTGCTACTTACGAGCTATGCTGCACAGCGTGTTTGGTCGCGAGGACAACGGGCAGCACACCAAGGTCGCGCAGCCTGTTCTTCCTGCCTGGTCCGACCCAGATGAAATGGAAGTCGACACGGGCATTGAAGAAGCCCTTGCCGTCCTGCGCTTGTCCCCGCCAAGCGGGAGACCTTGCGTCGGCAGCAGCGCCGGCGGCGTCAGCAGCGGCACGACCAGCAGCGGTGGCAGGGTGCTGGTGGTGCCGCGCCCGCTTCGGTAGACAAGCCGCACTAGCAGCAGCCCTGAAAGTGTCCTGCAGCTTGCCCCCTCCACCTCCACCGTCAGCGATTTAGTCAATAGCAGCAGCAGCAGCAGCGGTGGCGGCGCAGCGGCGGGCGCCGGCGTGCGGCACAACGTCAGCCGCGTGCCAGAGCTCGACTACTTTGCTCGCAAGCTTGCAAGGAAGGAGCAGGCGCCGCAGTGGTGTCTGCCGTACGGCAAGGCAGGGCAGGCGCTTGGATTGAAAGATGCGTACGACTCGCCGACCCAGTACCTGGGCACCATGCAGGCGCACACCACGCTCGAGTTTCAGGCACGTGCGCTTGGGGGTCAGGGGAAAGGCAGGGACGCCCGCTGTGACTGGCTGCAGCCGCTTGCGCAGCGGGCTGCCCACGCATCATGCACATGTCGACAAAACGTGCGCGCTCTGCGCAGCATGCATGCACGCTGCCCCTGACGGCCCGCCGCCCCGCCCCCCCGCCCCCCCCCCACCCCCCACCCCCCACACACACCACCACCACCACCCACCCCACCCCACCCACGCTGCCCCCCCCGGTCCCCCCTGCAGGCGGCGGCCCAGAAAGGGCTGGACAGCGCCGACAGGCAGCCCACGCCAGAGCAGCAGTGGTGGCGCTTTGGGTGTATCAACAGCAGCGGCTCCAAGTGGCGCGCGCTGCCCACACGGGGGGAGAGCCTCGAGTTTGACGAGGACCCGTGGGTGAAGCGCCTGGTGCATGTGAGATGGCTGGGTGGCCAGGCCGCTGCCTTGGGCCCTCTCTCACTTTACCCACGTGTCGCAGGCGCAGGCAGCGTACTTGCTGTGCGGGTGCTGCAGCTTTGCCTGGCGCGCGTGCCCTCGAGCTCGCTCATGGACGAGGCCCTCCAACCCGCGCGTGCGCCTGTCTCCATGCTTGCTTTCATTGCAGGTCAAGGAGACGGACTCGTTCCACGTGGCACGGCAGGCAAAGCGCAACGAGGAGGCGGTGAGCTGAGGAAGCGAGTGCAGCAGGCAGAGGGCTGGCAGGAGCGGGCAGAGCAGGGCCACGCTTGCACATGCTTGCAACCGACAAGCAACTGACAACCATGGTGCCTTGCGCATCGATGCCCAAGCGCCTGCTCGAGCATGGACGTGCTGAGCTGTTGCTGCGCCGCCACAGCGTACTGCTGCCCTCCGCCTGCTCTTTGCACCCCGGCCGCTGGCAACCTGCCGCACTGCGTTGGCAACCGGCGGGCCACCACTGCACTGCTCCCTCTGGCACTGCTCCCTCTTGCTTGCAGGGGGACGATGAAATGGTGCTGTTGCCCGCATTGGAATGCAACGCCTGCGCGACACTGCAGATGCGCTCCCTGGGCTACATGGGGTCTTTCCTGCTGCAGTACGTCAGCGCGCAGGTGTGCCCCACCAGGGCAGGGCAGGGCAGGGCAGGGCAGGGCAGGGCAGGGCAGGGCGAACCCGGAGGGACAGGGCGGGCAGTACGTACTAATGCCTGCAGGCTGCTTGGCAAGCAGGAAGCATTCGCGCGCTCACCATACACCCCTTTGCCTGCCGCCACCCTGCAGGCGCTGCGGTACCAGCTGCACACCCATACGGCACCACCCGCGGCGCGGCGCATTCTGGAGCTGGCCTGCGACCCCCGGTCGCAGCACAGCAGCGGGGGGCTAGGCACGCTGAGGGGCAGGCCCTTGCACCTGCTCACAGGTGCTTGCTCGATTGCAGTGGGTGGGGGGCCCTCCAGTAGGTGCACAAGGTGTGCTGTGCATGCGCGCTGCTCCCACGCTCCTGCCCGCCGACGCCCGCTGTGTGTGTGGGGGGGGGCGGCTTGGAGGCAGCGGGCAGGCTGCCAGGACGCCGTGCCGCGCTGTGCTTGGCGCTGTCCCTGTCCTGCCCATGCCTGCCCTTGCGCTTGCCACCACCAGAGCTCTAGGCGCGTGCCCGCCCTTGCCACCACCCGCCCCTTTCCGCAGACGTGGTGCCCATCAACACTGGGCAGCGGCAGGCGGTGGCGGGCCTGCGCGGCGGGCTGGGCATCATCCACGGCCCCCCTGGAACCGGTGGGCGCTGCCAGCTAAGCCAGCTGGCTGCTGCAGCAAACAGTCGGTGGCGGCGGGGTGCCCAGTGCAAGCAAGCGCAGCCTGAAGCACCCCCGGTGGAGCGGACTGACTGGGAGCCACACGACAGCTCCGAGCCTGAAGAGTCCTCACACATCCACTTGCTGCCCTTTCTGCAGGCTAGAGCACCACTATCTTCCACATCATCGAGTCCCGCCTGCAGCCTGATGAGCAGGTGACTTTATGGGGGAGGGGGGGGGAGAGGGGGGCAGGGGAGCGAGCAGCACTGCTGCGCTCTGCTGCGCTCTGCTGCATGCAGCACGAGCATGGGGCAGCTGCTGAGGGTCCCGCGGGTGCACTGACCGGCGCGTGCGCTCCGTGCTTGCCTGCCTGCCGCGCTGCCTGCCCGCTGCCCCCCAGCGCGCGCCTCCTCCTCAGCGCGCGCCCCGCCCCGCCCCCGCCCCGCCCCCCTTCCCAGGTGCTGGTCACCTGCACCCGCAACCAGGCGGTTGACGCGGTGGTGGGCAAGCTGGCACGGGTGGAGGGGCAGCTGCTGGCGTTTGGCCACGAAGACCGGCTGGGGGGACCAGGCCAAGAGGTTTACGTTGGTTTACGTTGGTTTACGTTGGTTTACGTTGGTTTACGTTGGTTTACGTTGGAGGAGCGTGTGAAACGAAACCCGGCCGTGGCCGCCTGGCTGGCACAGGTGGAGCGCCTGCAGGTGTGCCCCCAAACACGCGGGCATGCCTCGCCTGATGGCACAGGGGCAGCTCGATCACGTGCTTCTGCAGTGCTCTGTCCACCGCTGCAGCTGAGCATGCCCTCGACCCCCACCACCTGCAGGCGCTGCGTGACGCCTGCGCCACACAGCGGGGTGGCAGCGCAGCAGCGGCGCAACACCGCAGCACAGCCTTGCGGGAGGTCGGGCTGGCAGCGGCAGCAGCAGCAGCGAGCGGCGCCCTCGCTGAAGCGGCGGAGCTGCAGAGGCTGCACACCAAACTTGAGAAGGTACTGCGCGGCAGTGTGGCGTGCATGCCTCCTGCTCTCCTGCCCACCAAGCCGCTCGCTCTGCACTGGCGCCAGGCCCCACTGCCCTGTGCTATGCAGAACATGGTGTCGCCATACCCTGCTGCCCCGCGCAGTGCCGCTCAAACGCACATTGCACCTGCCTGACTGCCCCACCCCTCTGCCTTCAGCTGACCTTCACCAGCCTGGTGGACGATGTGGTGCAGCCCGCCATTACTACGCTGCTAGCCCAAGGTGCTGCAGCGGCCTCGCCTCCACGTCTCTTGCCCTGCATTGCACATGCCCGCCACCTGTAGGGCGTTACTGCCCTGCCCTGCCCTGCCCTGCCCTGCCCTGCCCTGCCCCGCCCCGCAAGCCCTTGCTCTAAAGATCTGCTGCCCACTGACGCTCCACGCCAGCCTCAGCCTTCACCCCGCCCCCTCCCCTCACTTGCGCAGGTGCTGCCGGCGGTCAAGGCCCAGGCGCGGAGTGCTATCCTGGCCAGCACTCGCGTCTACGCCTGCACCATCGACTCCACTCCTCGCATGGTGGCAGAGCTGTATGCCGTTGGGGTGAGTCCAAGCTGTCGGTTGCCAAGGATCGGAGGCAGACCAGCGACCAGCGGCAGGGGCCAGCGTTCCCGCCAACTGCTGCTGGCCCTCACCCCTCGATCCCCATCCACCCCCCGCACCCACACACCCACACCCACCCCGCCTGCTTTGGCGCCTGCCTGCCCGCCCGCCTGCCTGCGTGACCTGCCTGCCTTCCCCCAGGTTACCCTGCACCTGGACAGCGTGCTCATTGATGAGGCGGGGTGCGTGTCGGAGATGGCGCTGCCGACGCTCATCTGCCTGGCGCCCTCGAACCTGGTCCTCATTGGGGACCCCCTTCAGGTGAGAGAGGGACCACCGCGGCCACCCTTGTGTGCTGAGGGGGCAGGCGGGCTGCTGGCCATGCCATGACTGGCAGTCTTGCAGTGTTGGCGGCAGAGGCTTTTGGGTGTCGCACCGCTGACGTGGCCTCCCTCCCTGCCCGCCCCTCAGCCTCACTGCCTGCGGTCCCTCCCTTCTCCTCCCCTGCAGCTGCCCGCGTATACAGACCTGGTCAGCCCACCGCACAACCATTGCCGCAGGTGACAGGGGATCAGCTGTGATGGGCAAGCTTGCTGCAGTGGGACCGACGTCAGGCGTGAAGCAGCTGCAGCGCTGCAAGGTGCCGAGGCGCCGAGGCGCTGCTCCAGCCGCAAGCCCCCTGGCAGCCCTCGAGGGTTGTGCCGCTTGTGAGCCCTCGCCATACCCCCCCCGCTGCAGCTTCATGGAGCGGGCGGTGTCCTTCGGAGTGCCAGCAGCGCTGCTCTCAGAGCAGTACCGCATGCACCCCGCGATCTGTGCTGCTGTCTCCAACGAGTTTTATGCGGGTGTGTGGGACAGCCTGGCCACGTGCATGGCCTCTGTTGACAAGTGGTGACAGTAGTTGTTGTGCCAGGCACCTGCCATGGGGCCAGAGGCACAGCCACCGTCGCCGCCGGGTGCCGCCGCCAACCCTGCGCCACCCACGAAAGCAACCACAGGTCGACTGCGCACGCCGGCGGCGGTCGCTGCAGCGCGCGCCGCTGTGGCATCCCCCTGCCGCCTGGTGGATGTGTGGGGGCGGGAGCACTGGTGGGACATGGCAGGCTTCAACAACAAGACGGGGGCCGAGGCGTGAGTGCTGGGTGCTGGGGAAGCGCGGGGCGACCCAGCAGCGGCAGCTGTGGTGGCGGGCATCCAGCCAAGATCCCCCCCCCCCCCTCACTTTCGCGGTACGTTGCCGACCAGAGGTGCCGTTGAGGCTCCTGGCACCCTTGCCCACTCCCCACACGCAACGCCGCCGTCGCCGTCGCTTGCGCAGGGCCATCCGCGCCGCTGGCGAGGCGCTCGTCGCCCTGCTCGGCATCGGCGTGCAGCATCCCACCATCTACATAATTACCCTGTACAACCGGCAGCGGGACCTGCTGAAGGTGAAGGGGTGTGGGGCACTTTGCAGAGTTCCCCAGCCAGAAGCAGAGCTGCTGGCTGAGGCAGGCGCAGGCACCCCAGTTTCCCTCACGACTGCCACGCCAGCCGGTGTGGCATTGGCTGCGTGCAACACTGCGGCAACGCAGGCAACAGCGGAAGACTGATGGCCACCCCGGTTGCCCCTGACGGTGTTGCAGCTCCTGCTGGAGCGCAGCCGTGAGGGGCGGCGGCTGGCGGCGGCCTGCTCCTGCTCCGTGCTGTCGGTGGACGCGTGCCAGGGAGACGAGGTGGACGCCGTCATCGTTTCCACCGTCCGCAACGTGTTCAACTCAAACTGCAAGTCGTTGAATTTGAGCAAGTGAGTTGGGGGGGCGGGCGTGGTGGGACCTGGCTCCACAAGGCCTAGAGCTGCAGTTTGGCACCAGATACTGCCGGCCCCTCCCACCCCTATCCTCCTCCCTCCCCCCCCCCCATTCGTCTGCAGGTTCTTCCGTGACCGTCGGCGCATCAACGTTGCCATGTCTCGCGCGCGCTACATGTGCGTGGTGGTGGGCAACAAGCGCACGCTCAACGTGCCCAAGGCCAAGCCCTGGGGCGCCGTGCTTACAGGGTACAGCAAGACCAGGGCGTGAGCAGCGAGCGACGCGCCACTCACTCCTGTGGCACTCTAGAGGGCACCGCCCCATACTGCGCCCCCTCCCGCGGCACACGGCACCGCCTTCTGTGCATGCCAGGAATTCGAAACACACTGCGCTCGTCACTCTCAACCAGCCCTCACGAGTGATGCTTCGGCGGCCCCCGCATTTCGCTCATACACAACTGGTTGCATCCCTCCACGCATCTGTGACCCGGCAGGGACTTGCAGCCTCAGGAGGCGTGTGCTTTCCAAGAGGTGGGTTACCCGAGAGGAAGGTGCAGTGGGGTCAAAGCGTGACGCGCTGTGCAGCGCCCGTGGGGCACCAGGCAGCAAGCAGTGCGGTCAGCAAAGCTGTGCCGGCTCGGCCTGGCAGGGCTGGCGTGGCTGCGCATGGGCGCTAGCGGCCGGCCAGCAAGATCTGCTAGTGCTGCTGCTGCTGCTGCTGCTGCATGCTGGGGCGGGAGCGTGAGCGGTTCATAGCGCCGCTGCCGCCGCCGCCGCCGCCGCCCGGCTGTGGTGCCGGGTAGGCAGAGGACGACCGCGAGCGCAGCTCCTCGTAGCAGGATGCCACGCAGCGGCGCACGTCTGCGTAGCTGACCACCAGCATCGAAAGCTCGTCCCGGCTCATGAGCAGCACCTGCAGAGGGAAGCGGGGGTGGGGGCAGGGCGGGGCTGGGGGGTCGAGGAGGCGCGGCAGGCAGCTGGGGTGCGCGGCTGGCCGAGGGAGGCGGCAGCAGCGGCATGGGCAGCACGGGAGGCTCATGTGGCACGGAGCGTGCAGCCTCGGCGCGCCCACCTTCTCGGGCACCCCTGCATCCGCCTTGTTGAGGGCCTCTGCCGCCAAGCCCCAGTCCAGCAGCGGGGCCCCCTCCTCGTCCACCTGAAGCAGCAGGCAGGGCGGGCAGGCAGAGGGCAGTGTGCGGCGGCGGTACGACGGTGCTGGCAGCGGGTGGCACTGGCTGGGTCCCACGCTGTCCCCACTGTCTCCTACATCCCTCTGCCGCCCCTCCCCCAACTTCCCCCCGCTCGCTCACTTGGTAAAACACAAAGTCCCGGAAGAGCTTGAGGAGGTAGCTGCAGGGCAGAGGCGGGGGAAGGGGAACACGCTGGCGGCATGCGCCGGCGGGTGCAGGGATGGCAGGCTGCTGCAGCAGCAGCAACAGCTCATCCAGCCAGCTGTGGGTGCCGCTCCTCCCATGCCGCCCCCACGCAAGCTCCCCAGCAAGCTCCCCAGCAAGCAGGGCTGCCACAGCTGGCGGCTGCTCACCGGTCGCCGGTTTCTGCCCACTGCGTGTCGCCGCCCAGCTCCGGGCGCTCGCACACGTAGCACAGCTTGAGCAGCAGGCGCAGCAGGCGGCCGTTGTCTGCCTCGCGCTGCACCTCCCCCAGCAGGGAGTCGCTGAGGGAACGGCGTGGCACAGAAAGGGAGAGCGCGCATGATGCTGGGAGGATGCTGGCAGATGAAGCAGGCGGCTGGACGCACACCACAGCCTGCCAACCCTAGCTGACACCAGCGCCCCAGACACTCAACCCCTGACATCCCCTTGGCGGCACTCGCAAGGTTCTCCTGGCAAGCAAGTGGTCTGGTGCACACACACCTGTAGAGGGCAGCCGAGTCCATCTCGTCCACCACCCTGTCCCCCAGCGCGCCCAGCAGCGCCGAACAGCTGGCAAACCCGCTGCCTGCAGGCGGGCAGGGAGAGGGCGGGGGGCAGTGGCGGGCGAGCAAGATACTGTGTCAGCTGCTTGCAACAGAAGGGGCTGGCTGGCGAGGCGCGCGGGCTGGCTGGCGAGGGATGCAAGCAGGCACAAAGCGAGGCGGGGCAGCACGCCGAGTGTCCCTCTGGAGCTGTGCAACCACCCATCTGCGCATCCATCGAGCGGTGCCAACCCCAGCCCACCTTCCGCGCTGGCCAGCAGGCCCGCCACGATGTGGCAGAACTCCCGGGAGAAGTGGGTGGTGAGGTACTCCAGCGAAGGCGCCGCCCCCCGCCCCACGCACGCCAGCAGCAGCACCAGGTTCCCCAGCGACGACAGGTCGCCGCGCTGCAGCTGCAGGCACGCAAAGTGGGTGGGGTGGGTGGGAGGGTGGACACGAGCGACCGCTGGAGAGGGGAGGCGTGGGCAAGCAGGGGGCGCTGGGCGCCGCGCTTGCATGGGCAGCAGGGCGAGCAGCAGGCGAGCAGCAGGGGGGACGATGAGAAGGGGCTCGCTCACCTGCCCCACGTCCTGGTACCCAGGCGACTCCAGCAGCACTTCCGGCACGCCCAGCGAGCCCAGCCGCACGCGGCCGGCGCTGGTCAGCAGCACCTGGAGGGGGTGAGCGGGAGGGAGAGGGGCAGTTGCGGCAGGAGAAGCAGGGTGTGAGCTGGTGCCTCGCCTGACGAGAGAAGCAGAGCGTGAGCTGGTGCCTCGCGTGCTGGTGCCTCGCGTACCTGCACCATGCACGCACGTACGCACAGCATGTACAGCATCCAAATCCCGTGTGCGCGCGCGCGCGCGCGCGCGCGCGCGCCGCGCCCCCCCCCCCCCCCCCCCCCCCCCCCCCCGCACCCACCCCACCACCAACACACACCTTGGAGGGCATGAGGCAGGCGGGGCGCGCCGCCAGCCCCTGCGCGTGTATGCAGCGCAGCGCCGACGCCAGCTGCACCAGGTAGCTCCACAGCTGCTCCTCGCTGGCGGGGTTGCGCGTGAGGCCCTGGGAGGTGTGGCTGGGCAGGATGTGGGCCTGCTCCAGCGTGTAGGCGCCTGCAGGGCAGGGGGTGGAGGGGCAGGAGGGGCAGGAGGAAGGTGTGGGCGTGTGGGTGGGCGAGCACAAGTGCGGGGCTGTGATGGCTCACCAGTACACCACGGGCAAGCGGCAGATTGTGATCCTTTGCCAGCAAACGGGGCGGTGTTCCTAATGCATGCCGCGCCCCTGCAGAGCAAGCAATGCAACCGGGCAGGTGTCACAGATACAAAGGCGTCACAGATACAAAGGTGTCAGAAATACAAAGACGTCACAGATGCACAGGCGTGCCTGGGTGGTAGTCGTGCGCGAAGAACAGCGCCGGCGAGCCGTCCCACTCGTCCGACACAAACGCCTCGCGCAGCCCCGCGACGTTGGGGTGGTTGGACGCGGCTTCCCACCGGGCCACCGCCGCTTCCGCCGCGCCCAGCAGCTCCGCGGTCGGGATGACCTGCTCGTTGGAAGCAGAAGGGCACACAGTATGAGCACACAATACGCGCACACAGTACGAGCACACACTATGAGCACACAATACGCGCACACAGTATGACCACACAGTACGAGCGGCAAACCGTGTGAAGAGGCCGGCTGTTGATCGCCAGGCTTGGACGTGCAGCCCCGCAGCAGCTGCTGGCATGCGCGGCACTTCCAGGCACTCCCCCTGAGCACTCCCCCCCCCCCCCGCCCCGCCCGCCCCGCCCGCCACTCGCCTGCCGCGGGTCGATGCGGCGCAGCGCGTACGCCTGGCCATCCACCCCACTGACAGCTTTCACCACCTGGCGAGAGGGAGGGAAGTGGGGTGTGGGGGAGGGAGGGGGCGTGCTTGGGCGTGCGGTGCGGCAAGTGGGGCGCTGCTTCACAGCGCTTGCTCTTCCTGCTGCTGGGGCGCTGCTCCACGGGGCGGGCCTCCTTCCCCGCTTGCGCACCTCCCACCCACGCCCGCCCAGCCCGTCACGTGTTCCCTTGCCTGCACAACCCACACCCTGGCAGGCCGCCTGCTTGCTTTCCAAACACACACGCGCGCGCGCCCACCTGCGAGCTGACCCCCAGCGCCTGCGAGCCGCCCTCTGCTGCCACGTCTTCAAGGGGGTAGAGGGTGTGGTAGGCCTGCACGATGGGGGGCACCCCCAGGTCCCCCTCCGCCTCGGGGTTGACCTGGGCCTGCAGCACAAGACGCGGGGGGGGGGGGGGGGGGGGGGGGGGGGGGGGGCAGTGGGCTCAAGGGGGGCAGTACAGATGAGGGGGCTGGGTCGGAGGGGGCGCGCGCGGCAGGCACAGGTACGGCCGGCTCACGCTGTGCCCTTACAAGCAAGCTCAGGCAGTGACCGCATCATCATGCTTCGCTTCAGCCAGCGCGAGCGCCTGCCGCATCACACTCTTCCCTGCTAAGCGTGAATGCAGCACCTGAATGAGGAAGCTGCGCTGCTGCAGCTCCTGCCGCAGCTGCTCCGACAGGAACATGCCGGCCTTCTGCATGCGCCCAGGGGTGGTGGTGTAGGCGGACGAGGGGCGGGAGCCGCCGGGGCGGCGCTGGCCGCGCCCGCCACCGCCGCCGTGCCTGCCGCCGCGCCCGCCGCCGCGCCCGCCGGCGGCGGCGCTGCCCCAGCCGGGCCCCGCGGGTCCGCTGCTGCCGCCGCCGCCTGCCGCTGCTGCTGCCGCCGCCGCCGTGGTGGGCACGAAGCCAGGCGGCGGCGGGCCCATGCCCCCGCCCGACGACGGCCGCGGGGAGGTGCGTGTGGAGCTGGGCCCCCGCGAGTTGCGCCCTCCTCCTGCTGGCACAGACCCCAGTGGTGGCACCGCATGCTGCTGCTGCTGCTGCTGGAAGGGCTGCAAGCTTTTGAACATCTCGGCAGCCTGCGCCGCCACGTCGCGCGCGTCGCCAGGCGTCACTGCCGACATCCCCAGCAGGTCGTCCCCTTCCGGCAGGGGGGGCGTGACCGCCCGCCCCGCCTGAGACGACGGCCGGCTGCCGCGGCCCGGCGGCTTGGCGGGGGAGGCGGCGGGTTTGGGCGGCTTGCTGGGGGCGGCGCCGGCGGCAGAGGGCGCACGCGACGCTGGGGCGTTGCTGCCGCTGCCTCCAGGCACAAACGTGGGCGCGTTGACGCCGGCCGGCTTGCCGCTGCCCAGAGCAGCACCGCCTGTAACAGCAGGGGGAGCAGAGGGCTTGGCTAGCGGTGGACAGCCGCGCAGCACACTGCAGTGCAAGGGTTGCATCAGGTGCAACAACCCAGCCCTGCCCTGCTTGTACGGTGCACACCCCTCAATGTTCACCAGCCCTGCCAACTCACCGGGCACAAAGATGGGCGCATGCACAGCCCCAGAGGCCATGCTGTTGGCGCTGGCAGAGCGGGCAAGGCCAGCGTCGCCGTTGCTGCTGCCGCCGCCGCCGCCGCCGCCCGGCACAAACGGCTTGGCACTGGCTGCCACGCTGCCAGTGGTGCTGCTGCCCGGCACAAAAGGCACAAAAGGCTTGGCAGAGGCGGAGGCCAGGCCGGGCGGTGCACCTGGCACGAACGCCGGGGCACCAACACGGCTCTCAAGGCCTGGCACGGCTGCTCCCGCCGCTCCCGCCGCTGGCGGCGCGGACATGGCTCCAAGGGCGCTAGCTGCGTTCCGACGCGCCCCCGCTTAGCTGCCGACGGTCATGCAGCTGCTGAGAGGCGAGCAAAGTGAGGCGATCGGGGCCGCAGCTGGGAGTTGTGGGTGAGGAGGAAGAGTGCCGGGACCTCGAGGGGGTCAGTGAATGTGTGCAGAGTGATCTGCACCAGCGACGAGACGCAGGGCTTGGTCTGTAGGGAGCGCGAGAGTAGGGCAGCACGCACAACAGGCACGGCCCGCGGCCCGCCTTCAACCAGAGCCGCGCAGCTCATGCGCATTTGCACGTCTGATCGAGAGTGAAACGCTGCAGGCCTGTCTGTTTCTTTTACTCCGCTCAGATATGTCGCTGTGCACGGCTCGCCTGACCACTGGCGCTGCCCTAGCGCCGCAGCCATGTGCTGGCACGGCCTGCAAGAGGCAGCTGGTGCGGGCCCAGGCCACGTCGGCTGCTAAGCCAGCGGTGGCGCCGCCTGCCTGCACCGGCGGCTGGGCGGCGGCGGAGCGAGTGCAGCTCGGAGCGTCGGACCTGCTCGTCTCTAGTGCGTTGCCATCCTGCTGAAGCACCATGTGACGGATCGCGTTGCTGCTCATGCTCGCCCTGGCATGCTGGCATCAACCACGGCTGCCGCGCCTCGTCTGCGAGCGACGTGCCACCCACAAGACATGCCGCGCCCACTGTCGCTCCCCGCCCCGTGCAGGGTGCTGCCTGGGCACGATGACCTGGGGGGAGCAGAACACAGAGCAGGAGGCGCACCAGCAGCTGTCGTGCGCGGTGGACGAGTATGGTCTGAACTTTATCGACACCGCAGGTACTGTCAGGTGACTGTACGCTGGCTTTGCCCGTCGACGGGCTGGGCTGAGGGCCGCCAGCTCTGGGAAGCTACCCAAACGTGCATGCAGGCGCAGCCCTGTGGATTTTTGCGCGCGTCGCTGCGCAATTCACGACGGGCTGGCAGCAGGTGCATGCTCCCAACACGGATGCACCCGATGTTGCTTCTCTAAGAGGGGGTGCAGCTCACCAGCGACCCTTCACTCTCACCCCAAATCTCAACCACGAGCCCCAACCCTGCACCCCGCCCCTGGACCCCCGCCCCTGCCTGCCCGCAGAAATCTACCCGGTGCCTCCCCGCGAGGAGACGCAGGGGGCCACCGAGCGCTACATCGGCAGCTGGCTGGCCGCGGGAGGGGCCCAGCGTGAGGACATTGTGCTGGCAACCAAGGTGGGCGCTTGCGTTGGACCTGGGTGGGTGCTGCAGCTGGGCGCAGAGGGGCACAGAATGGGGGTGCAGCAGCCGCGGCTGGCTGGCCCTGGTATGAGCACATGCATTGTTGTGCTCTTCTGGTAGCGGTCACTGTGGGCCGCACCCAACACCCTCCACCTCCGTTCCCCTCAGGTGTCTGGCTACGGGCGGCAGACGTGGCTGCGCAAGGCCGGCACGTTGCCGCGCGTGGATGCAGGTGCGGGGCTGGCTGCCCCTCTTGCTGCCCTCTTGCTGCACTCCCCTATGTCGCTTGCATCCCTGATGCTTGGTGCCGGGCACCCCTGCCCCCACGTCTTGCAAGGGCCCGACCTAGCAGGGCCGTGTACGCGTGCAGACGTTCCCCGTGATTGCACACATGTCAGGCGTTATAAACATGTTTGTGCAACCATTCTGCCAACCGCGCCCCCGCTATGTGCCTCTCCCTCCCCCCCCCCCCGTTGCTGTGGTTGCAGCCAACATCGAGGAGGCGGTGGACGCGTCCCTGGCGCGCCTCCAGACGGATTACGTCGACCTGCTGCAGATCCACTGGCCCGACCGCTACGTGCCGCTGTTTGGTGAGGGGTGCTGGCAGGCGCGCAGGGTCCTGGCGCGCCTGCGGGCCCGCGCCAAATGGTACCGCCCCTGCAGCTTGTGCGCTGGGGGGTCGCTGACGCTGCGGCGCGCTGCGGCGATGTGCGAGTGCCCCGCCGCGTCTCGCCACCTTTCACCCTGACCCCCCACCAACTCCCTGTTGGCTGCTCAAACTGTGACGTGAAGTAGAGGGTGGGGCGTCGCTGTGACGTTACCAACGAGCGTCAGACGAGGACACCCTTCCTTCGCCGCCCCACTCCGCACCCCTGTCGGTCGCCAAACCCTCACACGCCGTCCCCGCCCGTTCCCTGTTCCTCTCTCAGGCGCCGGGGGGTACGACATCGCCAACGAGCGGGAGGGTGACGTGCCCTTTGAGGAGCAGCTGCGCGGCATGGAGCGGGTGGTCATGGCGGGCAAGGTGGGTGGTCATGGCGGGCAAGGTGGGTGGTCATGGCGGGCAAGGTGGGTGCCTGTCCTGTTCCTCCTTTGCAGCGCTTTGCACCTGGCCAGCCACAGGACACCTGCCGCAGAGGGGGCAGCCACGCAGAATGTCATTATGTTGACACGCGGGGCCAGGCACGGGAGCGCTCCACAGCAATGCCCCGAACTCAGCTGCTGCCACGGCTCGCGCTTCGCCCCCCCCTGCAGGTGCGCCACATCGGAGTGAGCAACGAGACCAGCTTCGGCGTCATGCGCTTCATCCAGGCGAGTGCCAGGCAGGCGGCGGAAGGGCGCGCGGGATGGGGCTGCGGCATGGGGCTGCGTTGCCGGCAGCGCGGCTCCCCCCGCCCCGTGCACCCACCTGCCGCTCGCTCACCCAGCCCCCCTCGCTCCCTCCGCCTGCCCCGCCCCGTGCAGGCGGCAGAGCAGGCGGGCCTGCCGCGCATCGTGTCCATCCAGAACAGCTACAGCCTGGCGGTGCGGGGCTCCTTTGAGACAGACCTTGCCGAGGTGTGCGCCCCGCGCAACTGCAACGTCGGCCTGCTGGCCTACTCGCCGCTGGCGGCCGGATGTGAGGGGTGGGGCAGGCCTGGGGTGGGCCTGGGGTTGGAGGGTGGGCCCGGGCGTTGTGAGGGCGGCTGGTCCTGCAGGCCAGCTTGTGCCTGCTAACTGCCGCACCGCCTGTGAGCTTCAGCGCCCTCGCCCCCCCCCCCCCCCCCCCCCCCCCGTGCAGCCCTGTCGGGCAAGTACATCGAGGGGGGCGCAGCAGCGGAGAAGGGCCGCTTTAATTATTTCCCAGGTGGGTCCTGGCTTGTCAAGGCCCGTTGCTGCTGCTGCGCCGGCGGCGGGAGAAGGCGGGAGGGAGGGGGCGGGCGGGGCCATAGGTTGTGTCGCAGCGTGCGCGTGCGAGGCAGATCACAGCGCAACCTGTTGTCCCGACTTGCGTGCTGCAGGGCAGGGCTGCGGCTCGGGGGCCTGCCACTGCACTCCCGGATCGCCCTGCGCTCGTCGCACATTCCCTCGCCCAACTCCCCTCGCATCATCTCGCCCCTTCCCTGCCCCTGCCCCTGACCCACAGGCTACATGGCCCGCTACAACAAAAGCCTGGCCAAGGAGGCGGTGCAGGTGCGCCGCATGCCACGCGTTTGCAGGCCCTGCCTGATTGCAAGCCTGGGGCAGGCTCTGTGCCTGCAGCCTGCGCCTGCAGCCTGCGCCTGCCTGCGCTGGACCGCCGGGAAAGCACCCACTCTGAGCCTGGCCCCAACCATGCCTTGTACGCCACACCGAGCCCCTGCGCAGGAGTATGTGGCGGTGGCGTGCAAGCACGGCATCACGCCGGTGCAGCTGGCGCTGGCGTGGTGCAACAGCCGCTGGTGCGTGTCCGCAGCGGGGAAGGGGGGCCGCATGGTCTGCCCCACACGCTGCCGACTGGTCTTGTGCTGCCCATGCGCCTTTTGTACATGCAGCAGACCACCATTACCGCCGTCACCGCAGGTCGGTCGCCTCCACGAGCATGATGCACACGCGCAAACGCCCGTCCCTCACCCTACAGCTGCACACACTCTCCCCCCCCACACACCCTTGCCCTGCCAGGTTTGTCGCCAGCTCCATCATCGGCGCCACCAGCATCACACAGCTCCGCGAAAACATCGAGGCGTTCGACGTGCAGCTCAGCGAGGAGGCGCTGGCGGACGTGAATGCGGTGTTCCGGCGTTTCCGAGACCCGGCCTCCAACTAAAAGGGGCGCCAAGCCGTCGCCACGTCGTACTGCAGCACCCAGCAACCCCGACCTCCCGCAAGTGGGGCAGCGCCGGCGGCGGCACCCAACATAACTCACCTGTGCTGCCGCCCCTGCCGCCCCTGCTGCATGCTTAACCTGCACCATACCTTGATGCACTGCGCACGGCACTCTCTGTAATCAACTTTGCCTGGGGACGGAAAAGGGGGGGGGGCAGTGGGGGGGGCAGTGGCGGCGTTTGCCTGCTGCGATGGCGACAGCATGCCAACTTGCCAACTTGACAGTGCCTTTGGCCGACCGTGTGTACGTACCTGTTACCGAACGACCCCACTGCAGGCGGGTTGCTACCCGCGACCGAAGCGGCGGTTGGCTCGCGAGCTTGTACTTGCGTTTGCAGGCGCCTGCAGGGGCCCTACGGCCAGCGCGTGCTCCATCTCGGCAGTTGCGCATCGAGGGGGGGCCTACAGCGCGCGCGCCGCGTCCCCTCATCGACCCTCGTCGCTCCAGCGCTTCAGGTGCGCCTCACGCATGGCCATGGGCGTTGGTGCACGGTCCCAGTTACCAGCAGCAGGAGCGCGTCGGCGGGTGTAAGCGCCTACTTGGTTGTTGCGGCACCGCCGCCGCTGCGCGGTTCAGTCTGTCCGCAGTGGACAACCTGGCTGCGGTTCACTAGCGCACCCATCTGATAGACGGTCTGATGCTATAGTAGGCGCCACGACTGGTCTGTGCAGGCTGCTTGTCGGGACGTGCTGCCCAGCATGGCGACGCCCGGGGCGGCGCCTCTGGGCCACCGCGGCTCCGACGACTTTGCCGACGCCCTGGAGGCGGCAATGTCCACCATGCACGACGACGACATGCTGCTGAGCGGGGGAACCGGCGAGCTCACCATTGACAACATCCACAACCTGACGAGTGAGCAAGCAGCTGGACTGGCAGCATGTGGGTGCTGGGCCGGCCCGCACTGCTGCAGGTGCGCCGCGCATGCCTCCTGCTTCTGCGCTCCACCTGCTTCGCTTCCCATCACGTCTGCTGCTGCAGCCGCGCCACAGCATTCGGGACGCATCCCCAGCTACACCGAGCTGGGCTCTGCCGGGCTGAGCCTGAGCAGCCTGCCGCCGCCGTTGCAGCACCTGCCGCAGCACACCGGCCCCACCCACATTGGTGACATCATCCCGAAGGCCCGCCCCACCAGCTCCTCTGCCTCCTCCCAGCTCAGCGTGGAGGTGCCGCGCCGCTCAGGTGTGGATTGCGAGCAGTAGGGCAGGCAGCCAGCACACAGCAGCGCTACAGCTGCACCAGGGCCTAGGTCCCTTGTCGTCCAGCAACCCTTGCTGTTGCCGGTCTTGTCAGCTTCCGCACATGGCAACTCACGACTGCAAACCCTGGCCACCTGTGTGTGTGTGTGTGTGCAGGGGACCCCGAGGACGAGGTGGTGTCGCCGCTGCCGCACGTTGCATCGGCACGCAAGACAACGCCCACCGGGAAGAGCGGCGGCGCCAGCGTGGGCGGCTCGCGCCCGGGCAGCGGCGGCAGCGCGGGCCTCACGTCCCCCAGCAGCGGCGGCAAGGGCAAGCTGCCCAGGTGTGCACGGTGGCTGCCAGCCTGGGGCATGGTGGCGGGGCATGTTATGTTGCAAGCGGCCGTCACGTTGCTTTCCCACGAGGACCCTCTCCTCAGCTGCCCGCTGCCTGGCCCGCACAGCCCGCACCACCCACGCAACCTGCCGTGCGCTGCACCCACCCTGCTGCTGCCTGCAGGGTGGCCATGCTGTCCAAGCCGCCGCCCAAGAAGGAGGAGCCGCTGTCGCCGCAGAAGCCAACCTGGGGAGCCACCCGCAGCCCCGGGGCACGCAGCGCCGGCCCCAGCCCCCGCCCCAGCCCCGCAGGCCGTGCCAACTCGGCGACGCAGGTGCAGCGCAGCTCCGCCTCAGCCCCCGGCAGCCGCATCCCGCGCCCCGGCACCGGCGGCACGGCGCGGTCGCTGGCGGTGGAGGACGCCAGCGGCGCAGCGCTGCTCAGGACGGCGCCAGCGGCCAGCCCGCAGCGCACCGCCCCTGCTGCCAACGGCAGCCCCATGAAGGCTTCCAGCCCGGCGGCCAAGCTGGCCACGCCGCAGCGCAGCTTTGGCGGCAACAGCAGCGGCCGAGTGCCGGCCAGCCCCGCCGCGCACGTCAGCGGGCCGCTGCCTGCCAGCCCGGCGGCACGCCTCAGCGGTCCGCCCCCTGCCAGCCCCGCAGCGTCGCGCCTCAGCAGCACCGCGCCCGTCAGCCCCGGCCTGCGCGCCAACGGCGCCGCCAGCAGTACGGCAGGCAGGGACAGCTTGACAGCGCGCACGCTGAGCGGCCGCGCGTCTGGCACCGCCCGGCCCAGTGCTGCTGCCGCTGCTGTGGCCAAGATGGACACTCGTCAGCAGCTGGAGGACATCATGCGGGACTTGCAGGTGGGTTCGTAACACACTGCGCAGCTGCGGGGTGGGCAGCTAGGGTAGCTATGCCGGTACGTTGAACGTCGCGTACTGCCACCGAGCGGAACGCCGGTTGTCTTGTCAGCGAAGCCACGACCAAGCTTTGACATGTCGCCACGGCTCCCACCCCACCCGCAGGACATCAAGAAGGACCTGGGGCTGAGCACGGACGCAGAGGCGCCCGCCGCTGCCGCACCCGCCGCCGCCAGTGGAGCAGCAGTGGCAGCGGCAGGGCCGGCAGGAGTAACAGCAGAGCCGGCAGCACCAGAGCCTCCGGCAGCAGAGCCCGCTGCTGCGGAGCCTGCTCCAGCGTTGGAGGAGCCAGAGGAGGCAGCAGCCACCGAGGCAGCGGCAGGTGATGCGGAGCCGGCGGCGGCGCCTGGGGTCGAGCCTGAGGCGCCTGCTGAGGATGCAGCTGCTGCGGCAGCTGCAGCAGCGCAGGAGGCAGTGGAGCAAGCGGCCGCTGCTGCGGCAGCGCAGGAGGAAGCGCGGAAAGCTGAGGCAGCTGCCGCAGAGGAGCAGGCTGAGGCGGCCCCGGAGGCGGCGCCAGCCGAGGAGCCGCCGCTGCCCTCCAGCACTGCAGCAGCGTGCATTGAAGGCCCAGCGGGCAAGGCGGGCGAGCTGCCGGCTGCGGCACTGGAGACGGCGCCTCAGCCGGCAGACGCCGCGGCAGCCAAGCAGTGCTGCGCCTGCTCCGTCATGTGATGGCGCTCTGGCAGACCGTATTTATGCCTGCGACGCCAGCAAGCGCACGCTTGCCAGCGAAGTCTGGCGACGCCCCTGCTGCGCCCCCAATTTATGTTCTTCCGTCCTCCCTGTTCTCCTGTCTCATCCCTAGCCCCCTATGCCACCTTACGGCCGCTTCTCCCCTGCTCTTGCCTGCGCCCAGCACTGCAGCACTGCGCCCCACGCCCTCCTTCCTTCCTCGATGTGTCCTGCCAGGTGCGACAGTCTGTGACAGTCGGTGCCTCGGGCGTGGCAGAGGTGGAGTGCAGGGGCCGGCGGTGAAGGGCCGGCGGTGGGGGTTGTGCAGGAAATTGGGCAGCGCAAAGAGCGAGCGGCAGGGAGGGAGCAAGGAGGGCAAGCGCAGAGACGCAGCTGAGGAGGTACAGGGATGCGAAGGGTGGACAGGGGGGGCAGGAATGGATGAATGAACTGTGTGCCCTGGCAGAGGGCGGCAGCGTACATGGTGTGTGTGTGTGTGGGGGGGGGGGGGGGGGGGGGGGCGAGCGCGCCTGGCCGGCGCTACGCAGAGGATGCAGCAGCTGGCGGGAAGCAGCGGGCGGTAGCTACTACACTGGGGGCTAAGGGTGGTTCTGGGGCAGCGAGCCCGCCTCAGAGGCCAGCACGGCGCCTCAGTACCGCGTCCCCTCCTGCATCTGCTCCCGCTGCCACTCCACAAAACTGCAAAGGGGGGGGGGAGCAAGGCGGCGTTGCTGCCAGCTGGTGCCCGTGCGCAGGGGGGAGGGAGCGCCCTCCAGGAAGCACCGACCGTGCAGCCCGCCCCTCAGACAAGCAGCGTCAAACAAAGAGGCGCTGGGCGACACGCGTGCGCTCACTTGTCGAGCAGGACAGGCCAGGCCGGGTTGTCGTCCACGTTTGAGAAGTCGGGAGCCACCTCTCGGCTGAAGCGCAGGAAGCTGCGGGGGGGCGGGGGGCGGTGCCAGGGAGGGAGCCGGGCTTGGCATGCGCGCCGGGGGTGGTCGGCGGGGGTCTCACGCCGCATGCCTGCGCTAACCGCCCCGCCTCCCACACCCCCCACCCAACACCGGAGCCGTGTGCCGACCGACCCACTTGTTCCACTGGTCCAAGTTCATCTTCTTGTAGTCGTTCTGCAGGCGTGGGTGGGGGGCAGGGGGCCGGCGGGCGGTTGTGCGCCGTCGTGACCGGCAGCGCTGTACTGCACTCCGTGCACACGCAATGCGCCTGCGGGCGTGAGCAGTCCCTGCAGCCCGGCGCGGCTGCACCGACGACAGGTGCGGGGTGTGCATTCCACAGCCATCTGCTGCGCCAGCAGGTGCTTCGCAGCCCACCCCAAGGCCGCGCACCCCCAGCCAAGCCTTGCCTGCTGCGTGAGGAACTCGCAAAAGGGCGCCACAAAGCGGCCCTCGGGCAGCACCAGCGGCAGCATCTGCGCCGCCGTCTCCACGTCTACGATCTTCTGGCCAGGCTCCTGCGGTGGTGGGGGCGGGTGGGGGAGGCAGGGAGAGAGTGAGGGCGGGTGGGGAGGGAGTCGTGCGGGTGATCATAATCTCACACAGGGCGACCGAGGCCCTGCCAGCTGCGCACGCCAGCTGCGCACGCGCTTTCCCCCCCCGCCCCCCCCCCCACCCACACCCCCACACACACACCCCCACACACACCCACCCTCCCCCGCGACCCACCGTCAAGCAGAAGCGGAACGCGAAGGCGTGGAAGGACTCGAAGGCGTGGGGGTGGCGCACCTCCCCAGCCAGCCCCGGCAGCGCCTTGCGCAGCGCCGCCATCGCCGTCACGCCCAGCTCGCTGAGGCCGGCCTGTGTGTGTGTGGGGGGGGGGGGGGGGAGCTGGAGGTTTGATGGATGCAGCAAGCAGAGACTGGGCATCATGCAGCAGTGACGGCCGTCCCTCCCAGCTCCCCACTGTGTGTGGGGAGGGGGGGCGAGGGATGTTTCTGAGGGGTGGGTGGGCGGGTGCTGCGACCGTCTGCGTGCCGCAGCTGAACATGCCCGCTCCCCACCCTTGCCCTGCAGCCGCGCCAGAGGCCCGTGGCCCCTTGCCCTCCCCAAATCCTCGCACACACACCTTGAACTCTTCTCGGCTGAAGAAGCCCATCTTGACTGCACCCATCTGCGGAAGCAAGCGCACGTTGGGTGTGTCGTGAGTTGACCACATCGTGAGCGCATGAACAGAGCCAGCCACCGCTGTCGACAGCACGCCGCGTGCCTCGCCGCGCTGCCGCCTGCAGCCACTGTGAGCCGCCCACCACACCACACCGGCACCCACCTTCCAGGCCAGCAGCAGCACCAGGCGGTCGGTGGGGTCCACCTTCAGGTCGTGGCACAGCTTCTCCACGCCTGGTGGGAACCAAGAGGGGCAAGGGAACAAGGGGGGAGGTGGAGGTGGAAACGAGAGCGTGGTGAGGACCCCACGCGTGGGGTGCCCACACCCGCCCGCCGCCGGCGCTGAGCCGCCCGCCCTCCATGCAGGCCGCCGGCGACGCACCCTCGGGCCCGATCACGTCCTCGCTGCTCCCTGGATCGCGGTAGGCATTGAACAGGGAGTCCAGCTTGCTCACGTCCTTGCTGCCGGCCTGCGGGGGAGATGCAGCGGGAGTGAGCGGCGGCGGCGGTGGGCGGCAAGGCAAGCCTCGAAGTGGCGGCGCCCCGCGCGTGTGAGGGCAGCAAGAAGACCAGTACCGTAGCAGCAGTGGGAACTTGTAGCAGACAGGGCAGACCAGCTGCACTCGCAGGCTTCTGCAAGAGCGAGAGGCACGCCTGCAAGTGGCGGCGGTGGCGGCACCGGCGGCGGGCTGCTCACCTTGGGGCTGGTGACGCCTGCAGCCCGCCGGCGCTTCATATCTTCCTCGTTGTGCAGGTGAAGTGGTGCCGGGGGCGCCAGCTTGCCCAGACTGCTTGGAAGTGCTCTCGAACGCCACCGCTGACTGGGCGCCTCCACCGCTGCAGAGGCAGGAAGCAATGGAGATGCAGGCGTTAGGCAAGGCAGGCGAGGGAGCGACGGCCGCTGCAGTCGTGTCGGCACCACAAGGGGCGCTCCGCTCACCTCCTGGGGCAGCTGGGGTGAGAAGAGAGTAGGGCAAGGCGCTGGGGAAGATAGAGCGCTGCGCATGAGCTGAGGCCGTCAGTGGTCAGCGGCGAGGTTGGGTCGCCACCTGCGGCGGGCCTGCTGCCCTGCATGGGCAATGCCGCCGTCGAAGGACGCCATGCTGCGCAGGTGTGCCAATGCAAGGCTCACTACATCGCAGCAGCGCTGAGTGGAGCGGCAGTGTGAATGCCGGCCATGCCAGGTGCTTGCGGTGTGGCAACGAGCCGCGCCGCCAGAGTGCACCAACTGCAGGCGGTTGGCGGCAAGTCCGCAAGTCCGCAACTCACATGCCACCAGGCCTTCCTCATGCCAGGAATCGCCCTGTACCTCTTACTGCCTTCCACGCGTCGATCAGACCCTTTCCAATAATGCTGGGCGCGCCTGCACGGCGGCGGAGCACCTTGCCGCTGGTGGCGGCACATGCTGTTGCAATTCAGCGGTGTTCCACCGTGCGGCAGCACGCACCAGCTCTCGGACCCGGCCAAAAGTCAAGCGACGTCCCTCCAGCTGTGATCAGAGTCATGCATTGTCGGTGCTGTCGGTAGCTTGACTATGGGTACCTTGAGCCTCTTTCGGACACAGCAAGCAGCCAGCCACTTGGCAGCGTGGCCCCCCTCGCAGCACTCTGGCCTCAGTACCCTGCCGTCCCTCGAAGCGCTGTTGAGGACGGCTGCGGACGGCCTCTCGCCCCTGTGGTGCTCTGGAAGGGTGGCCAACCAACGATGCTGACCAGTCCGACGCCGCTGCCGTGTGGCCCTGGCTTGCTCTCTCCGACAACCACGTCTTTTGTTCGGGCAGCCAGGCGCTGCAGCTGGGCACATGTGCCGCCACAATGTTGCACGCAACGACGCACGAGCATGCGTGCCCTACAGCAGGCGGGCCACCAGGCTGCACCTCGCCCTGTGCATCCACGATGCCGCTCTCGCCCGGCGCTGCCGGCAGCGCTTGCCGCCGATGCCCAGCAGCACTCGGCGGTCTGCCTGCACGTTGACGACGACCTGCTTTATGTTGTGCACAAATGCGCCAGCACTGCATTGGCACTGAGCCCCGTGCGTCAGACGACTGCAGCTGCCCCTCCCATTCCCACACCGCGGCGCCACCGAGTCACCCCGCCTCCTGCTCCGTCCCCCCGCTGCTATTCGCCCTCCCTGCTGCCTTGCTTGCCTGGCTGCATGCTCCCTGCTGGCAACCACATGCCGATGCACATGATTGTTGGAAGATTGTGCTTGCAGAAGCACTCTCGAAGCTGGCGGAAGGCCAGGTGCCACTTGCCGCGACGCTGGGCCCGCTTGCCGCTGCCGGGCGAGACTTGGCCCAAAAGGCTGGGCGCAGGGGCGGCACGGCCTTCTCCGCGCGCATATTTTCTCCCAGCGCCACTGCTTGGTCTAAACTCACGCTTCCGGCGCCAGCGCTAGCGTCAAGCTCCAGCAGTCTCGGGCGGCGGCCGGCAGCCCGGCGTCATGGCTGGACGCCTCCTACAGGACCCGGTAAGTTATACGCGGGCTCCGCAGTGCCAGCGGGGCCACGCAGTGATGGGAAGCGCCCTCGGCAACGCTCCAGCGAACTCGAGCGCCCGCGATCGACTCCCCACGCCCGGGCACCACCTGCAGGAGCAAGATGGGTGGGAGCGCAGCGACTTCCCCATCGTCTGCAGCACCTGTCTGGGGCCCAACCCCTTTGTGCGCATGCAGCGGGTGAGACGCCGTCTGCTACGGTGGGGAAAGGTGCAAGAAATCCGGTGAAGCCGCCGCCGCGGCCGCAGGGGCTCCCAGGAGGGCCCAGGGCACGCCGCCGCTCGCCGCCGCCGCCGCTCGACCGCCCGCTGCCCGCTCGGACTCGAACCATCCTCACCGCCCTCCCCTCCCTTGCCCTCCCTCCCTCGCGCGCCCAGATCGAGTACGGCGGGCAGTGCCACATCTCTAACCGCCCTTACACCGTATTCCGGTGGCGCCCCGGCAACGACGCCCGCTACAAGAAGACCATCGTCTGTCAGGAGGTGGCCAAAGCCAAGAACGTGTGCCAGGTGGGTGCCACGAGGGTGCCTACCTGGGGGACAGGTGCTGTCTGCAGCACGCGAAACTCACAGCAAACGCATGGGACAGCCCGGGCAGCGCACAAGGCAGCCGCAACCCCATGTTGGGTGGGGCGGCTGTGGGTGGGGTGGGGGTGGTGGTGGTGGTGGTGGGGGGGGGGGCTCATCGACTGACACATGCACCTGCCCCCCATGTTCTGCAGGTCTGCCTGCTAGATTTGGAGTACGGCCTGCCGGTGGAAGTGCGCGACAAGGCGCTGGCAGCGGCGGGAGGGGCGACGGTAGAGGCGCTGCCGGAGAGCGACGCCGGCAGGGAGTACGCGCTGCAGCGCATGCAGGTGGGTGCTGGGCCGTGGGTGCCAGGCCGTTGGAGAGAGAGGAACGAGGGTGCAATCTGGGCAGGCACACACTTGCGCCGCCGGTTGCGCTCGTCCGGCTGCACAGCCTCAGCCACCCAAGGCGCTAACACCGTGCTGGTTCCTCTGCCCCTCTGTCGTCCCCCTGTGGCAGGTGGAGGGCGACCTGGACCGCTCCGCCTTTGACACAGCCAAGCCCAACGAGCTGCTGATGAAGCTGCGCCGCACAGGTGCGTGCGGGCGCGAGAGGTTGCTGCAACCACCAGGGCTGCGTTGCTGGCTCTGGGGGCTCTGGGGGAGGGGACGGTCCGCGCGCCCCGTCCTGCCAGGCCCCACACAAAACCCACAGCCACCCAGCCAAACCAGCCAGCCAGCCAGCCAGCCAGTTTTGACTCACAGCACCCCCCCCCCCCCTCCTCCCACGTTTGCAGAGCCCTACTATGCGCGCAACCGCGCCCGCGTCTGCTCCTTCTTTGTGCGCGGCGAGTGCAAGCGTGGCGCCGAGTGCCCATACCGCCACGAGATGCCCACCAGCGGTGCGTTGGGTTGACCCAGAGGTGGTCGAGTGTGGCAAGGCAGCAGGGGGGGTGGAGGCAGCAGACGGGCAGTGCTGGCAGGGTCCCGGGCGGCTGCATGTTGCATGCGCGGCCCCGCAGCGCCGCGCATGCAACATGCAGCCGCCAAGTGCGTGCCTCGTTCTGAGCCGTCTCTCTCCCATCACTCACACCCGCGGCCTCTTCTAAACCCGCCTGCAGGCCCGCTGACGGATCAGAACATCAAGGACCGTTACTATGGCGTGAACGACCCAGTGGCCGCCAAGATGATGGACCGCGCCGCCAAGTGGCAGCGCCTCACGCCGCCAGAGGACAAGACCATCTGCACGCTGTTTGTGGGGGGGCTGTCAGGTGCGCGCCGGGCTCTCGCGGGGGTTAAAGGGAAGGGCTGGTGGGGGCCGCGGCATGTGCGCGTGCATGCGCTGACGCGGCAGCTAGCAGCGGCATCTCCGGCGGTGAGTAACGCCGCCATGCGCCTCGCTGCTGCCCTCGTGCCCCCGCGCAGTCCCTCCCTACAGGCGGCATTACGGAGGGTTTCCTCTTGCCTCGCATGCTGCTTCGCCCGACCCGCCTGCCTGGTACAGGAATCTGCTGACCCCTGCGCCCCCTTCAATTTCCCTGCCTGCCCATGCAGACGACATCAGCGAGGAGGACCTGCGGGACCAGTTTTATCCCTACGGCGAGCTGCGCTCCGTCAAGAAGGTGAGGGAACACTCGTCCGACCGCACCCAAACCCAAGCCGTGGACGCTCCCACAGCATCTGCCGGGCCAGCCCGCCAGCACGCATCGCTGCATCGTCGCTGCTGCGCCGTCGCCATTTGCGCATCGGTCCCTGCCAGCCCCTCACGCCTCTTCCCCTGCCCACCGGCCTCCCTCCCCTCGCTGCCACAGGTGGCGTCACGCAACGTCGCGTTTGTGACGTACGCGACTCGCGAGGGCGCGGAGAAGGCGGCAGAGGAGCTGGGCGGCAAGTGAGTACTTTGGGCGGGGGAGATTTTGATAGGCTGGCGGGCTTGCTGCAGGGACCTGCAGTCCTGCCGCTGGCAGCCAGGGTTGCATGTTCGTATGGCCCGCCGTCGCTTGCCTGCACATGCGCACTCACTGACCCAAACCCTTGCCTCATCCCTTCCTGCAGGTTGAACGTGAAGGGACAGAGCCTGAAGCTGCTGTGGGGCAAGCCGCAGCCGCAGCGGCCTGCGGGCGGCCCGCCGCCGGTGCCTGGCGCTGGCGCGCCTGCAGCAGGCCCGTCTGGCGGCGCCTTCCCTTCGTACATGCCGGCAGCGCCGGGGCAGGCAGGCGGCTCGCAGTACCCCTCCATGGACCCTCTGGCCATGGGCAGCTACCAGCGGCAGCAGCAGCAACAGCAGCAGCAGCAGCAGCAGGGCGGCGGCGGCGGCGGGCGGCCGCCGCCGGGCCGCGCCCCCGCCAAGTGAAGGCGCACAACGCTGGTCTTGAGGCCGGCTGCCTCCCGTTGCTCCTGTTCTCCCTGCTCCCAATGACCGTTTCCCCTCTCTACAACTTTGACAGGCAATGTCCGACCACCTGCCCTGCCCTGTGAGTTGTGCAACGCTCTCTGCCCCCTGATCACCATGTAACGCAGTGGTTGTGCACACTCGCACGTCACGAGGCAGCGGCGGCGGCGGCAACAGCAGCAAGCTTGGGCGTGATGTTGTGCAAATTGTTCCTCCCCTGCTCTTTGCGATCCACCAATCGAAACACCCAGCAGCGGCGGCATGGTAGGCGTGCTGCGAGCTCATGGCTCCCGAGCATTCCTCAAGTGGGGTGGTGTTGCACCGTGCGGGTGCCCGGCGGCATCGCTGACGTCAGCGCACCCACCCCGCCTTCATCTCAAATGCCAACATCCAGGGCAAGGGTTGAACTGCGTTCACGGCGGCTATCTTGTCGCCCTTGAGGCGGGCTGCCGCAGCTCCTGCGATTGTGCGAACCTTTCGGAGGTGCCAACTTGCGGCTCAGCGCACCTGCTTCGATTCAACAAGCAGCGCTCGCTCGTAGGTCACCTCCGTTTTTTTGCCTGCACCAGTGCGAGCGCCCGCGCCCTTGCCTCGGCCCTTCCGCCGCGTCGGCGCTTGTTGAGCACTCGCCAACACGATGGTTCTGTCCCCAAGAGGTGATGAGTGGCAATGCGCCAGCCCGCCGGGAGGGGCGTTACTCTGTCGCCGCCTGCCCCCGCCTGCCGGCGCCCGCGCAGTCACCCGACAGTCGTGCGCCTGACAGAGCACGCACGCAACACACGCTGACGTTTCCCGCGCCTTACCGGCCCTGCAGTACAAGACCCTGTGAGGGCGTTGTGGGCCCCCGAGGCGGCCGTGGAGTTTGGCATGCCAGCAAGCTGCGAGCTCGCGGCGCCAGCTGTCGACGCACCCGCCGTCACCCCCTTCCCCGCAAGCTCCTCAGTCGGCTCCGACATGAGCGCCTCCGCCGCCTCCGACAGCAGCGCCGCCGCCCTGCCTGCCAGCTCGGCGGACAGCGCGGCCGGCGCTGCCGAGGCCGCCAAGGCGGAGATCCTGGACAAGCGGCGGCGCCACGTCGGCCCAAACCTGGCCCTCTTCTTCCAGGACGAGCCCCTGCACATCGTGGAGGGGCGCGGCGCAGAGCTGTTTGACGCGCAGGTGCGCACACACACAACCTGCTGACGGTTGGCACGGGTTGCGACAGAGCTGGCAGCAATGTTGGTTGAAGGCGCCGGCGTGTGCCGCTTGCCCGCCCGCATCTCCCTCCCGCATCCCAGCGGGAGAGCGTGCACACCTGGCCTCCCCCTTGCACCCTCCGTCCCTTCATCCCGACGTCCCTACCACCAGGGCACCCCCTACTTGGACTGCATCAACAACGTGAGCCACGTGGGGCACTGCCACCCACGCGTGGCGGCGGCGGTGGCCGCGCAGCTGACGCGGCTCAACACCAACAGGTGCGAGGCGACCGGCCTGCTTTGCACAGGGGATGGAGCAGCACCATTCCAGGGGATGAGTAAGAAGGGAAGGAGACGATGGTGGGCTCACACGCGGAGGCCTTTCAGCGCTTTGCCACGCTGCGCCTGCCCACCAGCGCGCCTCTTCAACCCACGCCGGATGCCACTCATCCTATTCTCCCGGCCCACCACCCTGTTTCCACAGCCGCTACCTGCACGCTGGCCTGGGGGACTACGCAGCTGAGCTGGCAGCCCTGCTGCCGGCCCCACTGGAGGTGCGTCGAAACGCCGGACATCTCCCTCGTGCCTTGTGTGCACCATGGCGCAGCGCATGCAGGCCTGCCTCACGCCCTCCCCAGCCCCTCGAGCCAAACATGCCCCCCTCCACACACACAGCCGCTCTCACTGCATCCCTGCCACAGGTGGTCTACATGACCGTCAGCGGCAGCGAGGCAAACGACCTGGCCTGGCGCGTCGCGGCCGCTGTTGCGCGGCGCGCCGACCCCGGCGACGCGCGCCCCCTCCACGTTGCCTGCGTGGACCACGCCTACCACGGCCACACCTCCTTCTGCATCGAAATATCTCCGTACAAGTTTAAGGTGGGTGCAGAGGGGCAGGAACAGCTGTGCGCGGCACCCCATGTGCGCTCCACCGCCCGCGCAGCGGCCTGCCTGATTAATCAAGCCCGCCACCGGCGCATGCGCCGCCTGACCAACATCCGCCTCTCGTGCTCCGCTGCAGGGCCCAGGCGGCGGCGGCCGGCTGGCGCACGTGCACGTGCTGCCCTGCCCCGACGTGTACCGCGGCCAGAACCTGGACGGCCGGGCCGCGGCACGCGCCGCCATCGCGACAGCCGAGGCATCGGGCGGCCGCTTGGCTGCCTTCTTCTCCGAGTCCATCCTGAGCTGCGGCGGACAGGTGGGTGGTTGGGTGCATCGATGGGTTGGACGGTCGGTGGGTGGGTGGGCGCTTCGGGGCATGGCAAGGTAGGCAGCGCTTGTCACAGGCAGCGCTTGGGACCCGGCGCGGCGCATGGCCTGCGCCGCCAATGCACCTGCTCTGCCCTCCAACTGCTCCCCGCCTGCTGCTCCTGTTTCCCTTGTTCTGTGCGTTGACAGGTCATCCTGCCGGAGGGCTACCTGGCAGGGTTGTACGCAGAGATGCGGGCAGCAGGGGCGGTGTGCGTCGCTGACGAGGTGCAGGTGAGGCTGGAGAAGAAGGGGGGTGGGGGTGGGGTGGGATGGGGTGGGGTGGGGTGGGGGTGGGGGTGGGGGTGGGCTGGGTGGGTGGGTGGGTGTGGGTGTGTGGGTTGGGGGGGGGGGGGGGGGGGGTGACGTGTGTGTGCCCCCTGTGGTCCTGCACGGTGCTGCTGCCAGCCCTGCTGACAGAGAACTGCAGGGCAGGGCGCTGTGCAGCCTGTCGCATCCACGGTGGATGCCGCACGCGCAAGCTCGATGTCGGTATGAAGGAGTTTGTCACGCCCCTGTTGCGCGTCAACCCATGCCTGCCTGCCTGCCTGCCTGCCTGCCTGCCTGCCCTCCGGCCTGCAGTGCGGCTTTGGCCGTGTGGGCAGAGCCTTCTGGGCCTTTGAGCTGCAGGGCGTGGTGCCAGACATTGTCACGTTTGGTGAGAGCAGCCAAGAGAGGGGCTCTGCGATGTGCAGCGGTAGCGCGCCTGCATGCACGCTGCTGTGGCGCGCTGATCCACCCGACGGCGTCCTGCGCCGCCTCAAAACACGTGCACCCCCACCTTCCCACCTGTAGGCAAGCCGTGCGGCAACGGCTTCCCGATGGCTGGCCTGGTGACCACGCGCGCGGTCGCCGACGGCTTTGCGAGCGGCGGGATGGAGTTTTTCGCCACCTTTGGTGAGCGGGAGGCGCCTGGATCGCGGTCATTCGTGAAGCCGCCCGCTGCTGTGTGACCTGTCAGTGCAGCGTCAAAGCATGTCGTCGTTGGAGGTGCCTTTCGTGCTTGTTGGGCGACGCCCTGCTCCACAGCAGGGGGCACCACGCTTTGCCCAGCGGCCGGCCAGCTCACACTGCTCCGCGCCTCGCGTATGCTGCGCAGGCGGCTGCACTGCGGCGCCCGCCTGCGGCCTGGCCGTGCTCGACGTGATCAGAGAGGAGCGGCTGCAGCAGAACGCGGCGGCGGTGGGCGCGCACTGCCTGGCGCGCCTGCGTGCCTTGCAGGTGGGCTGGGGGAGCGCTCATGTAGCCTTCGTCGCGCACGCGGCTCCCTCGCCACGCTCCGCCATGCAGGCACAGCACCGGCGCTTACCGGCATCGTGCGCTGCAAGAGGCTCATGATTTCGTATGCTTGGAGTAGAAGCAGTGATCGATGCAGCCATTGCATCCCATCCCATCCCACCCTACCCACGACCCCCTGCATTGCAGGCGCAGCACCCCTCCCACATCGGCGACGTGCGGGGCGAGGGGCTGATGGTTGGCATCGAAGTGGTGACGGACAGGGACCCGGCGCCGGCGCTGGCGGCAGCGCTGAAGCTGCACGCCAAGCGCGCGCACCGCGTGCTGCTGTCCACAGAAGGCCCCTACAGCTCTGTCCTCAAAATCAAGCCGCCCATGTGCTTCAGCATCGCCCAGGTTGGTGCCATCAGCGGTCGTCTTCTGCCTCTCTCCGATGCACTGGGCTGGGGGAGGTCGAAAGGATGCAGAGAGAGCACCAGCTGCGCGCTGCTCTCCAGTGAGGCCTGCAGGTCAAAATCACGCCACCAACCTGCTTCAGGCACAGCTTGGGACTGCCTCCCGCGGTTTGCCACCGACACGCGTGTTGTGCCTGTCCCACGACGCTGTGCCGCACGGCCAGCCCTGGTCGACCGCTGCTTGCTGCGCCTCCCCGCCACCCCCTGCTGCGCAGGCAGACCAGATGGTGGCAGCCCTGGCGGACGGCTTGGCTGCGCTGGAGGCCTCGCCCACCCACAAGGCCGCCCTGCTGGAGCGCAACGCCGCCGAGGTGGCGGCGGTGCGCGAGCGCCACGCACGCCTCGGCTGAGCTCCCCACAGCTGAGGAGGCGAGACCTCACGCCAGCTGAGGCGCAAGGTCTCACCGCAAGCTGAGCGCGCCCGGCCTGGTCGCAGCCTACGCCTGCATTGGGGCGAGGCTCGCAGGCGGCGCAGCAGCGGTCCCTTCAACCGGCCACAACAACGGCTGCGAGCACCAAAGGCCAAACGCCTCACATCCAAGTCAACACACACCAAGCCCTAACGTAGTGCCATGTCTCTCCCCAGGCCCTTTTGTACCTGCCTTTTGCACCTGCCTTTTGTTCCACGTGCCACACCCGGCGCATCCCCCCACCCCCCACCCCCCCCACCCCCACCCCCACACACACCCCATCTTTTAATTATTCCCTGCCCCTTCCAATTTATTGTTTTCTCAATGCACATGCACTGTATGCTTTATATGCCCAACCCCTGTAGCCTGTGGCAGCCCAACACGCCCTGCCACACTCCCCTCCCGCGCAAGCCCTTGCCCCACCTACGTGCCCGCTCCCCCACAAACCACCAAGTCGCAGACTGTTCGCGCCCTTTTGTCCACAGCAAGCGCCACTCATGTGACTGCCAGAGCCTCGTGTTGACAGAGGTAGAGCAGGGGCTGTGCAAGCGTTGGTCAGACAGCATGGCCTGCTGCGGCGAGCTGGGTGCGCTGGGTGCGGGCCAGCATGGCCGCAGACAGTGCATGCAGGGGCAGGCCAGCTGATGGTTGATGCCTGGTGCGTACGCGTGTGCGCTCGCCTGGCTGGCTGTGCCTTCAGTAGGCAGAGCGTTTCATAATCTCAGAAGAAACAGCATTGCTGGCGGAGAACAGGGGCGGAGACGCGGGCAGCGCAGCACTTGGCAAGCATGCTGCACACAGTAAGTGGAAATGAAATCACACAGGAACAAACAGGGAGAGGAGAGCCAGCCAGGGATGGTGACAAAGCGCAGAGAAAACGGAGCACCTGCCGAGGGGTGCAGAGTGCGCATGGAGCAGGGCAGGCAGGCTTGCGCACGCCTCACGCAGCGACCAGGGCAGGCGCAGCAGCGGCGGGCGCCGCCGCGGCCTTGCTGGCTCCTGTTCCCATCTGGCCAGCTGTCAGGCTGGAGTACTTCAGCGTCATGAACCGGAAAAAGTCGCGCCACAGCAGCTCAAAGCGCACCCACGTCAGCGGGGGCTGCGCAGCGGCGGAGGCAGCGCCAGCTGGAGCAGCGCCTCCTTGGCCCAGCGCCGCCTGAACGTCTGCCAGCATGCGGCGCGGCGAGAGGCATCCGGTGGCCAGCCAGGGGGCGATGCTCGACGCAAAGTTGCTGCCGTGAGCGGCGCCGCAGGCGCCGCCGCCGCCCCCGGCGGCACCAGAGACTTGCGCCACAAAGCGGCGCAGCTGGCGCAGGGCCTCCCGCTCGCCGCCGCGGGTGCTGCCGTCCAGGGCAGACGAGCCCCGCGCCGCCGCGCCGCCGCCGCCACCCTTGCCCGCTCTGCCGCCCTTGCCGCCAGCGGTGGCGGCGGCGCTGCAGCCCGCGGGCAGCGGCGACAGGCCCAGCTGCTGCAGGGTGGGGACTTCTCCTGCGTCCACCCGCCCGCCGAGAGGCAGGCCTCGCAGCTCGCTGGGTGCGGGCAGCGCGGCGCGCACTGCTGCGCCCTCAGCACGCTCCCGAAACTTGTCTGCTTGTGTGTGGAGGGGACGGCAGGAGCAGCGCGAGGGGCGAGGGAGTGAGTGCAGGAAGGGCAGAGCACGCAAGTTGCGGCGAGCAGCAAGCAAGCCTCCAGCAGGGGGGCTGCACGCCACGCACCAAAGTTCTGGGGCAGCTGCGCCAGCTTGAACGGCAGGTCGTCCAGGTGGCACAGCGTGCCGCTCCAAAAGGCCTTGAGCGCCGCGCCGGCGCCCTCGGCGGCCGCCTTGACCGCCGCCTCCACGCGTGCTTCCTCGTAGGTCACCTGCACGAGTGGGTGGGGGGAAGAGGGGTCGGAAAGATGTTGGATAGGGTGGAGCGGGGGGAAGAGGGGTCGGAAAGATGTTGGATAGGGTGGAGCGGGGGCGGACCTGCGTCCGTGTCCGCCGCTGTGTTCTGTGTTGTGACGAGGTGCCTGGGAGGGCTGGCAGGGGGTGTCGGGCAGCGACGGATGTCACAAGAGCAAACATAGGAGTGCAGCAGGCCGTCGCCGCCTCCCCCGCACCGCATCCCGCCAGGCCCCCCCCCCCCCCCCCCCCCTTTCACCCCGCTGTGGCAGTAGGCAGCGCCAACGCTGATCTGACTCCAAACTCAAAATCAATCGTTACTGGCTGCCGCATCAGTTGAACTAATGCAGTAATACAAATTAAACCAAGCATGCGTATATGTGTACACATGTGAGCGCACCTCGCTGTGGCAGTACACGGCGCCGGCGCCGGTGCGCCGCAACAGCTGGGACAGCACCTCCTCCGGCCGCCCCACCCGCACGACCAGCTCGCTGCCGGCCGCACGCAGCGCCGTGCGCAGGTCCGCCACTGCCTCGATCATAAAGGTCGCGCGGTAGGGGCCTGGGCAGGGAGGGCGGGGAGGGAGGGGGCAGGGAGCATGCATGCGTGGGGACGGTCAGCTGGCATCGCCCAGCTTCGACGGCTGCCTCTGCCTCTCCCAGCTGCACGCACGCAAAGGGCATCGCCCCTCGTGGCGCCTGAGTGCCTGGTCGAACACGTGCCCACCGCACCGCACCCGTCTTGTCGTAGCCCTGGGGGCTGCGCCCGTAGTCACGAGGGTCGAAGCAGTACACCGGCACCAGGCTGCTGCACTCGGCCTGCAGGCGGGACGGACGGGCAGGGCGGGCAGGGCTTGGTCACATGCTGTGCTGTGCTGTGCTGGCGGCCCACCTCACGCAGTCGTTGGTTGCACCGCGGTACCATTGCCCCCAGCAGCAGCAGTAGTTGGAGTGCAGGCAGTCCGCCAAAGCAAAAGCAAGACGTCGGTAACGCAGAGGTACCATGCGGAGCGAACACGCAGATCGGTTGCATCACGGTGGCGCTAGCAGCAGCAGTTGCGCGGCACCCGCACCTGGGCCCGCGTCAGCGCCTCGTGATCGTGCAGCCGCAGGTCACCTGCACGGTGCAGGGAAGCGCCTCGTGCATTTTACGCAGAAACAACAACTGGCAGCATCCCTGGCTGCCACCGCTGCGCTTGCTGCCGCTGCAGATTCCCTGCGTCATGTGAGACGGCGTGCTGCAGATTCGTGACCGCGGCGCGCCCCTATCAACCCGCAAACTGTCATAAACGCTGCCCTTGCATCTGGCAGCCGGTGGGCACTGACACATGCTTGGAGTGTGCAACCCACCCACCGCGGAACCAAACAATGCCTGGGCGGCGGCCGCCGCCGGCGCCCGGCCGCGGCGCGGTGCTGCCGTCGGTGGGCAGACGAGCCAACGCTGGCGTGCTGCCGCCCCGTGCAGCGGGCGACGGTCGGTCCGTGGCGGCGCCGGCAGGGGCATCCCACACCTGGGGGCACACAGGAGCGTGGGTGGAGAGAGGTGCGCGGCGAGGAACAGATGGGATGCACTGCATGCGTTGCTTGTTGCTGTATGCCTCGATGCGTGCTGCAGGCGCCCACTGCAGCACCACTCTCACTTTGAACTGCTTGAGCTCGCGCAGCTGAGCCGCCAGGCGCGCAGCCGCAGACGGCCCGCGCACCGCGGCAGCAGTGCCGGCGGTCGGCACTAGCGAGCGTCGCAGCGGGCGGAGGCGCGCCACCGAGACCGGCAGAGCAGTATGGCGGCAGCACACGGTGCTGTTCATTGTGGTGAACGTGTGTGCTGGTGGTGTTAGGCTGCACGAGGCGCGGAGGCGCGCTGTCGCGCGCCGGATGGGAGCAGGGCTCCCGCGGGCCTGGGTCAGCAGGTGCCGCCTAGCAAGCTGCAAGCACACCTGGCGCGTGCCGGAGGGTGCGTGAGTGGCTGTGGCATCCGCTTGCGGCGCCGAAATGGCATGCGCGGCGTGCTGGGCCACGACGCCCGCTTGCGGCTACAAGGGGAACCCCCCTACCGCCCCCATTCATCTGCAAGGCTTGAATTGAAGAAGAAAGTTAATTGCACGGCCCGGGACGCGACGGCGTAATTTGCGGGCCATCCGCGTGTTCAGGAGCCCCCCTACGTCCTTGCACCCGGTTGGGCCCTCTCCGCATCGCTGCCAATTCATCGGAAGGGGTGCGCCGAGGGCGTCAGCTGCAGGGAAGTGCTAGGAAGGGCGTGGGTTTGAGCCCCCCCTAGTTTTTGCCCATCTCCACGCCTCCACGCCTCCTGCTTCGCACGAGGCTTTGGGGGCAGCCGTTTCGAACTTTGGGGCGTCTCGGAGCGCGGCGTCCAGCCTCGCGGGGCGCCCAGGAGTCGCAGAGCACTGCGCCGGCGGCCCACCCGCCACCGCCGTCTCCGGAGCCACAACACCGGGCTTCCCTTGCAGCCTTGCTTCCATTCCCTCGCACCTGCCTGTGCTGCATGGTGCTGCTTGGAGTGTCAATCTGCCGGGCCGGTGACCGCCGCTCCTCCGCGCCCCACCCCGCCACCTGCGCTGCAGCGCCGCGCAGCCATGAAGGTGCAGGAGGAGGGCGGCTGCCCCACCTTCCGCCCCACGCGTGCCGCCTTTGAGCGCCCCTTTTGCGATTTCGTGAAGGAGGTGTTCAGAAAGCACCCAGACCTGCCGTGCTTCAAGGTGGGTGGGTGCTGGCGGGCGGGCGGGCTGCCACGCGCCGGCTGTCGCGGGCTGCTGCGGCGGCAGCTGCTCTTGGCTCCATCCCAACCGCTATTCCGGTGGCGCCGCATGGCCCCGCGTCTCCGCCTCCCCAACCCGCACGCCCCCGCCGCGCGCGTGCGGCCCCCCCCCCCCCCCCATCATGGCCAGGTGGTCCCTCCCGCGGGGTGGAAGCCGCGGCGGCGGTCCCCCGACCTGGACAAGATCCGCATCAACACCCCCATCAAGCAGCACGTGTTTGGGAAGAGCGGCAGCTACGTGTGCATTCTGGAGGAGCAGCGGGTGGGTGAGGGTGGGGTGGGTGCGCTGGGTGAGCTGTAGCAGCGTAGGCACTGATGGGCGCACCATCGGCGTGTAGAGGCGGGAGCGAGGGGCAAGAGGCGGCAGTTTCTACGGCAAGTGGTTGGTTTTCAAAGGCTGCGGCAATGTGGTCATGGGAGGGGGCAGCAGCAGGGGCGCTCGGCGGCTGGGTGGGGTGCAGCCGCCGATCCGTCTGGTCAACCCGGCAGTCGACTGCTCTGCGTTTGCCCTGCAGGGCATGTCTGCCGCCGACTTCAAGCGCCTGTCGGAACGCCCCGAGCACCAGCCGCCGGCCAAGGGCTCGCGCGGCACGCCCGCGCCCGCCGCTGATGGCGGCGCCCCCGGCGGCGAGGTGAACGAGCGCGCCTTTTGGAGCGGCGTCACCAACTCGCCCCCCCTCTACGGCGCCGACACGCCGGTACGGATCGCGCAAGCCCCGCAAACCTGCTCCCTCAGCAGTGCTCAGCCTGCGTTCCGCGACGCGCCTGCCTGCTGGCGGCGGCGGCTTGCCTGCTGGCTTGCGTGCCTGCTGGCCTGCTCGCGTCGGTCCCCGTTCCCATCACAAGAGGGGGCGGGGCTCCGCAGCCCCGGGCATGCCGCCGCCTGCATGGGCGCAGCGTTGCTAGGCAGCGCGCGCACGCACCCCCCCTGCCGTCGCCCGCCCCCGCCCGCGCACGCAGGTGTCGCTGTTTGACGAGAAGCTGGCGTGGGGGTGGAACCTGCAGCACCTGGGGTGCATGCTGCAGGACCCCGAGTACGACGTGCCCAACATACCTGGCGTGACCTCCCCCATGACCTACTTTGGCATGTGGAAGAGCTTCTTCGGCTGGTGAGACCGGGGCGGGGGCGCGCTCCGCCGGGCTGCACGCCAACCCCTGCCGCCGCCGGCCGGCGTCGCGCCCGAGGAACCTGCCGCCGGCGCGGCGCCGCGTGACGTGCCGCCTGCTCACCCCTGCCGCCCGCGCCCCTCCTCTCCTCCCGCTGCAGGCACAAGGAGGACATTGACCTCTACTCCACCAACTACCTGCACTTTGGGGCGCCCAAGGTGCGCCTGCAGGCAACCCGCGGTCGACCGCCGGCGCAGCTGCTGCAGTGTCGAATGGAGCTGTGCTGTCGCACAAGCGCGCGCCCCGCCACTGTGTCGCCTCGACGGCCCTGTCACCCATGGTACTGGTACCGATAGACCGGATCGTGCCCCTCGCTGTGTACTGCAGATTTGGTACTGCGTGGCCCCCAAGGACAACCCAAAGTTTGACGCCATGGCGGAGGCTCTGTACCCAGACCTGTACCGCGCCTGCCACGGCTTCATGCGCCACAAGGCGAGCAGCAGCAGCAGGGGAAGGGGGGGGGGGGGACAAGGCGGCAGGCGGGTGCCCCTGGTGTGCACGCCGGGAAGCCTAAGCTGCAGGGCGGCACTGAATGCGGGGTGCCCGAGGGCGCCGGCGCTGCGAGGGGCGCGCCGGCGCCTGCGCTGTGCTCACCGGCTGAGCCTTCTGCTCGCTGCCCTCCTCTGCAGGACATTCTGATCTCTCCCAAGGTCCTGAAGGCATACAACGTGCCTTTTGTGCAGGTGGGTGCGCACAAACGGGGTGTCGTGCTTTCCAGCGCGCGACGGCAGGGCAATGGCAGCGCTGGGCGCCTGGCCGGGGGCAGGGGAGTGACGTGATACTGCAGTCGCACCTCCGCAGCACACACCCTCCGCAATCTGCCTGCAAGTGGCCCACCTCCCAGCCGCCCAAGCGTTGACCCATTGCCTCGCCCCACTGCCTTGATGTGCAGTGCCGCCAGGAGGCAGGGGAGTTCATTGTGCTGAACGCGGCGGCCTACCACGCCGGGTTCAACACGGGCTTCAACTGCGCAGGTAGGCAGGGGGAGGAGGGGCCATGGGTCGGGTGCGCTTGGGGGCCGGGGAGGCGGGCGCGGCGGCTGCGGGGCGGCGAGCGGGAGCGGCCACGCTGTGTGTGGTGCCTTCCAGTTATGCTTCAATCTTGGGCATGTGTAGCGCCCGCCGCGCCCACCTCCCGCTTTCTGACACCTCCTGAAAGTGCGTCGACGGCGCCTTGTGAAGATCCAGTAACCTGCTTTGCAGAGGCGGTCAACTTTGCCATGGCTGCGTGTGCGCGAGCGCCCCCATGCTGCGCTGCGCCCCCGCGCTCCCCGGTCTGGGCGTCCACATGCACGCCCCCCCATCCGTCTCCGCGCCCCATGCGTCTGCCCCTGCAGAGGCGGTCAACTTTGCGATGGAGGACTGGGTGGAGGCGGGCAAGGCGGCGGTGCCCTGCACCTGCACCGCGCTGCCTGAAGGCGTGGCCCTGGACATGGGAATCTTCTGCCCGGAGCTGCGGGAAGACTCGTCAGGTTGGTGGGGCCGCCTGCTGCCTGCTGGAGGGGCTGGCTGCTGGAGGGGCTGGCTGCGGATGTGGCTTCCCCTTGCGTGTGTGTGCAGCAGCAGGAGCGGCGGGCAGCCGGGGGAAGCAGCCAGTGGATGCCCGCGAGCAGGACCACGGCGCACATGCCCAAGCCTGCCTGCCCTCCCTCAACTGCAGATGAGGAGGATTCGGAAGAGGAGGAGAGCGAGGAGGAGAGTGAAGCAGAGGAGGAGGAGGAGGAGCAGCCCGCGCGGCGGCGGCGCGCGCCCGCGACGCCGCCCCGCAAGCGCGCCGCCGCCGCAGCACGCGGCCGCAAGCCTGCCACCTCCACCGAAAGCGAGAGCGAGAGCGAAGCGGAGGGCAGCAGCAGCGACGAGGAGGAGGCGGAGGCGCCGGCGCGCAAGCGGCGGCGCGCCGCAGGCGGCAGCGTGCCGCGTGCAGCGGCTGCCTCCAAGCCTGCCCAGCCTGCTGTGGTTCGCCCCGCCAGCAGCGTGCCCGACGTGGTCAAGGCGCCGACGCGGGTGAGCAGGGCTTTGAAGGGGGGATCATGTAGGCGCCGCTGCCTGATGCCAGGCAGGCATGTGCCGGCTGCTTGCCTTGGCCATGACTGTGTACCACTCACCCCACTCCCCCCCGGTCTTCTTCCCCGTCCCTGGTATGCCCGCCCCGTTCAGGCCAGCGACGTGCCGCGCGGCGCTGCGCCGGCGCAGTGGGGCAAGGTGGCTGAGGAGCGGCCGCTGGCGGTTGTGGATCGCGACGAGCACACGCGGCAGGTGCGCTGCAGGGACGAGTTGCAGCAGGGACGCATGTGTGCATGCACCACGTGCTTGTGTGTGTGTGTGTGCAGGGAGCACTCTTGCAACTGGTACTCTTCCCCCCCCCTGCGGCGTTCCTCTTGCAGCTCGGGTTCTCCCTGGCGCACGACGGCCACACGTATATCTCCCCCCCCCACCCTCCCACCCCACTCCGTTGCTGCCTGCAGCTCAAGTTTTCCCTGGTGCACCGGCTGGACAGGCCCAGCAGCAAGCCTGGCGCACTGTGGGTGGGCCACCTCCAGGAGGGACCAGACGGCCTCTTCAGGTGCGACGGCTGGCTGGCGAGTGGGAGCAGCTGAAGAGCCCCCCCGTCTCCCGCAAGGGCTTGCAGGGGGGGGCGGCCAAGGGGAGCGGCCTCACCCTGGCCGCGCCCACGACTCACTGGGGCCGGTGTGCCCCCGCTGCTGCCGCTGGTGCGTCGCAGTGCTCGCATTCTGAGCTCCAACTGCCCCCCCCCCCCCCCCCCCCCCCCGCAGGCCCCAGGGACCCGCCAAGCTGCTGCAGCTGGGCGTGCAGTACCCGCGCGTGGTGCACGTGCGCGCCGAGTGGTTGCCGGCAGAGGGTCGCAAGCGCGCGGCGGGCTGGTCGTTGAAGACCAAGGCCCAGCGCATCTTGATGTGAGAAGAGGCACGCAGGCACGCGGAGGCAGGCCGCCGTCGACCGCGCACAGCCCTGCGCTGCCTGATGCGAGAGGCGGCGACGCAGGCGCCAGCCGCACCTCGTCATTGGTAGGCGGTGCAGCCCCGCGTAGGCGGGCGGCCCTGCGCCCCACTCGTGCCACCGTCGATGGCACCCAGCCCTGCACTGCCTGGCACCCGGCGCGCACCCTGCCCCCTCCCCACGTGCTGCCTGCCATGCTCCCGGCAGCGGTGTCCAGCGCCGGCTGGTCCCGTCGCGGCGCCGCCTGGCCTAGCCCTTCCCCTGGTGCTTCTATGCTACGAAGCCGCACTGCCCACCACCCTCCCGCCTCACTTCTCCCCCGCCGGCTTCCCTGTCACTTTTGCATCCATCCATCCATCCGCGTTTTTGCGCTGCTGCCGCCCTCGTGCGCCGTTCCCCCTGCACCCTTGCGACCCTCATCATTTCTTTTGACGTTCACACCACCCCCTCCCTGTGGCCGGCGCACCGCTCCTGCCGCCGGCTGCCCTCTGCCCCCTCCCCCCAACCACCCCCCCTCACACACACATCCACCCACCACCCCCGGCGCCCCCCCACCCACCCACCCAAAAACATTACCGCTCCCTTGCTTCCTTCCTCGCTCGCTTTTCCTCCGCCCCCCTCCCCACCCAGTTCCTCACCTGTATCTTCCTTTGGGCAGGGCCGCCGCCCCCACTCCTCCCCTTACGCGCAGCATTGAAACACCCGCTTTCCATTCCCCGACCGCCGCTCCCTCCCTTCCTTCCTTTTACTTCTTCTCGTCTCCCGCTGGCCGCTGCGACGAACGCCTCGGGCAGGGCCACCCCAGCTGAGCACCAGCGCCTGCCTCCCGCTGCTGCCGGCCCATGTGTCGGTGCGTGCGACACTGTTATTCCCCTCGTGCTTTGGCTTTTCATTCTGGCCGTAGATTTGGCAATCGAATCACACCACCTGTAATTCGCAGGGCAAGTGAGTTCAACAGGGGAGCAGATCTTGTGCAGGCAGCGGGCAGGCAAACAACATAGGATGGTGCTTCGATTGTTGCAGTGCAAAGAATCGCAACCAGCAGGGGAACGGTGTTCAGGGTGTGACAAGTATGGGGGTGGGAGGGTGGAGGGGGGCGGGGTGGGGGTGTGCAGGAGGGGCATGCTGCAGGTCGCGAAAGGGCGCAGGCGCAGGCGCCTGGGGGGTGCGCAGGACTGCGGTGGACGTAAGCCTGGGGCGTCCCAAAAAATGGGGCTGCAGGTGCTCGCTAATGCATGTCTGGTGCACCAGCAGGGCGGCGACGGCACTGGCGAGCGGGTCGGGCCTGACCCCGCATGCAGGAAGGACCTTGCAGGTGCCACCATGCCAAGGCAGCACCCAGCGACGATTGGCGGGCAACACCACTCAGGCCCGCATGCTCTTGCAGGTGCTGCTGAGGCTGTGCGCTGCGTCGAATACGAGCGGCCACAGCAGCAGGGCCACGCCGGGTGCTGAAGTGGGTGGGTGGGGTGGGTGGGTGGGTGGGCAGGGGCGTGGCAGCCTCAGTGATAGTCATGTTCGCACAGGCGTACCCGCTGCTGCTGACGGGGGCAGCAGGCAGATTGGCGTGCACGCTGCTATTGCCAGTGGCCAGGAAGGAAGGCAGGAGGCTTGAGGCAGGCAGGCAGGCAGGCAGCCAGGCAGGCAGGCAGGCAGGCAGGCAGGTAGATGTGCACACGTGCATCCCCCTGCCTGATCTCACCTGCCAGCAGCGAGACGGCAAAGGAGAAGATGAGCCAGCCGTCATGGGCGAGAGTGCTCGTGGCCCAGGCGGAAAACGGCATGGCAGGGCCCTTGGGAGCGCTGCCGCCGCCCCTGCCGCCGCCGCCGCCCTTGCCACCCTGGCCGCCGGCGCCGCCGGTCCCGCCCTGGCTGGCGCCGCCCTGGCCCTGACCCTCTGCAGGAATGAAGCAAGGTTGGCGGAGGAGGACGAGGAGTCGAGGCGCCGGAGAGAGTAATTAAGCAACAGCTGCTGGGGCAGCTGCCGCAAGCGCTGGCGGGGCCGCATACCCTGGAGGAGGATACGCCCGGCTGCAGCCACGAGGGCTTCGTCTCCCAGGCCAGCATAAGCGCCACGGGCATGGCCCAGGGGCAGCACACCCAGGTCGGCTCCTGGGGCGCTTGCCGTGGCCGCCACCGCCGCGAGGAGGGCAAGGGGCAGCACCAGGAGCGCGCGTGCAGCCGCCATCTCTGCGAATGCTGTTACCGCAGGGAGCGAGGGAGCAGCAGATGCGGTCAGGGGGGCCGGGCAAAGCAAGAAACAAGCAGCAGCACAGGCTGGCTGCCTCGAGCACGACGTGCACACGCCGTGCTTGCGCCCCCCCTCCGCCGCTGCCTGCCGCCACAGACAGCGTGCGCCGTGACGTGGCGCGTGATCGTGTACCTAGGTGCGTAGCCGCGTGTACCGTGTCAGTAGCTGGCGCCATCAGGAGCGCACAGCCTGTGCGTGTGGCGCGTGCCTGCTGGCCCGCCCTTACTTGGTTGTCTCCGCCTGCCTGCTTGCTGCCCTCCATTTCTTTTGGCGCTATCCGCCAAATTGCACCCACCCACCAGCGCGCACACCCCGTCACCATGCTGCGAGGAGCGGCGGCGGCGGCGCGCGGCGGCCTGCTCTGCACGATCGCCGCCTGCGCCGGCGCCTTTGCCTCCTGGCTTATCATCGCAGGTGCTGGCCTGCTCGCTGCATTGCTTGAAGGTTGACCGGATAACGGTGCCAAAGGGAGCAGCCGCCCGGCACCGCCTTCAAGAGTGCGTAAGCAGCCTCTGCCGCCGCCCCGCAGACTCATCCCTTGCATGCCCCGCCCTACGCAGTCACCCCCACGGTCAGGGGCAGCACCGCCATCAAGGAGGGCCTCAAGCTCAGCAGCCTCTCAGGCAGCACCGTACTCTACCTGCTCCTCGTCTGGCTGCCGCTGCTGCTTGCCACGCTGGCGACGCTGGCCCTGCGGTGCCTGGGCCGCGACCCCCCCACGCAGCGTGCGCGCGTTACACGCCTGGTTCAGGTGAAGCCCAGGTAGAGCCTGGCCCGGTCCTTCGCCTGCATGCTGTGCATGTATGCGTGCATGCGCACATGCACGTGCTGCCTGCCGTGCTCAGCCGCCCAGGCAGGCTTGTGGGGTTGTACTGGCGCCGCCCCACCTCGGCGCCCAGAGCGGGCTCTGCATGCACGGCTGGCGCGGCAAGCGAGGCATCCTGCCTGCATGCCTGCGTGTCTTCTGGCCGGCTGTCAGCCCCCGTCGCCTTAGGCACGACGCCCCCCAAAATGAAACCCCGTGTGCCGCCTCTCCCTCCCTCCTTGCCTGCCTGCAGGTGAAGCGCGTGCTGGCCACGCAGCTGCCGCCGCGTGCCTTCCTCGCCTACTGGTGTGGCGGCCTCAGCGTAGGCGAAGGCCTGGGCGTGCTGGCATGGTGAGCGTGCGCAGGGGCAGCAGGGTCCGCGCTTGCTGCAGCCAGGGGGCTGCCCGTGCAGCATCGCAAAGGGGTTCCGCTGTTGCAGGGCTGCCCCGCCCCCGCTCCCCACATGCATGCCTCGACACCTGACCCGCCCCCCTGCTGGTCGCTCGGCACGCTGCAGGTTCGGCCTCAACGGCTGGTGGCTGGGCCAGCTGCTGAGGCGCAGCTTGGCAAACCAGGGGGAACCCATGGCTTGGACGGAGCAACTGGACAAGTGAGTGTGAGGGGTGCTGCCCCAGCGGCAGCTGCGGCAGCTGCCCGCGAACACGAAAGGGCCCGCTCCATGGGGCGGGGCAGCGGCTGCCGCTGGTCGGCTGGCCGGCCAGGCGCGCCTCCCTCGGCTGATCCCTCGGTGCTGTGTCTCCTCCCGTCCATGCACCTCTCTAAAGGTGTGGCAAGCCGCGATGCCGCCCAGCCTGACGCTGCTTGCTGGCCGCCAGAGCACGCCCTGCGCTTGCCCCTCCCTCCCCACCGACTGCCTTCTGCACCCTTCCCTCCCCCCCCCCGTGGTGTCTGCACTGCAGGGTGGCCGAGGCATTCGGCAAGATCCTGGTAACTAGCTGGGGGAGGATTGGGCGCCAGCGCTTGGGGGCAGGCTCGGCGCTGGCTCGAAATGCCCGCTGCTTTGCCTTCCCGACTGACCAGCACCCCCCTTCCCTGCCCTGTTGCAGTCGCCCAACCTGATGCTGCTCTTCCTGCCGGTGCCCCACTGCTCCTTCATCACCCAGCTGTGCGGCGTCTCACGCAACTCCCTCATCCGCTACCATCGGTGCGCTGCGCTGCGGTGGGCCATCGTGCTGTGGCGCCTCCGCTGTGCTTGCAATGTGCTGCGTTGCCGTTGCCTGCCTGTTGGTTGGTGTGTGTGTGCTCTCTCTGTGCCCCCCACCACCACCACCAACACCACACTCACCCCCCCCCCCCCCCGCTGCCACAGGTGGCTGGGCCACGGCACTCTGTGGGTGCTCAACCTGCACGCCCTCTCTTATTACCTGTTCTGGGGCGTTACCCACAGGTGAGTCGCTGCTGAAAACAAAACCAGCGGTGCTTGCATCCAACGGGTGGGCGGCTGTAGCTCAAGTAACGTGGCCTGTTCTGCCGCTGCCTGGCTCCCCCACCGTGGGTGGGGCCAGCATCCAGCAAACTGCAGCCCGCCGAGTCGTTGCCCAACCCTGCCCGCCACCGTGCCTCTGCCCGCCACCGTGCCTCTGCCCCCCCCCCCCGCCCCCCCGCCCGCCCCCCCCCCCCCCCCCCCCGCGCCCCCCTGCCACTAGCTTCTGGGTGGAGTTCACAGCGTGGGAAGGCAAGGTGTGCAACCTGGCCGGCTCCCTGGGCTACTTTTCTGCTATGGCCCTGTGGGTATCCTCGCTGAGCTTCGTGCGCCGCCGCATGTACCAGGTGGGAGCAGGGTGCCTGCGCATTTCTGAGGGGTGCAGCAGTGCAGTCGCCGGCAGGCCTGGCCTGGCCTCGCAGATGCACCTGGGAGTGACCAGCTGCTGACCGGCAGCCGCTATGCGCGCCGCAGCGCCGGGTCCCCCGCTACTTCGCCCGACGTGCCCAGTTGACCCACCCCTCCACTGCCAGCTGTTGTGCTGCTGCTACGTCGACTCGTCCCTCGGCACCTCCCTGCCTTGTGCACGCCTCTCCTGCTGCACTTGACAATCCCCAGTCCTCTCGCTGCCCTTCTGCACCGCTGCAGCTCTTCTTCCGCTTCCACATCGCCTGCTTCCTGGGCTTCTTCTTCTTCGCCCTGGTGCACTACGCCCCATGCTGGCAGATGTTCGCGCCGGGTGAGAGTCCTGCATGCACGCCCTTCTACGCCCACGGCTGGCGACGGGTCTGCGCATGCATTTGCTCAGCAGGACCTGTGGGATATCAAGTTGAGGGGGATGGTAAGTCGGTGCAGCCGAGGGTGTGCGCCTGCGCACGTGCCTGCCCGTCCCCATTCCGCAAGCCCAGCCCCCCTTCCGATGTCGACCCTGTCCCTGCACCCCCTGCTGCGCCCCTCGCTGCTGCAGGCCTGCTGCTGTATGGCGTGGATGTGGCCCTGCGCTGCGGGCAGCTGGCCAACGTGACCCCCGTGGCAGCCGCCGCTGTTGACGAGGCAACCGGCATTGCGACCATCCAGCTCAAGGCAGACAAGGTGAGCCTTCCTGCATCATGATGCGTGATGCACGACCTGCACCGCCTGTGTGCCAGCCTGGCTCAGCCTGCCTCACGGCCCTCGGCCGACAGCTCCTCCAAGCCACACATGCACCCACCCACCAACCCACTGGGCCCTGACTCATGGGGAGATGTTGGGACGCCAACCCACCCATCCATGATGATGGCCACCCACCAATTAATCCACCCACCCACCCCACTCTCCGCCCTGGCCGCCCTTGCCACCCCGCCGCAGTCCCTCCAGCACCGCCCGCTCTCCGAGGTGTGGGTGCTGGTGCCGGAGATCAGCCGCTGGGCCTGGCACCCCTTCACCGTCGCCAGCGGGGGCGGCCCCTACCTCACCCTCCACGTCAAGCGCTACGGCGACTGGACCAAGGTGGGAGGGGAGCTCGCGGGGCGGGGGGGGGGGGGGGGGGGGGGGGGGGGGGACGTTTGAGCACTGCAGCTACGCTGAATTGCAAGGCCAGCTGCAGCAGTTCCTTTGAAGAAATTCCTGGCCCCATTGGCACGCGTCGCCGTCGCCGGGGCGCCCTGCTGCGCCAGCCCCGTCCCTCCCGCCCGCCCACCATCCCTGGCAACCCAGGGCTTCTTTTCACCCGTGCAGAGCCTGCTGGAGGGCCTGCGGCAGCGCAGCATCACTGCCGTGCGCGTGTCTGGGCCGCACGGCGCAAGCGAGGAGATTCCCGGCTACCAGCTGTCGCCGCCCGACAGCTGGCGGCGGTATGATCGGCTCGTGATGATCGGCGGCGGCGTGGGGGTGAGTGGGCGGGTGCTGTTGGGTCGGTTGGCTGGGTTGCAGGCGCCCTCTCTCCCCCACCACCTGGGGCTGACTCTATTCTGCGCTGTGGCGCCTTGCTGCCACGCCAGTGCCTCACTGACAGCACTCGCGTGCTCAAGGAAGCTTATCTCCTCCTGCGCGCCCTCCGCTCGCCAGATCACCGGCCTGCTGTCCGTGCTGCGCCGCATGGCGGCCGAGCGCGCCGCCGACGCCCCCAAGGGCCTGCCCAGCCGCGTGGTGTGCGTGTGGACGGCGCGCAAGGCAGGGGAGTTTGGCATTCTGGACGCCGCCCTGGTGCAGGCCGCGACGCGAGTGGGACGATGTGGAAGTGGGTGCGGATGGCCGGCGGTGCGGCAGCGGCAGGCGAGCGGCAGCAACGCTTCTGCAGCTGCTGCCTCTGGTGCCACTGCAAAGACTGACCAGCCCGACCGTCCCTGCCACGCTGCCCTTCCGTCGCGCCGCAGTGCACCCGGCGGCTTGCTGGACCTGCGCCTGCACCTCACCGCCGCCGCCAACGCAGCTGCCAGCAGTGACGTGGAGCTGCAGCCTGCCGACAGCGGTGCCGTCAAGCTCGACAAGTCGGACAGGTGGGTGCCGTGGTGTGCCGTGCCGTGCTGCGCTGTGTGGCGTGCTGCTCTGTGCTGCGCTGCGCTGCGCTGTGCTGTGTGCTGTCCCTGCTCAACAAAAGTCGGACAGGTGGCTGCCTCCTCTTGCCGCCCGTGCTCCGCTGCTGACCCCTCTCTGACGGAGGGGCCGCAAACCCTGAGTCAGCCATTCCGGTGCCGTGCGCTCCCTGAGGCACTGCGGCGTATGCCCTACCTGCCGCCCCTCGCTGCTGCCCCCCCGGCTGCCGCAGCTTCGAGAGCGGGGTGCCCTCCCAGGGCAGCAGGCAGGGCAGCTTCAAGGATAGCGATGCATCGTCGACACCCGAGGGGGAGGCGCTGCTGCCGGCGCGCGCCGTCGGCGCCGCCCCCTTCTGCTGGAGCATGCTCAGGTGCGTCGTCCACCTTTGGAACACGCCCAGCCTAATCAAAAGTTGCACTGTTGGGGGACTGCAGCATCAAACTACCCAATCATTCGACTGGTTACTGTAAATCATCGGCCTGCCCGTCGACTCGGCAGTTGCACGTCCCTGCCCCGCCTGCCTTGCCCTGCCGATGCAGGCCGGTGCAGCCGCGGTCGTTTGGCGTGGCCCACCTGGCGGCGGTCAACGCTCTGACCTTCCTGGGCGCCTTTTGCGGCGTGGTGCTGGCTGCCTCTTACAGCACGCAGGTGCGCGCTGCAGCACCCCACCTCCGCACCGACCCCCACCCTACAGGGGGCGTCACGGCTGCATTCCCAGCCACTGGAGTACGGGGGGCCGTCGTTGTGCTGGCCTCATTGCCCGCGCCAGCGGGGCGCGGGTGGCGGGTGCCGCGGGGGCCTTTGGCGGCAGCGCGCCTGGCACAGGACGGCCTTGTCCCCTCCCATGCATGCCAGCCCCCCGGCCCTGTCCCCTCCCATGCAAACCGGTCCTGGTAGCTGGCTTTCGACCCGTGTTCGAATCCTCCGCTCTGTGGAACCTGTTTATCTCTTCGGAGGCACAGCGGCCTACCATGCCAGCCCCCTCCACAACTCTGCACCGCGTACGTTCTCCTATGCATACGCCAGTCCCCTTCACCACTGGTGGGTGACCCACCCTTCTGCGCGTACGTCCTCTTCCATGCAACACCAACATCACCCCCTCCCCCCCCCCCCCCCCCCTTGACCCTTGCAGGTGTCTCAGTGGAGGGGCGGCGTGGTGTACGCAGTCCTGGCGCCAGCGGTGGCGCTTGGCCTCGCATTTCCTGCCGTCTTCCCCCTCAGGCACGATTCAGGGAAGGGAGGCTGCATGCTTGTCGTCTCGTCGGCGCAGTAATGGGGCACGGCAGCGCCGCCGCCGGCGCAGCTGCGCTTTGGTTGGTTCCAGAGCGAGGTGCAAGCGGGCACGGCAGTGAGTACCGCCTCCGCCTGCCCCTTCAGGTACTGGCGGGCCCGCAAGGCTGCGGCCAGCGGCGGCAAGGTCACCCAGGCAGAGTCGGTGCGCCCCTACGGCCGCTCCGCCGCGCTGCAGGACAGCGCCTGCCGTGTGGTGAGCACTGCTCTGGCGGACGGCCGGGCCTGCGGGTTGCTGTTGCGTGGCTGCCGAAGGCGGCGCCGTGCCTGCGGCGGTGCAAGCGACCGGGTGCTGCATGCAGCGAGTGCCGCCCCGTTCTTCAGCCCTGTGTGCCCGCTGAGTTTCCACAACGCTGCATGCCGCACCTGTTGCCTGCAGGGCGAGGCCTGCGTCAGTGTTGGTGACACCAGCCTGCGCTTCGAGCAGGGCCGCCCAGACGTGACGGCGCTGCTGTGTGCCGCGGGCCAGGAGGCGGGCGCAGGCGGCGTGGTTGGCGTGTACGCTGCAGGTGCGCTGGGTGCCAGCGTGTGGGTGCCACATGCAGCTGGTGAGCTACTGCTGCTTGCCTGCCGGAGAGGCCCAGAAGGTGCCTGCAGCTGCCAGGTCGATCCCAGCCGGCCGGCCGCTTGCACTGCCAGCCTGTCAGCGCCGCATCCCTTTCAAAGACGACACCCGCCTCAAGGAGCTCCTTCCGCGGCGATTCACTCGCTCCCCCCCTCTCGCTGCCTCGCAGGCCCTAGGCCCCTGATGACAGCCGTCCACCTGGCGGTGTCTGCCCTCAACGGCAGCGGCAAGGCAGAGGCACACCTGGAGCTGCACCGGGAGGCGGTGGAGCTCTGAGCAGGCTCCCAACGGCAGCAGGTGCTGCTGCTGCCGCCGAGGTTCATCAGCGGCGGCGGCAGCAGCAGGCATAACGCGCCGAGGGCCTCGTTAGTTCTGCTGCACCGCCATAGAGGGTGGACAACCCGGAGGACAGCGGACCTGGGGCACGCCTGCCATTGCAGCATCAAACCATCAGGGGCGCTCTGCCATGGTGAACCGCCCCCGCCGGCCCAACCTCCGGCACGTGTGCTACTCCGGCAACCTTCATAGAATCCCATGCAGCGTCAGCATTGCTGCTGCATCACACCCACCGTTTCCATACCCGTATGTCTCTTTCACCCTGCCAAAAAATGCCTGCATTGGGCGCGAATGCCCCACATTGCTCCCCTCAGCTTCCTCTTATTTCCCCGTCGTTCACTTTCAATTTTCCTCCACGTTATGTTTTGGGGCTACATTGCGCTTCTATCCCGTTCACACCACGGTAACTCTGCACATGCACGCAAGGGTGCAGAGGCAGCTATTTGCGCATATGCGTCCTGGCAATCAATTGTTTAGGCGCCGCCAGCATGCAAGCGGTCAGGTGCTGCCGCCGGACGCAGCAAGCAGCACCACGTCTCGCAGCGCCCCCGCTGGCAGCGCGCCTGCCGCCGCCGCCAGCTGCTCCGACACCTGCCTAAGTGCGAGCTGCTGCTGGGGTTCCTGCTGCACGACCTCATCGCCAGCCCGGGCGGCATTGGGAGGCGCCTTGAGCAGTTGCGCCAGCCGCAGCAGGCCCGCCTGCAGTGCGACAGGAGCGGTGGGCAAGGGTGAAGGAACAGACGGGCATGCCAGCTGGGAGCGCCGTCTACAACCCGCGCCGGTGGTGCGCTGTCCCCGCCTCGCGTAACGGGACATAACTGCCCTGCCCATCTGCCACACACCCTGCCGTACCTGCAGCGTGCCGCAGTCGTAGCCTGCCGGCTGCACCGCCGCCGCCAGCTGACAGAGCTCTCGAAAGCAGCGCAGCCCCAGCGCCTGGGCCTCTGCCACGCCAAGCCGCAGAAAGAACCCTTCCTCCTCCTCCTCCGCGACGGCACCGGCAGCAGCAGGCCGGCGTGCCGCGCCCGCCCGCCACGCTGCGCGGTCCGTTGCGGCTGCCACCAGGCGCGCGCAGTGCTGCGTCAGGTGCTGCAGCGTGCGCTCCACCGCCGCACGCCGCAGGGGTGGGGGTGGGGCCGCCCCGCCGGCGGCGTCGCTCGAGGCAGTGCGCTCCTTGCTCGAGGGGGTACCCTCCTCGGTGGCAAGTGGCGCCTGCTCTGGGTGCAGCGCCAGAGCCAGCGCAGCTCGGCACGCTGCCTCCACAGCCGCTGCGTGCGCGCCTGGCAAGATGGCACTGCTGCTGCTGCCGCCGGGCTGCTGGGTGGAGGCAGGCGGCATGAGGGCTGCCTGTATTGCCGCCGGCAGCGCCGCCCCAAGTACCTCCCTGCCCTCGCCGGCCGTGCAGCACGGCAGCAGCGCGGCCAGCAGCTGCAGCATGCCGCGCCGCAGGCGCAGCAGCTGCTGCCGCGGCGGCGCGGCGGCGCCAACGGCCTGCAGTGCCTGCAGCTGCTGCTGGAAGTAAGCAGCTGCGTTGCAGGCGGCGTCAGCGCCCAAACTCTGACCGCCAAGCTGCTGCAGGGTGCTGGCCGCAAGCTCGAGAGTCTCCGCGCCAGCTGTGAGGGCCGCTGCCGAGCGGTCCACCCGTCGGCGGTCGAGGTCCAGCAGGCCGCCCAGCAGCGGCTGCAGCAGTGCTGACACGCGCTGCCTCTGCGCTGCGGCAGCCTCGCTCGTCGCACCGCCGCCGCCGCCGCCCTGCAGCAGCACCTGTGTGAGCCGGAGCAGCAGCTGCAAGCGCTCTGGCGCCACCGCCTGCTGACGCGCGCACTGCTCCAACGCTGGCGCCACCGCATGCTGCAGCACATCTGCCCGGGACAGCAGCGGCTCCTCTGTGCCTGTAACAGCACCCGCTGCTGCGCCTGCGGCGCCCGCCGCCGCCTGCGCCCGCTGCCCGGCGGCACCGCACAGCCCGCCCACCAGCTGCACGCACGCGTCGCGGCTGCCGGGCGTGCCCAGCGCCGCTGCGTCGCTGCCCCCTAGCTGCTGTGCGAGCAGCGCCAGCAGCAGCGGGGGACCCCGCACTGCCTCGGAGCCTCCCTCCTGCTCCGTCAGCAGCGCAAGCGGGCGCATCTCTCGCAGCAGGTCCAATAAAAGTTCGACCTGAGGGGGTGGGGAGTGCGCAGAGAGTGCGTGTGCGTGCGTGTGTGCGTGCGTGTGTGGTGTGGTGTGGTGGGGTGGGGTTTTTGGGTGGGTGGGGTGGGGTGGGTGGGTGGGTGGGTGGGTGGGTGGGGGTGGGGGGGGGGCATCTGGCACAGCAGGCGTTTACACGCCCCCTTGGGTGGGTGGGCACCCATGGCCGTCCGTGGGCGAGGCAGGCAGGCAGGCAGGCAGGCAGGCAGGCAGGCAGGCAGGCAGGCAGGCAGGCAGGCAGGCAGGCAGGCAGGCAGGCAGGCAGGCAGGCAGGCAGGCAGGCAGGCAGGCAGGCAGGCAGGCAGGCAGGCAGGCAGGCAGGCCAGCGATACAAACAGCCTTCCACCCGACGGGACACACCTGGCTGCCCTGCTGCACCAGAGCCTCCCTAACCAGCCGCTCCAGCACTGCCCCAGGGCACAGCAGCGCGTGCGGCAGCAGGGCCGCGACCGCGGCCGCCGTGCGCCGCCGGCGCTCGTCGCCGTGCACAACCGCGCTGCCTGCCTGGCCGGCATCTGTTCAGGAGGGGGGGGGCATGGCGGGGGGGCAGGGGGCGTGCGTTGGAGGCAAGGAGGTGCAGCAAGGGCGGGCAAACTGCATGCCTGCACGCCTTCCAGCAGCACAGCTGCCGGACCGACCCGCTAGAGTGCTGCTGCGACCCGAGGCTGCGCCTCTCACCCGAAGCAACTCGGTTGGCGACAGCCACCAGCGCCGACCGCGTGCGCCGCTGCAGCTCCGCATGCGCCTCCAAGCGGCGCCGCAGCCGCCGCTGCCAGCCATGCCGGCCGTGCAGCGCGAGCAGGAGCAGCTGGCGCTGGTGGCGGGGGTCGCCCACGCTGAACGCCGCCGCTGCTGTGAGCTCCAGGAGCAGCATCAGGCAGGTGCTGGCGCAGGAGGTGCCGACGCCGCCTTCAGGGCCTCCGCTGGCAAGCTCTGCCAGCTGGAGCGCTGCCAAGGCACGCTGCACGGGCCCAAGGCTGGCTGGGTCTCGGGCCAGCTCTGCTGCCGCCTCCTCTGCTGCTGCGGCAAGCAGCGAGGCGTCAGCGCTGCTGCTGCTGCCGGCTGCCTCGACATGCCGGGCTCCCTGGCCGGGAAGCGCCAGCAGCTGCAGCTGCACGCCTGGCAGAGCAGGAACGCAGGTCTGCAGACCGGGGGGGGCGCCGTGGGGTGCGCTGCCGGCGCCGTCGATGCTGCTGCTGCTGCTGCCGCCGTTGATTCCCTGGAGGTAGCAGGAGGCTGCCAGGCGCGCTGCCAGGAACACGTGCAAGCCGACGCGCGTTGCGGACGTGCCGCACGCGGCGCGGCCTGCCGTCGCCGCCACATCAGGCGGCATGTGGAGGACCGCCGCCCACGCGCGCTCCCCAGCCTGCAGCTGCGCGCCGCCGACATCCACGCAGCTCGCAAGGCGCACGGCGCCGCTGGCAGAAGCGCCGACCAGCGCAGGTGCAGCTGCGCTATCGGTACTCCCTGCCGCAGCGCCTGCCAGCATGAGCCTCGCGCGAAGCTGGCACAGCTGCTGGAACACCGCCTGCCGCGCCTCTGCACCCTGTTCCTGCTGCTGCTGCTGCTGCTGCTGCTGCTGCTGTATGGCTTGCATGAGGCCAGCCATGCAGGCATCTGCCGCTGCCTGCAGGCCCTGCAGCGCGCCGCCAGCCGCCGCCACAGGACAGACCAGCAGGAGCCGCTGCAGCAGCGCCATGCCCGCAAGCAGCTCGCCAGGTGCAGCTGCAGCATCGCCAGAGGCGCCGCTATGGTACTGCTCCAACTGTTTCTGCGTGCTGCTGGCCAGGCCTGCCACCAGCTGCTGTACCGCCGTCCGCTGAGACGCGACGGCGCTGCCGTCAGCCGCAGCAGCGGTGGCTGTGGCAACCAGCCCGGCCTCCAGGCGCTGCCGCTGGGCGGACGGCAGCAGGGGCAGCGCGCCTAGCAGCAGCTCCTGCCAGCCCAGGGCACCAACCAGCGGGAGCAGCAGCGGGCCTGCAGGGTGGGGCGGGGGAGAATCGCACCGTGGGCACGACAAAGCAGTACCTGTTTAAAATGATTGTTGTCAAAACACGTTTTGAAACAACTTGATTTGCGCTGCAGGCGGGTGGGGTGGGGCAGCTCGGAACCCACAAACGTGTGGCCACCGTCCAGGCACTGCTGTGTTGTTTTACCTGCCAGCAGGTCCCCGCCGCCCTCCGCCGCGCGCTCCAGCAGCAGCCAGAGCAGCAGGCTGGCGTTGGCGCCCGCATGCGCGTCGATGCCCTGCAGGCGCCTCAGGTGTGCGGCGGCTGCGGGGAGGGCGGCTGCGAGGGCCAGGTGGCGGCCCGCCTCCGCCGCCTCCGCCGCCTCCTCGCCCTCTGCTGCCGCCTGCGCATCCGCGTCCGCTCCCGCCTGCCGCAGCGCAGCCACCACCGGGCCGAGCTGCGCCGCGAGGAAAGCTGGTTTGCTGGTGGCCAGCTGGGGGATGCGGCGCACCGCCGTCGCCAGCTGCGCCGCCTGCTGCTGCCGCTCCCAGGCGGCGCGCAGGCCGCCCGCGGCGCGCAGGCCTCGGGCCCCCGGCAGGCTCATGCCGCTGCCTGCTTAGCTGCGGGCTAGGGGGACTCTGCTGCGCAAGGCTGCGAGCAGCTGTGCGGCGCAGTGCGGCGCAGTACGGCGCAGTACAGCGCAGTACGGCGCAGTACGGCGGCGCTCACGTGCGCTTGGGGCGCTGCGGCGCCTTCCGCCCCGGGAGCTTCTTCGGCTGCTGCTGCCGGTGCAGCCGGATGCGCAGCACGAGGCCGTAGATGAACGAGGCAAACAGGTAGAAGGTGGCCACCAGCAGCAGCACCAGCAGCACAAAATCCCGTTGCTTGAGCGGGATTACCTCCTGGCCTTCCAGCCCCGTGCCAGCCGCCTCTGCCGCCGCGTCCGTGCCCGCCGCCGCTGCAGCTACGTCTGGTGCCGCCTCTGCCAACACAGCTGTTGACAGTGCGGTCGGGAACATGAGACTGGGGCCTCACAACTCCGTGTGCTGTGCCGCCTGCTGCTCTTGACGCACTGTGTGTTGCTGCTGCTCCTGCTGCTCCTGCTGCTCCTGCTGCTCCTGCAGCGTCGCGAGCCGCTCGCGGTTGCGCCGGCCCAGGCGCTTGAGGGCTGCCGCCTGCTCAGCGGCGCTCAGCTGCGGCCAGTTGAAAGGGGGAGGGCACCATCGAATGCATAAGCAAAAACATTGGTGGACACGTCGCCAGGACCAGCAACGTTGCAGGTGAGCCGTAGGAGGGGTACTAGACACCAGACAACAGCCACCGAGAGCGGCGCACAGACCTGTGCCCAGTTGGCTATGCGTCGCAGCTGCCCGTCTGCAGCCACAATCACTGGGCCGAGCTCGTCAAGCGCGAGGGTATCGCCTGCAGAGGGGCAGGCACAGCGCGCGAGGGGTAGGACATGGTATGAGCGCAGGCAGGTCGCTACAACGAGGCGGGCGGCGGCGGCGAGCGGGCGGCGACATGCGGTGGCAGCACCATCGCGGCCCTCGCTGCCTGCAGCGCATCGTACCTAGCTTGAGCTCGTGCCTCCGGCTTGATGCGTCGGGTAGGGGAAGGGGGGGTAGCTCCTACAACTCCAACAACGGGGTGGGGCAGCAGGGGCGCCGGTCACGCCGCCGGTTCTCAATCGCATCGTTTCACAGCAGCCAGGGCACACTGCAATGCTAACCGCACCTCTGCGAGCGCTGCAGCGGCGACCAGAACAACGAAAGCGGCCAGGCAGGCTCTCCCAGGGCGCATAAGCTGCACACCGTTTCGCTGCGTGATGCGGATGGACTTCGCAGTGCGCGCAGGTCGATTACAAACTAAATTGGTGGAGTGCTGCTGACTCAGGCGCTGCCACGTCCCATGGCATTGCTGAATGTCCTTTCCTGCACTGCTAACGGTTTAGGCTTACACCTCTGCCTCTGGCTATCAGGGCAAGCTATAATGAATGTGTTGGGGAGCTCACAGCAAGCAGTTGTAGCAGGCAGCTATCAGCCTGCCGGGGCTGTCATTTCTGTGCTGTCCAGAGCATTGACAGCTGCCTGCCTGCCCCCTCCACCCATTCCTGCAGCAGGAGTTGCTGCGGTCCACCGTCCAGTCGCTACTCCAAGGGAGAGAGACTGGCGGTCGTGGAATCTGCAGGTGAGCACTGAAAATTGCAAGCAAGGGGCGGGTGGGAGGGCTTGCTTGCTGCGTTAGCAGTCTTGCCCTGGCAGCCGGGAGCAAGAGGCTGAAGCCCTCTGGGAGGCTGCCTGTGAGCTCTGAGGTTCCCAGCAGGCCTAGCACAGCACTCCATCAGCCAGACTGGCATGCATGCCGCCCGCCGATGAGCTGGCAGCACGCCTACCATGCAGCTCGCCGCCAGCCATGTGCACGAGGGCTGGGAAGCGGGGCCTCTTCTTTGTCGTTCGCCTGGGGCCTTGTGGTAATGCTCTACAACGACACCAATTTGACCAGGGAATGCAAACGCCTGACTGCACATGCATGCATGGATATCCTAGCGGTGACATGTGCCCTGCCGCTGAGCAGCCAAAGGCGGCAGTCAGGGGCTTGGTGCCTGGGGGGCAGGGGCAGGGAGCTTTGGCTGCACAGCGTCCCATGCGAAGCAGCAAAGCTCACATGCATGGCCATTGCTTTCCCATGGAGGGTTTGAGCGCCGAGCGGCGGGGGAGCACCAGCTGCTGCTCTCGTCGGTTGTCGCCGCCGCCGCATGAGCGTGTCGCGGCATGGCCGCCATTGGCGACAGGCACTGTCCCTGTTGCCAACCCTGCTCTTATATCATACTTCACTTCAGAGGGGAGTTCTGAGCGCTCTGGAGGGCGCGACTTCTGGCGTTTACTCTGACCAAGGCCGGCCAAGGGTGCCATCTGCCTGTGCTGTTTCTGGGACCAATCAAGAAAGCACCAGGGGGCCTCTGCAGCCAGAGGGGCTGAACTCGCAGGTGGGACCCTATCCGCCATACGCCTGCCCTTGCAGGCGGTTTGGGGTCCCAGAAGGAGGCATTGGCGCTCATGTGCGGCAGACAATGCAAGCCGGCTCGCTGGCTAGCTGGCTGGCCGGCTGGCCAGTGCACCGCCGCCCGCCGCCGCCGCCGCCGCGGTGCCGCCGACGCCGCCGCCTGCCGCCGCTGCCGCTGCCGAGCTTTGCACCCACAGCTTCCATGAGCATCCCCCTTCTAAGCCTCCCATGCACCTTTGCAGTGCTGAAGGGAGAGTCGGCATGCAGAGCACACGTACAGAGCACACGTACAGAGCACACGTACAGAGCACACGTGGGGCAGCAGGAGCAGCAGCGGCTCGAGGCGGGACGCACCATGCGGCGACGGCGGCTCAAGCTCCTCGTGCGGGGCGGCGCTGCGGTGCTCACGCTGATGGCCGTGTCAAACCTAGTCACAATGGTGTGGAGCGGCGTCGACGGCGGCAGCAGCAACGGGGAACGCCCACAAGCGCAGCCAGACGATCGGTGGGCTGTGGCAGCTGCCGTCTTCAAGCGCCAGCTGGCCCGCGCGCAGGCGACCGACGCTGCTGCATGGCTGGACACTTTGGGCAGCGCCCGCGGCAGCCACGCTACGCCGACAAGGGCAGCGGCGGCAGCAGTCGACAGCTGGCACGACGCGTTGCAGCATGCATTGAACGACGACGAGCTTGCCCTGCTTGGGACCGACGTGCAGCCGGCGCCGTGCTCGGTGCAGTCTCCCCAAGGCGACGTAGCGGCCGCCGCCCACTGGCTGCCCTGCAAGCTGCTGCTGCTGCAGCACGTCGTTGCTCACCTTGAGGACAATCTGCCCCCGCTGCTGACGCATCGACCCACCGAGCGTGAAGCGCCGCCACCGACAGCGTTGGCAGCACGCACGCCATTGGCAGCAGCAACGCGCGCACACCTTGCAGCGTATGTCGCACAATTGGCGCACCTGAGGAGCGGCGCCAGCCCGCTGGCAGCGGCGGCAGCGGCGGGCGACAAGGCCGCAGCCGCGGTGCTGATGGCAGCAGCCCTCCAGGCGGCGGAAGCTGCGGTTGACGCGGGCGCAGCAGCGCTGGGATGGCAGTGGCAGCACGTCGCAGCGGCCACCGCCGCAGCGCGGCAGCAGCTGGGCAGCGGTTGGAGGCAGCCGCTGGGCGGGCGGGCGGCGTGCACGGACGAGTTTGGCTTGCTGCGGCTGCTGTACGAGGCGGTACCTCCCGGCCCCAGCAGTACCAACGAGAAGCTCGGCGTGGATCCGCCTGGCAGCGTGGTGGCGTGGCTGGAAAGCGAGCAGCTGGGCACCAGCTGGACCGAGTGGGTGGCAGAGCGGCCCCCCTACAGCCGCGGCTTCAGGCCCAGCTCTCTGGCTGACGTGTCCATGGCAGCCGGCGAGCTGGCGGTGCTACCAGATGGCACGCTGGCGGTGAGACGCTGCAGCTGCATGCAGCGTGCACAGGCTGCGCCCTCCTATGGTGGTTGGGTGCTGGCATGTGTTGCGTGCTGCGTCAGCCCTCTGCACCCGTGGACCCCCCGGCTTGTAGCGGCCCCTGATCACGTTTTCGCTCTTCCCACATCCTTCAAGGTCATCTCACATCCTTGTGGAACCCTCCCGCGCCCCGCTCCCGCCCCCAGTTTAAAATGGCTGCTGCAGCTGCAGTCAAGCAGCAGCTGGAAGACAACTGGAGCAACAGCCGCCAGCACAATGTGTTTCCGCTTGCTCAAATCGATTATATCATGCGCCGCAAACGGGCACAGCAGGGCCTGACGGTAACGCAGGCACCTGCCGCCAGCGGGCGGCGGCGGCGGGGCGCGGGAGGGGACCAGGAGGATGCTGAGCTGGTCCTGCCGCGTTGGGATGTGGAGGTGAGCATACTGTATCTGTAAGCAGGGCTGGAGTTGCTGGATGAAGCGGGGCAGGGTAGCACGAGGGCAGCAGGAGGGCAGCAGGCATGGCAGAACTGTTGATGCCGTGCCCATCATTAACGGACACATCCCCCGCTGTGCGCTGCCCACGATTGCAGCCCAAGGAGCTGAGCAACAGGTTGCTGCGTCAGTTCCATCTGGACAAGACAATTGACGGCAAAGAAGTCCTGCTGCGCTCGGTGTCCCGCAACGACGAGCTGGGCATCGCAGTGTCGCGCAAGGTGTTGGTGGTGGCCGCCGAGGAGGTGCCCGCCTTCTTCGCCAAGCATCACGGCATCCAGGGCCAGGGCTGGAACTCCCCTGCCCGCCTGTTCCACCACGTGCGTGCTCAATGGTGGTGGTGCAGACTGCAGCATTGCGCCTGTGCGAGGCAGCCGATTGTACAGCCTGTCGCGGCCGCCACCGGCTGCCTCCGCTCCCCGCACTCTACACCTCTGTGCTCCCTTTCCACCCGCTGCTGCGCAGCTGCACCACGCCGTGCCCACCCAGCTGATGCCTGCACCAGGCGGCCAGCCGCGCCTGGTCCACGGTGCTGAAGGGTTCACCGTGGAGACCGCCAAGGCGTGGTGCACCGAGTGCCCCGTGCGTGCCGACATGGCCGCCAAGAAGCCTGCTGAGAAGCGCGTCGTGCACCCCATTGTGGCCATCATGACCCTGATGCACCTGGCGGTCAGTTCAGCTGCAGGGTTGCAGCGCCTGGAAACTGCTGTGAAGCTGGTGTGAAGCTGCGATGAAGCTGCAGGGATGTGCTGCCCACCACTGTCACACCCAACCACCTCTTCTATACCTGCATGCTCCCACCCACAGGCCGATTTGATCGACCTAGGAGCAGGGCGTGACGAGCGCTACCGCTACGTGCTGGTGGTGATCGACGTCTTCAGCCGCTATTGCTGGCTTTACCCGCTGGCCTCCAAGACGACCATTGGCGTGGCACGGCATGTGAGCTGCCAACACTTGCTGCCAGCGCTTCCTCCCAGCGCTTGCTGCCAGTTTTTGCTGCAAGCACTTGCTGTCATTGATTGGTGCCAACGCTAATTGGCATCGCTACCGGCCAGCGCTGCCGACCAGCGACCAGCCGCTTCGCTTGCTTCATGCCTCGTCTTGCGCTCTCTTTCACTCTGCCCCACCCCACCCCCACCCCCACGCACCCCTGTCGTTCCCTTGCAGCTCTACTTTCAATTCATGCGAACGCAGGTGCCTGCCAAGCTACAGACCGACAACGGCCTGGAGTTCTGCGGCAAGGAGGTCAAAGAGCTGTGCGAGCTGTTCAACGTGCGGCACGCCAAGAGCATGCCCGGCCATCCTGAAACCAACGGTTGCGTGGAGCGTAAGAACCGCGAGCTCAAGAACAAGGTAGGAGCCGGGCAATGTGCGAAGAGGAATCTGGTGTGCTGCTGCTGTTGTTGTTGCTGCTGGTGGCGTTGAGGTGGTCGGAGGTGGTCGTGTGTGGCAGCGGTATGGCTGATGCAGCGGCAGTGCTGCAGGTCCAGCCCACAGCTCTCTCTCTCTGACCGCTGTGTGCACATCCCCTACCCGTCCCTCGTCAGATTCGTGCGCTGCTGATGGCTTGCCCGCTGTTCGAGTGAGTACAGAAAGCTCGTGCTGCTGCCCCTGCTGCCCCTCCTGTCCAGTGCTGCTGTGCTGTGGTTCCTGTTTCCACGCTGCAGCTTCTGCTGCTGCCCCACCTGTCCAGTGTTGTTGTGCCTGCGTGCATTGCAGCTCGTGCTGCTACCCCTCCTGTCCAGTGCTGCTTGCACGCTGCTGTCGTGTTCCTGCCGCTCCTGTCCAGTGCTGCTGTGCTGTGCTGTGGTTCAGCGCTGCCCCCCCCCCCCCCCCCCCCCCGCCCCCACGCCACCCCACCCACACCCACACCCCACCCACCCACACCCATCCCCTGCACTCTGCAGCTGGGCGTTCCACGTCCTGACAGTGATGCAGATGGTCAACAACTCGCCCACCAGCGCGCTCGGCGACATGGCCCCCACCAAGGCGCTGTTCGGCACGCTGCCCTCCAACATGAACTTGCCACTGCTGGATGACATTGTCCGCCTGCTGGGCTTCACCTCCTCGGCTGAGGCGAACGATGCCGACACCCCGCCAGCCCCTGCCACGCGCAAAGGCAGCGCAGCGCAGCCCAAGCGCCGCCGCACGCTGTCAGAACTGGTGCTGCCCTCGGATAGCGAAGACGAGGCAAGCGACGATGCAGCGCTGGACGAGGCAACGCTGCAAATTGCTGCCACCGCTTCTCCCCTGGGGCGGCGCAGTACCCGCACTAATGCAGGCGGCCGGCTGAGCCAGCTGGTGGCAGATGAGCTGCTGGACGAGGCGGGCGAGGTGCCCACTCGTGCGCTGCCGCAGCGTGCTACAGCCATGCGCAGCCCATCAGGCAAGCGGCGGGCAGCGACGAGCCTGCTGGATCAGCTGGCAGCCATTGCAGCAGAGTGCGACGCTGCTGGTGAGTGTGGGAGTGATGTTGGGAGCGGCGGGCAAACCATTCGTTGGGGGCCTGCCTGCAAATGGGGGCGCATGAAGCAGTGGCTGCTCCCACATGAGCGCTCGTACCTCCATGCTGCAGATGAGCTGGATAAGGTGGACGACAGCAGCGATGGAGCTGGCACCAGCGCTGATGCAGAGGCAGCGGGTGAGTCTGACTGGGCTGTTTGAGCTGGGGTAGACATAAACAGAGTTGGGCAGGCCGGCTGTGGTGCAGTGCGCACGCCCACCATCTCCACCCTGCATGTCAATTGCTGCTCTTCTCCTCCTCCCCCTACATCGACAGCCATCCTCACCGCCCACCACGGCGCTCACCAGGAGCAGGTGCTGGCACTGCACGTGCGCAACCGCCAGCGCATCCGCAGCCAGGGCGGCAAGGGCGGCGCTGAGTTCGACATCGGCGATGCCGTGCTGCTGAAGCCTGCCAGCATGGGCAAGGTCGGCACCAGCACCATTCAGCGCAAGCGGCTGACGTGCCGCGTGGTGGGTGTGGCAGAGCAGACCGGCAAGTACCACCTGCGGTGCAACACCGGCCTCCTCAAGGGCACCTACGGCGGCGGCGAGGTGCTGCGCCCGGCCCCCGCCGAGTCTGCAGCCGAGCTCAACTTTGCTGCTGACGCGGATTCCTCTGAGGCGCCGCTGGTCACGCTCACTGCGGCGGTGAATGCAGAGCTGCTGGTGACGGCAGGCGGCAAACGCCGCCGCACGTGAAGCACCGGCGGCGCTGCCCGTGGGCTGCAGTCCACCTGTCTCCAGCCAACCCAGCTTCGCCCTGCAACAGCCTGGACCCCTCCTGTCAGCTCTGGTGCAGCAGGCAGCCATTTAACGCAGGTAAGTTGGGCAGCAGCTGCGCTGTGATGCGCGCTGCTCCTGCCGCCGCTCACGCTTTCCTTGCCCGACAGCCTGCCCTCTGTCCCACATTCTCGCTTTGCTTTGCACACTTCTCCGGCCTGCCTTGCGTTTCAATTGCGGTGTAACAACGCTCTACTGCAGCGGGCGAGACCAGGGGGCTTGGCTTGCGCGGACCCGACCATCCCCTCGCTCTCAGCAGCTTTTCCGGCGCGGCCTCGCGTCTCTAGAGACACTCTGTGGACCAGGTAACAAGTTCAAAGTGGCGCCGCTGCGCCTCCTGCAGCAGGCAGGCCAGGGGGTCGACCGGTGCAGGGGTCGACCCAGCACGCAACACATGACATGCCTGTAGATTGCTGGTTGCGTGTGCGCATGGTGATGTGCAGCTGCCTGCCGCTACCGTCCACCCTGCTGCCGCCCTGCAGTGGTCCCTGCCTGCCAGCTGCGGTGCTAAGCCCCTCTTCGCCTGCTGGTCGCCCCCTTTCGAGCTGCGTGGCACATGGTGAGAGCTCGGCAACCTGGGGCGTGCGTGCCTCATTCCTGCCTCAGACTCTGAATGATCTCTGCGCTGTGGTCTGGCATCCCGCCCTTTTGGTGCCCTGCAGGCGGCTGCTCGCCGTGCCGCAAGGCGGCGGCAGCGCACACAGCAGCTGCGTACGCCTGGGAATAATCCCCGACATTCCGCCCGTCGACAGCATTGTCAACGCACTGGAAGTCACAGGGGTGGCGCTGGCGGCAGTGGCAGTGCCGCTACATAACCACAGCAGCACCGGCGGCGGCGCCGGCAGCTTGGCCGGCGCTACGAACCTTCGTGCACAACACTTCAGCTACTCGCGGCATGACGGCCCACCCTTTCAGCTTCTCTACGTGTCGGAAGATCGCACTCTTGCGGCACCAGGCCCAGGTGCGTGCTGCCGCCGTGAGGTTAGAGCCGTGGGCAGTCACAGTGCAGAAACATGCGATGCGATGCGTGCAGTGCGTGTGCAGGGCACCCGCCAGCCCCGTCCCAGCCCGTCCTCACCTTGGCTCTACTGATGTGCCCCCCTGCCTGCCTGGCCAACAGGGCCCCACGCCTTGGGGTTCTCGGGATACGACGGCACGCCTGACATGCTGCCAGGCTGCTGGCACTCCTGGACCCAGGCAGAGCAGCACGCTGCAGCGCACGACCTGCTGGTGGTGGTGCGTGCGGCCAGGGCACCGCACAACAGCAGAGGGCGCGGAGGCGCCGACGGCGCCGGCGCCGGCGGCGGCTCACGCAGGCGGCGGCGCAGTGCTTAGTGTTGAGAACAAGTACTGGGTGGCGCTGAGTGAGGAGGAGCAGCGACGCTGGCGCCTGCCGCCAGCTGCGCCCGCCTTCTGCAGCCAGATGCTGCGCCAGGACAGCCTGTCGGCGCTGGCCACCGCTGTGCTGGCAGCCTCGAGCGTTGGCAGCACGGGCGGCTCTTGCAGCGGCGTCTGTGCCTGGATTGCAGTGACGACGCTTGGCCTCGATCCGGTGACACTGAAATGGGCTTGGAGACCAGCAGACAAGCAAGTGCTTGCCCACATCGTCGCCGACGCGGTGCGGGACGGCAGGCGGCACAGGCTAAGCCGCAGCATCGTCGTCGTCGGCGGCGGCGCCGGCTGGCAGCGCTGGGTGATGCGCCTGGGCGCAGCTGCCTGGGCTCCTCTGGGCAGCTGGCTGGGGCGCGCACCTGCAGTGCTCCCGGTTGCGGCGCGTTCGCGCTCGGTGCGACAGGTGGCAGGTGCAGGCAAGTGGCGTGGGAGATCCTCCAGGGGGTGCCCTTGCCTGTGAGCCCGACCCGACTGCAGCAGGCCTGCGTAAATGTGTGCTAATTTGATGCCCTCCTCTGACCCTCGCTGTGCCCATTCGTTCCCATGCTGCCAGTCCTGCTGGCCCTGCTGCTTCACCAGCTGCTCATGTCTTTGACGCTGGCTGCAACAGCCCTGCGGCGCGTCTGCGCGCTGCGCCACCCCCCAGCGGAGACTACGCCCACCGGCGGCGCTGCGGCCACGGCTCGCACAGCGGCGGCGCGCCTGCAGACCCCGCTGCGGGTCTGGGCTTGGGGCTTGCCTATGGCAGTGGCGCGACGGGCGCACGGCATGGCGGCGGCCCTCCGGGACTATCATGGGGACAATCCTGCTGGCGCACTGCTGGCGCTTGTGGTGGGTCTGCCGCGCAGCTGGCCACGCGTGCAGCCCCTCTCAAACTGGTTGCTTGAAGGCAAGGTCGAGTGCCCATCCCGCATGCATCTCCCTGTTCGTGCGCAGGCTCTTTACGACCAGGAGACGGTGATCGCTGTGTACATGCTCTTCCTGGTTGCTGGTAATGATGTGGACTTGGCCAGCGTGCAGATTTGGACAGGTACTCATCGGCCTGCACACTAGGCAGCCGGCAGCTGAGCCGCAGCACTCTCGCTACGCATGCGGCTCGGCGAGCGCGCCAGCTGGGCTGCCAGTGAGTGCAGCTGGCGCGGTCCCCTCCTCTGCTGCAGGCGCTGCTGCGCTGGCGTGGCAGGTCGACGTTGCGTTTGCCGTCCCAGTCGCAACAACGTGTGCGTGCAGCTGGCAAGGGGGGCGGAGGGGGGAGGGGCAGTGGGCACGCTGCAGTGTAGTGGCCCCCTTTGCAGCGTTAGCGTTGCATGATTTGCACCCCCTAGCCCGCTGCACCCGGGTGTGATGCAGGCCACCCCTGGCAGGGAGGTGCCGGCATGATTGTGTCAACAATGTGGAGCGTTCTGCGTTTTGTGTTTCGCCAACACTGCTTCGTTTATGCAATCGAGTTGGCAGGTGCGCTGGGTGGGGCCCTGTGGTTCTGCACCTGATTGCAATCAGGTGTAAGACAGCGGCGCCGCCGTTGCAGCTGCTGCAGAGGCGAGGGATGTGGCCGGGGCGGCGGTGGCAGCTGCAGCAGCAGCAGCAGCAGCTGTGCCAGTTTCTTAGTGCTGGCCGCTTGTATGATGCCATTGCCCATCCAGGCATGCCGCCCGCTCGCTCACCCGCCCCCCCGTCCTATTGAATCCGCCCCCCCCCCCCCCCCCCCCCCCCCGTCTTATTGAACGCACAGACAGCCTCATGACCAGCCAGGGCCGCCCAGGCAACGCCCGCGAGCACAATGTGAGTTGCTTGTTGCATTCCGTGCGACGCTGTGCCAACCTCTGCTGCTTTGCAGTCGCCTGAGCGTGGTTGCGCCGCCTACGAACCCGACATCTCTCCTGTGCTGCCCTCCAATGCTCATGTTTGCAGGCGGGCAGGGCATCTGCCCGAGTGGCGCTGCTCCGCTGGCCGCCGCAACAAGCATACGCCGCAACAAGCATACGCCGCAGCAAGTGTGCTGGCGCCGCTTGTGCAGGCGTTAGACACGCGGCGGCTGGGCGGACATGCTGTGCTCGCGCTGCTGGCGCTGACCCTGCAGTGGGGGACCTGGGTCAGCGAGTGCGCCAGGCTGCTGCCCAGCACCGGGCCGGAGCGCAGCTCGTTCGGCAGGCGGCTGCTGCACACGCAGGTGTGGTGCATAACGTGCGTAGCGTTGCATGCCGCTAGAGATCTCTGCACATTGGCACGCACCGCGCTGGCAACTTGCCCACCGCCCTGCCCCCCTTGCTGCTGCAATGTTGTGCAGGAGCGGGGTCGGCCTGCAAAGAACCGACCATTCGGGCTGGTGGCGCAGCTGCTGCCACCTTCGCGTGCTGCTCCTGCTCAGAGCGCCGCGACGGCAGCTGCCTCGGCAGCAGACGGCAGCGGCAGCATCACCACTGCACAGCCTCCACCTGCCTCCAGCGCCCGCGGCGCCGCGCTTGGGATTGTTGCCGACTGCTGGCTGCTGTGCTGCGCTGTGCAGCGCGTCCTGCAGTCGAAACCCGCCGGCCTCCTGATGGGTCTGGTAGTGCAGTACTATCGCACCATGGTGAGTGCGATACCTTGGGTTGCAGCTGCTTGTTGGCCGGTCGTTTGCCGCGGCGGTGCGTGTGCTTGCCTTGCCTGTGCAGCTCGGCTCTGCCGCTGTTGGCTGCATTCCGCCTGTGCCCTCGCATGCTGCAAGCCTTGGTCGGCTCCATCCCAAATCATGCCGCGTCTCTCTTACTCCTGCCCGCGCTCCGTCACTGCTTGACAGAACTGGACTCCGGTTGCCTTTACGAGGGTCAGCACAGCCGCGTGGAAGTCGGCGGCGACGCGTGTCGCAGCGCTGCTGCGCATGCTTTCCACGCTGTCCTTGACCTCCGCCTCCCGCCGCTTGCTGTGGGCGACCGCTGCGGCCTGGCCTGCTCGCCTGCTCAGCACCGACTGGTGGTGCGACAGGCGCCGCCTGCCCACGAGGGCACTGGCTGGGCTGCTTCATGGGCCGCCCAATGCCTGCATAGCCTGCTTGCCATCATGCCAGCCAGTCGTACGCTCGCACACCTCCCCCATCTGCCTGACTTGACGTGCAGGCTCGGCATTGAGGCCGGCAGGCAGTCGCACGTTGAGCAGGCGCTAGTTGCATTTGCATTTGCAGTTGGCGAGGTCCTGCTGGCAGATGCTGCCAGTTTGGGCAGCAGCCTGATGGCGCTCCTCTCCAGGCCAGTTGGCAGCCCGCCTAGCCAGCCGCCGCGGGCTCAGCAGCCGCGGCACGAGCAGCAGGCAGGTGGAGGGCGGCAGCGCCGCCAGAGCCAGCGCGGCGGCGCGGCCAGCAGCTCTGCCTCCGCCGGCGACGCAGGGCGCGATCCTGGCGGCGGCGCCATCGGAGCACGGGCAATTGCACCAGCTGAGCCGGGGCAGGGTGCCTCCAGCGGGCGCGGCGACTGGTGGCCACTGCGGCGCCGGGCCCCGCCAGCACCGGCCATGATGCAGGAGACGGCTCCACCTCCCTCTGGGCCGCACGCAGCAAAGGCTCTGCAGGGCGCTCTCCCAGCGCAGCTGCCGCCTCCCGCCACACTCTCCCGCGCTTCTTCTTCTGCTGCCTCTGCTGAGCCAGAACAGCAGCAGCAAGCAGCAGCAGCAGGAGGTGGCCGCAGCAAGAAAAAGCGGCGTGCGAAGCAGCAGCGCCCCAGCTCAAGCGAGCCGCAGGCAGTTGCTACTGTGCAGCCTGCAGCCGCAGCCAGGGGGCCCGCCTCAGAGTTTAACCAGGGGCCTGCCAGCACCGGGGGTGCAGGAGACGGCGCCCCTGCGCGGTCCCCGGTTCACCCTGACGCTGCGCAGCGCCACCCCACCCCACCACGCCACCCACCTGGGCAGCCCCACGCTGCAGCGGCGCTGCCAGCGGCGAAATCTCGCACTGTACCGCCTCTGCCAGCTCCGCAGCGTCCGCTTCGTTCGGCGGCGCCTGCACAGCCAGCCCCGCCGCCTGGTGCGCCGGCAGCGCCGCCGACCGACGCTTCAGCGCCTGCGGCGGCATCCCCGCCTGTGGCCCCTGGGCTGCCGGGTTCCGGGCCGCCGGCGCGCGCGCCCCCTGCTGCCGCGGTGGCAGAGCAGCCAGTTGCCGCGCAGGCGCCGCCTGCCGCCACGTGGTCAGCCCCTGGCCAAGGCGCCAGCGCCAGCAGGCTGCTGCTGCCTGGGGAGGACCTGTCGTGCGTCTTGTGCATGGATGCGGCGCGAGAGACGCTGCTTGCGCCGTGTGGCCACAGGTATGCAGCATAACGCATTTGGCGTGTGAGGAGGAAGCGAGTGGGTGTGCCACGCATGCCAGCTGCATTGGTCACGCATCCCTTGCTCCCTGCTCCCTGCTCCCTACGACAACGACAGCTCTCCCTCCCTGTGTTCGGCCGTGCAGGGTGCTGTGCGTGCACTGCACACAGCTGGTGCGCGGCTCGGCCAGCCCGCCGTGCCCCATCTGGTGAGGACCTGGACAGAGGGGACCCTCGCCGCGGTGTGACACTTGTAGTTGTTCTCTAGCCCTGCAGACTGCCATCGCGTGCTCCTGCTGGTTGGCCTGCATCGTGATCTGCCCTCGCGCATGCACGCCTTCCTCATGCGCAGCTGCAAGCCGATTGAGAGCTTCATCACATGCGTGTGGGAGACCTGAGGGCGGCGCGCATGCGGCATATCAATCGTCCCTTGTGTGGTGGCTGCGAGGGCCCACGCAAGCCATCTGGCGTCTCCCCCCCATGCCAGCCCATGCCTTGCACCCAGCCCCTGCCCCCTCACGCCCCGACCTGTACAGCCTGCTCTGCCACCAGACCTCTGCATGCCTGCTCCGCACTGCACAAATCCCTTTGCAACGAAGTTGCACAGTGGCGGAGCCGGGGGAAAGCGCCGCCGGCCCCGTCGGGGGTACTCGTCGAGGGTTGCCGCGGCGACGCATGGTCGGAAGCCGACTCCTTCGCCGCTATTGCAGCCCAATCAGTCAGGTTTACAGGCGTGTGAAGTCAGCATGGCGGAGGCTGATCAGATCCGAGAGGCGGAATGAAATGACGGGAGGGAGATCCGACGCGAGGAGCAGGTCAACGGGGCGACGGTGTCACGGTGTCACAGCTCGCAGGCGCCGCCGTCTTTCCCCGCCGCGCCGCCGCAGCAGCTCTTCTTCTCCTGCAGCACCACCGCCAGGTCTGGCCGCCCCGTCAGCGGCAGCCGGTACTTTGCCCAGACATCATACACCCTGGTGGCATACGGGGGGCGAGGGCGGAAAAGAGATCAGTGAAGATTGCACGGCCTGGCGTCGGCGCCACATATTCCGAAAGTTCTGGGATGCACGACAAAGGACATGTCCAGGTGGCACACAGGGGTAACGGGCGCTCCCCCCCCCAAAACCAGCAGCAGGTGGCCAAGGGAGACGGGCGCTCCCCCTGTCAAAACCACAGCAGCAGCAGCCGACTCACTTGTTAGCCAGGCCCTCCACTGTTCTGTTCTTGGTGACCGCGTAAACCCAGCCCAGGCCAACCTCCTCGTACAGCCGACGGAACACCTCCACGTCTGAGCGGGGGAGGGGCACGCGTGACATGGGAAGGACAGGGCTTCGTCAGCAAGGCGGTGGCCTACCGGCGACAGACGCTGGTGCTCACTCAGGCCGGCCCGGCACCCTAGCGTGTGCGCTGCCATCGCCATTACCAGCGTCCTTGCATCAAGTGAGCCCCACCTACCCACCCACCCACCCACCCTTGATCACTGTGCCGTCCGCCTCCACAGCATGAATGCGCTCCATTGCCTGCTCAAAGGTGACGCCTGCAGCGGTCGCGGTGGTGGTCAAGGTCCTCAAACTTCTCCTGCCCCAGATGGACACCCACCGCAGGTTGCATTACCAGCGCGGCAGCAGCAGCAGCAGCAGCAGCAGCAGCAGCAGCAGCAGCAGCAGCAGCAGCAGCGGCAGCGAGAGCAGCAACAGCATGGAGCAGCGGCGGCAGATTAAAGCCGCTGCAGCCGCAGCCCCTCCACCGATCCCTGCTGGGAAAGCTTGCCTGCGTGCTGCGCTGCATCGTAATCAGGCGCCGCGATGTCGACGAAGCAGATGCGCCCTGCACACGCGGGTGGAGCAGAGCAGAGCAGGCGCGTGCATGTGAGCGCCCTTGGCCGGCCGCAGCAGCTTTCAGGCCTGCAAGACTTGCTTCTGTCTTCGTCCACCTTCCCCTGACAGCCGCAAGGGCATCGAAGCCTGCCGGCTCTGTGGGTGGCCCCTCCACCCCACCTGCGGCGGCGTCGCGCCGCTGTAGCATCTCCACCTCGCGCATGCACAGCGGGCAGTCGCCTGGCAGGCAACCGGGGGGGGGGGAGTTCGATGTGGTGCTGTGACCAGGTGCATGCAGGGGTACATGCCGCGCATGCACAGCAGGCAGACTCCGGCGGCATAAGGGCAGGACGCAGGCAAGTGGGCGGGCGCGGCGCTGCACAATAGACACATCACAAAGGGCGGTTCAGGAGTGGGCGAGCGAGCAGCACACACCATCATACAGCATCTCGATGCGCCATGATGGCTGGCTGTTGCTGCTGCTGCTGCTGCTGCTGGCCGTGGCTGCGTCGGCGGCAGGGCCTGCGCGAGTGGCGGCGGCGAACGGCGGCAGCGGTGTGAGAAGCGTCGGCTGGCCCTTCGCTCACTCAAAGCTGCTCACAGTACTCCAACTTGCGCAGAGCGCGAGCGCAGCACCGCGCAGGCTACAAAGGGAGGCGGGCGCACTCGCGGACACACCTGCAGAACGCGCCGCAAACTTCCGCGCCTGCAGCTGCCTGACTGCAGCTCTGTGAGCTGTCACCAGGGCAGCGCAACGGCCGCTGCCACTGGCGGAGAGTGCCGCCAGCATCGGTCCCCGCTTGTGCAGTGCCCGTTGAAGGCTGAGGAGTGCAGGGACAGGGGCACTCGGACTCGAAGAGGGAGCAGATTGGTGAAAGCTGCGCGTCGCGCTCAGTGTTGGCAGCAGTGACGCCCGCCACGTGGCTTCTTCGGCGCCGGCGCCTCGCCTCGGGGGCCCCATATCCACACTGGCGCTTTGCCGATCAGCAGGGGGAAGTCGAATCGCAGTTGGATTATAACTATCAATGACTCATTCAAGAGTGTCTGGGGGCGGTTACAGCCGGCTGGAGTCCGCTGCTCCCGCTGGCGCCGCCGCCGTCCCTCGGCTTGCCTGCAGCGCCGCCTCCACAATCGGTGCAATGCGTGCTGCTAGCTCCTCTGCAGGCACGGGGTGGAGCATCACACGAGGATGTATGCTACGTGCAGGCAGTGCGGCAAGGGAGGTGCTTCAAGCTGAGGCAAAGGCCAGCCGTACTAGTTCATTGCAGTCTGTGCGCAGCTGAACCAGGACACGGTACCAACACCACAGCATGCAGCACCGCCGCGCGCACCCGACTGGCGCTGCGACACGCAAAACGCGTGCGACTGGTTCTCCACCCAGTGCGCCTCGATCTCCGGCACCTCCCGCTGCATCGCGTCCCACTTCCAGCGCTGCACCACAGTGGGCGCGACGATGATGAGAGAGGGAGGGAGGAGCACCAACACACGCTCCACGGGCGGCGCCAGCGAGGCGCAATGTGCAGCCCAGCAGTGTGCACCGCACGCAGCACGTCCTCCTCACATGCGGCCCGCCCATCAAATGTAAAAAAAGAGTAAACAAAGGCGCGCCCCACCTTGAACCAAATGTCGTCCGGCGCGGCAAACACAGCCAGCCGGCGGCCCAGCGAGCGCAGCAGCCACCAGTCTGCGGGGGCGGCCAGCGCCTGCGCGGGAAAAGGGGGGGGGGCGGCGGGCGGGGAATGAGCGAAATTCTCAGGTCTCAATGCCGCTGCCTCCCCGAGCGGTCGCCCCGCCTGCCCTTGGCTCTCCCATGTGCTCCCTCCCCTCCGTACCTCGAATTCGGTCATGCCCATGTAGAGGCCATTCTCCACGTTCGCAGGATCAGTGAACACTGCAGGCAGCAGGGGGCAACAAAACAATTTGGCGCGGGAGGGCTCACCGCCCGGTCTGGCATGACAGCGCCCTCTGCCCTGCCCCCACCGCCTCCACTCCAGCCCCCTTCCAAAGCACCCCACGCACCTTGTGCGGTGACGTCCACAGCGTGCGCGTCCATGTCCTTGCCTCCCATGCGTACCGCCATGCGCCGCAGCGCCAGAGGGAGGTACCCCAAGCCGCCCGCCAGGCGCGCCACCAGCGCATGGTACGGCGTGAGGCGCTGCAAGCGGCGCTGGCGGGAGCAGTCGGGGTCAACTGCATGGGGTGGGGTGGGGTGGGTGGGTGGTGGTGGTGTGTGTGTGTGGGGGGGGGGGGGGGGCACCCACACACACACGTGTGTGGGTGGGTGGGGGTGGGGGTGTGGGTGGGTGGGGGGTGGGGGTGGGTGGGGTTGGGGGGGGGCGCGGCGAGGATTGATGCCGCGGGGTTGGGGAGGGCTGGGGAGGGCTGGGCCCTACTCGGGGCAGGCGGAAGCTGGGCCCACAGAGGGGAAGCCACATGCAGGCAGAGGCAGGCAGGCCTGGTGGGAGTGAGGCAGCCGCGGCCAGTGCCATGCAGGCTGCTTAGTAACCCACCCTGCAGAAAGGGGTAGAGCCCCACTATCTTGACGATGTTGGAGCGAAGCGCGCCGCTGCCGCCACCGCCGCCGCCGTCGCGGCCACCGCTGCCCCCGCCGCTGCCCGCCGCGTCGACCACCTGCTGCCGCCGCTCCGCCGCCAGCTCGGCAGCCATGCCGTCCAGGCTGGCCCCTGCTGCGTGTGGGTGCTCCCACTCCCGCGCCGTCACAGAGTCCAGCGCCGCCGCTGCCGCACGGCTGGCACCGGCGTCGGCGTCGGCCTCCAGGCGGTGCACCGCGTGGATCGCAATGTAGGTGCCTGCCTCAGAGAGGGAAGGATCCGGATTGTGGACGCGCAAGAGGGACAAACGAATCTGCAGTGCACGAATCCAGGAGCAGCAGCCACGGGCCCCATCCAGCCCCTTCCCTCACCGATGCTGTGCCCCAGCAGCACCACCGGCCGGCCGCAGACGGCAAAGTGTTGCGCCAGCAGCGCCTGCTTGTGCGTGATCTGCTGTTCTAGGGAATACACCGTGCCGCGCGGCGTCAGACCCTGGGCGTCCTGCACAGAATGGCACATGTGCGTTTGGAGAGGTTGTGGAGGGAGAAGGGTTGTGCGGCTGCCAGCGGCCCTACGACGATTCTAGCCAGCAGGCTGTGCACTGCTCAAGACTGCTGCTCCCCACGCAGGGCCCCCCCCCCACCATTCCCAGGTTCGACACGGCTGTCACGCGCGAGCCGTCGCCCAGGTGCGCCTGCACCCACAGAAAATGACAGGAGAGTCGGTGGCCGGCTGGTGCAGCGGGCGCACGGCGTGGTGCCGTGAGGCGGCCTGCCGGCGGCGGCCTGCCGGCCCCTTGCACCTGCTGCTGCAGCGGGCCACCAGGTCGCAAGGGAAGAAGGCTTGCCTGCAGCGAGCGCATGAACGGCGTGTAGTAGCCAGCAGCGCCTGGGTTGCCAGGCAAAACCAGCACCTCCAGCTGCGGCGTGCCCTGCGCCGCCAGCTCCAGCACCTGCGCATGGGTTTTGGGCAGGAGCGCCGCAACACAGTGAGGACCAGCATGCAGGACGCGGCTGTGCGCCCCGCCGCTGCCTCTGACGGTCTGTGCAATGCGTAGCAGCACATCCTGCTGCTCACCTCCGTTGGCTGGCCGGCGACATCCCACACCGAGCACGCAACGGGCGGGACGGCAGCGCCAGCGGCAGCGCCAGCACCCTCTGCACATGGCTCCAAGGGCCTTCCTGCCACTTCTGTATGCACTGCAACGTAGCAAAGGGGTGCTGCGAGCGGCTAAGGGAGCGGTGGCGAGGAGGGGCCTCCGACCCCTGAGCATGTGGCGAGCGTTAGCCTTTCCTGCGATCAGGGCAGCGGATCGGCTACCTGACGAGCAATTGACGAGTAGCAGAGCTTCGGCCGCGCTCCTGTTGATGTGGGTTGCAGGTAGCACAACCGAGGCTCATTCCCGTCCCACTCAGCCTCCCTCTCCATTCATAAACCGGCCCCGGTTCTCCGAGGTTGTCGTAGAAGGTGATTTGCAGCATAGCTCGCCAAGCCTGACCAGGCCTGTGCGCCGCGGCAATCGCCGCTTCTTGCGACACGGTACCCGCCACTCCCTAGGGCCTATTCTCGCCTCATAGCTGGCGAGTAGCTGGTCTCGCATTTTGGGAGCGCGCTCCGGCATCAGCTGCCGACTGCCTGCCTGCCTCTCCTCCCCGCCGCTTTCTTGACGCCGCTTGCCGCTGCCGCTCTTCAGAACCACTGCGTGGCCCCTCTTGCTGGGTTCATTTCCCTCAGACTGGCGGCATCGCTGCCTACACTTCAAGCCAGTAACTGCACATGTTTCCACTGATTGCAGCGGCGGGGGCCAGCGCCGCTGAGCAATGGCGTCGATGCCGCAGCCGGACGACTGGCGCTGCGCCCTTTGCTTGGACACTTTGTTCAAGCCTGCCGTCAACTCTCCGTGCGGCCACGTGTTCTGCTACTGGTGCATGCACCGGGTGAGAGGGCGGCGGGGCAGGGAGGAGGCAGGCAGGAGGCCTGTTGATGTCAACAGCAGACCGTCCTGCTGCTGGCTTGCCGACGGCTCATGACACCTCATGACACCTCACATGCCCGGTGCTTGCAGGCCATGAGCCCCTATGCCCCCTCTGCATGCCCCGTCTGCCGTGCCAAGTATGCGCACCTGCCAGCGGTGAGCAGGAGACTCGTAGCTGACGGGCTGAGCGGTCGCACTGAAGTCTGCATGCGGGAGTGTGGATGGCTCTGCCGGCATGCTCTGCCCTTTTTCGGTGACAGGCGTCCGCCGGCCCGCTCACCAGCAGGCTTGTCCGCATCCCTCCTCTGCCCCTGCCGCCAGATCTGCTCCAAGCTGCACCACTTCCTAGCGTGCCAGTTCCCCGAAGCCTATACCCAGCGCAGGGAGGAGACCGAAGGTGCGCGCAGGGGGGCTCCACCGCCGCCGCTTGCATGCCCGGGCATACCTTCCGCTGTAGAGGACGTCAGGTCACCCACGTGTCCTCTGTCTCTCTCTTCATGCACAACCTGCAGCCGAGGAGCGAGAGAGCAGCTACGCCTCCACAGAGCCTCCGTCGGATGATGTGTTGCCGCAGGCGCCCGACGCGTGGCAGCCCCGTCACTTTGCCTGCGACGACCCACGCTGTGGTCGCCTGCTGTGCCGCCCACTGGTGCTCAACTGCGGGCATGCTGTGTGTCAGGCATGCCTGGGCGCCGGCTCTGCTGACGGCGGCAGCGGCAGCTGCGGAACGGCGGCGGCAGCTCCCAACAGCTCGAGCACAGGACGCGCCAGCGCCATCGGCGGCGGCGGCGTGGCATACGAGTGCCCCGCGTGCGGCATGGCGGCACGGCAGCCGTCCGCCGTCTGCAAGCAGCTAGAGGATTTGTTGCGGCAGCTGTTCCCTGACGAGGCCCGGCAGCGAGCAGCACAGAGCGAGGCCGAGCTCGCGCAACGGGCGGCGGCAGCACCGGCGGCTGAGGGCGAAGCTCGGCCCAGCACGCCGCGTGCTGCAGCGGCAGGCGCAGCAGGCAGCGCAGCACTGGCGGGGACGCCTCGGCGGGGCGGCGCTGCAGCAGAGGCAGAAGTGGGTGCAGTGGTGGACCCGCACAGCACGCTGAGCCCCTCCCTGGCTTCGGCGCTGCGCCGCCGCGCCGCGGGCGGCGGCGACAACGGCGAGCTGGCAGAGAGGCTGGAAGCAAACCTGCGGCGCCTGTCAGCGGGTGAAGGGTACTCCTGGCACGGCGTCGGTTGCGACGGCTGCGGTGAGTGCGGCGCGGCGGTGCCGACCACTCGCGCCGTGGACCGGGGGGCGGCAGGCATGGCGCTGGGGGGTGGAGCTCCGCATACAGTTGTGAGCTTGCCAGTGGGCAACCTGTGCCTGCTGCAGCCTGCTGCCCGCGCGCACACCTCTCACGCCCTCGCCTGACCTTCGCGGGGCCCCCGCTGCCCATGCATGTAAAACCTGCAGGCCAGTACCCCATCCTGGGCCGCCGCTTCCAGTGCCAGGACTGCCCCGACGCAATGGGCTTCGACCTGTGCGGAGGTGCGCCTGCTGTGCATGCTTTGCATGCTGCCTTCGCCCAGCCTCCCCCCGCCTCCAGCTCGCCTGCATGCAGCCGCCGTGTGCTCACGTCACGCCTGTCCTCCACCCGCCACCTCCGTGCGCCAGCCTGCTACGACCGAGGGCTGTCAGACCTGGTGGGTCGGTTCAACCAGCGCCACACCCCGGTCCACAGCATGCGCCTCATGCGCCCCCGCGTCACCGCCATGCACCTGCTGCAGGTGCGCGGGAGGGGCGCACATGTGGGATGGGGCGGAGCGTTGCCATGCCCGGGGTGGAGGGCGCGCAGCCAGCGCTGCACGCTGCCGGCGCCCCGCCCTTCCTGAATGAATGCAATTTACAGCTCAGAACTCAACAACTTCCACTGCGAATCAAGCGCATGTCCCGCCTCCTGTGTGGCCCTGCCCTCCCACCCTGACCCTCTCTCCTGCCTCTCCCGGCCAGGCCGCCAACCTGAGCCAACCTAGAAGCAACTTCCTGGAATGAATCCAGCGCAACTCCCCCGGTGTAAACCTGCCCCCCCCCCCCCCCCCCCCCTGCGCGCCTTCCCCGCCAGGCCGCAAACCCCGAGCTCCCAATGGAGCAGCTCATGTGGCTGCTGGAGCTGACGCTGCACGGCGGAGACGACGACGAGGAGGCCACGGCGCCGTCGGGGCAGCAGCAGGCGCAGCAGCAGGCGTGGCAGCAGCACCACCAGCACCACCAGCAGCAGCAGGTGGCTGTAGAAGCCGCGGAGAACAGTGGCGCCGCGCCAGCGCCAGAGCCTGGGGCGAGCAGTGGTGGCAACGTGATGCCGGTGCTGCGGCGAGGGCCACGGCCGGCTTTCATGCCTGGCGCTGAGCACCCCTCCCCCTCGGCATACCCATTGCAGCAGCCAGAGCAGCGGCAGCAGCCGGCATGCCCTAGCGAGCAGCAGCCGCAGCAGCAGCAGCAGCAGCAGCAGCAGCCAGCAGGAACCAGCGAGCAGCAGCAGCAGGCACAGGGTGGGGAGGCGGCAGGTCTGATTGAAGACGAAGATGAGGGAGCGGCAGTGGTTCATGTGCCCCTTGAGAATGTGCTGCCACGCACAGCAAGCTGAGCAACCATATGCTTTGCCACCTGCCAATTCTAATCAGGCACAGACGCAAACGTTGGCGAACAGCAAACTTTGCACACAGTGCACCCGCCTGCCAGCGGGGCGGCGGCGGACATGGGGGCTTGAGAGACCAGAGCCGCCCGGACACGTTCGTCGCCCAGTCTATCGCGCCGCTGCGGCGCATCTCCCCCAAAAAGTTACCCACGCGTGTCACTTCTTCTTCTTCTTCTTCTGACACAGCGCGAGGCGCTTACTCCCAAGCGTGCCATGGCTCCGCGCATACGCCACCGGGCGCAAGCCGCGAGCGTCAAAGCAGCGCCACTGCAGCTCTCGGCTCTTCCAGACGCGCTGCTCGCTCAAGTATTGTCACATATAAGCCTAAAAGAGAGGTGCGCCTCACGCCGCTCCAGGCTTCGCGCCCTCCGACAACACCCCTGCTGACCCACTCAGCGCCGCCGCCCCTTCGGATCTCGCGTCGCCGCCCGGCGCCCGTCCCGCATGCATTTCATAGCCGACGTTTTGTTTCCTCTGGCATTCGCCAACTCGCACATGTCTGAACAGCTGCGACACGTTTTCTGCATGTGATGGGAAGTTCCTGGCTGTGTGCCGCCCGCCCATTCTTGCTGCCCCTGGCCCTGCCACGTGTTGCAGGCTCCGCCTGTGCCTGGTGTGCAGGCGCTGGCGCGACCTGGCGGTCAGCCCTGAGCTGCTACAAGAGATTGACGTGCATGTCTGGCCCGGTGGCGGCGTCGCGATGTCCAAGTTTCGCTCGCTGCTGCGCTGGCTGCTGCAGCACGCCGCCCATGCACGCAAGGTCAATCGGTGCCGGCTGCTGTGTTGGCTTCCACACGGGGAGCCCGGCCACGGTCGGCAACTCAGGTGCTGCACGCCGTAAGCGGCTCGCTGCCAGCGCCTCACGTCGCACGGGGTCGTCCCCTCGTCCGTTGATGCAGGTCATCTTCAGTCAGCAACCGGCAGACCCTGACAACCCTTTCAGCGACGAGGACGGAACCGAGTTTTCCGTGCTGCTGGACGGCTGCTTGGCGGCCTGCGCAGGTCGGCTCGTTTATCCCAGGGGCTGTGTGCGCAATCGAAGGCATGCAAGCCGCACATAAACGTGGCATGCGTGCATGGCCTTGCATGTGTTGTTTCGGTCATGCTCAGCTTGAGCGCTCCCCCTCCCATGCAAGCACCGGCAGCAGCCAGCCGATGCAGCCCAGCCGTTCCCCCCTCGTGCACGCGCAGGCAGCAGCCAGCTGCGCGTGCTGGAGGTCACCCTGCACAGCTCCTACGTGCTGTGCGGGTGGGCGCTGCTGCTGCGCGGCCTGCAGCGGCTGAAGCTGTGGGTGGCGGGGGAAGCAGGCGTTTACCTGCCGCTGGACGGCTTGGCAGCCTGCCGCTGGCTGGAGCTGGCTGGGATTGGAGGGCAAGGCCTGGTGTTTGGGCCCGCTGCGGCGTTTCCCCCAGCGCTTGAGAACCTCGCTTTGATTGGGCACAGAGGCCCCGCTGTGCCGGAGCAGGTGCGCCTGCCGTGCCCGCATGCGCCAGCGCGCGCTTGCCTCGGCCAGGCCGGCTGAATGCCGGCGCCATGCCGGCCGTGTGCTCCGCTGCGTGCACCTCACACACGTTGGGGTCGAGCGCTTCTCCGCTGCCACGTCAGCGACGCTCCGCTGCTTGCCGCGCCCCTTGCCCTCCCTGTGGCTGCAGGTCTCCCGCCTGACTCGCCTGGAGAGCCTGCGCTTGCAGCGAGCAGAGTATGACGCACACGGCTTTGGACCGCTGGTGCCGCTCGGCAGCAGCCTGCAACACCTGCGCATCATCGGCACTGCCTGGCCAAGCTGCCTCTCGTCGTTGACAGCCCTGCGAGCGCTGGAGCTCACCATTCTCGACGGCGGCGACGGCGGCAGCGCGACAGGCCTGCACGAAGCGCTGCAGCGGCTGTCGGGGCTGACGGGCCTGTGGCTGCAGGGTTTCACCACCATCCCTGCAGCCGCGTTCTGCCTCCCGCAGCTGGCCTGGCTGTGCGTGCAGCCGCATGCGACAGCGGAGCACAACGTGGCAGTCAGCCTCCTCTGCGGCTCGGTGTCGCGCTCTCTGCGGCGCCTCGTCACCACCGCCGCCCTGGCCCAGCGCAGCCTGCCTTTCCTGGCGGCGGCAGAGCGGCTGGAGCTTCTGCACTTCCTCGACCCCCCCAGGCCGCCCCAGCCTTTGCAGCCCGACGCTTTCGCGCTGCAGCAGAGCTGGGACGCGCTGTGGCGCTGGGCTGAACGCTGCGCCACGCTGCGGCGCTTCGAGCTCAGCCGCCCTAGGCCGGGCGCTCCCCCCGCGCCCTTCTTCTCCGACAGCCAAGACTGGAAGCTGCTGGACAAGTGCGCACACCTGGCGGGCCGGCGGCCAGACATGACTGTGCGTTCGGTCGACGCCTGGGCATATAGCGACCAACCGCGGCGCTCGCTCGTGCCGCCCAAATGGTGGTGACCACTTGCCCGGATGTCGGCTCAGCGCACTTGTGGTGCACAGCTTGTGTCTGGTTCTGCACAGCGTGTAACCGTGTCTGCATCAGTTGACCGCAGGTGACGTTCTCCCGACCTCCAGCGCAGCCCAGCTGCCCTTGTCGCTGCAGCGCACATCTGTCCGCTGCTCTGCCACACGGGCTGTAGGAGGGCACAGCACCAAACAGGAGAGCAGGGCAATGTGCAAGCACAGCTGCCGGGCGGGTGGGCGGGCGGGCGGGTGGGCGGGCGGCACAGCTGCCGGCCGGGCGGCGCGCGTGCCACTCCACTCCACTCATGAACCGACGGTGCCGCAGGCACCCAGCAGCTCTCGCGCACGGGCCTGCAGGCGGCGCCCCGCCTCTGCGTCGAGACTGCCCCGTGCCAGCGCAGCCGCCAGGAACTCGCGGCACTGCTGCGCAGCAGCGCTGAGCTCGCCGCCGGCGCCAGCAGACGCGGGCGCGCCTGAGCTGCAAGCCGCTGCTGCTGCTGCTGCCTGCCGGGCGGCGCGGCGCTGCTCCGCCGCTGCCTGCTGCTGCGCTGCCACCTCGCCGGCGCGAGCGACCACAGCAGGAGGCAGCTCCGCCAGCCGGGCCACGTTCAAGCCATAGCTGGCGGGCGCGATGCCCTCTGTGAGACGATACAGGAAGGTGATGCGGTGCTGGTGAGGCAGCTGCTGCTGCAGCTCCGCCGCCGCCGCCGCTGCCTGCTGTTCCTGCTGCTGCGCCTGCGCCTGCGCCTGCGCCGGCCGGCCGAACTCTGCGCCCACCGGCTGCTGCGCCTGCTGCGCTGTCGCTGCCGGCCCTGCTGCGCCACCGCCCTGCTCCTCCTCCTCAACGTGCGCCATGCGGTAGCATCCCACAGCTTCAGGGTGCGCCTGCTGCAGCCGGAAGCAGACCTCTGGGTAGCTGTGTGGCAGAAGAACAGGCGGGTGGAGGCAGGGAGCGGGAGTGGAGCAACGGTGCCGCCAGGCAGGCCTCCCCTGAGGCGTTTGCACCACGCATGCAAGCCTTGCTGGCCCGCTACACAGTCACAGTCACACGCCGGCGCAGCCACACGTCACCAGCGGGCCCCGCCCAGCCCCCGCGCCCCGCGCACTCACTGTGTGATGAAGAACGTGAGGGGGTGGGGCGCCCCCTGCCCCGCCACCACGTGCGCCAGCGTCGCCTCTGCGATCGCGGCGCCGTCGCCGGTGCTGGTGCCCCTCCCCAGCTCGTCCAGGATGACTAGAGAGTGATCGGTTGCGCCCTGCAGTATTGCCGACGTCTCGCTGCACGGCAGGGGGAAGACGGAGCGCGGCATTGCCAGAGAAACAGAAAAGTGGGAGGGTGAGAAGCAAGGGCGTGCGGTGCAGGAGAGAAGCAGGGCAGCGAGCAGCTCTGCAGTGTTGCCCGTGCCCGCAGTGCCTCCTCCCTCGCAGTGCGCGCCTCCGTCCCTTGCACTGCCCCGTGGACGCCACCCCGCGCCTCACCACAGCTCCTCTGCAAAGGTGGAGCGCCCCAGGGCCAGGTTGTCTGCTGCGCCCATGCGGCTGTAGATGCCGTCGAGCGGCGTGAGGCGCACCGCCGCGGCGGGCACGAAGGAGCCGACCTGGGCCATGATGGCAATCAGGGCGCACTGCCTGCAGGGCGGCGGCAGAATCGGATGCAAAGGGGAGTCACGTCCTGCTTTGCAGGCAGCGCCGCGCGGGCATGGCCCGGAGGCTGTGCATGCATCAACCCGCTCCGCTGCACACCCAGCCCCCTCCGCTGCACACCCAACACAAGCTACCTCCCGCAGCCCGCCGTCCCAGCCTGTATTTCACTCGTCACCCAACAGCCCTGCCGCAGCACATAGTGAGTGCAGCCGGCGCGCACCCACCGTGTGTAGCACGACTTGCCGCCCATGTTTGGCCCGGTGATGATGGCGCAGCGCTGCCCCTCAGACTGCGCACGGGCAGCAGCACGCAGGCGAGGGATGGGCACGCGGGTGCTTGCTGGGGCGCAGCGGCGCAACGCGCTGACGCTCCCGCCCGGCCGCCCGGACACCATTCAAGGCCGCCAATCGCGAGCAACACACCAACCACCTCCGCGCGCCCACCTGCAGATGCGTGTCGTTCGGCACGAACTGCTCCCCCCTCGCCTCCAGCAGCAACTCCAGCACGGGGTGCCGCCCCGCCTGCACATGCAGCTGCGGCGGCGTGCCCGGCGGCAGCAGCGCCGGCCGGGTGTACCCAGGGCTGGAGGCCAGCGCCGCCAGGCCGGCCAGGCAGTCGAGCGCCGCCAGGGCTTGCACCGAGGCGCGGAAGGGCAGGTACTGGGCGGCAAAGTCTGCCAGGAACCGGCGCCACGCGGCCCTGCTGGCGGCCTGGCAGCAGCAGGGCGCGGGTGGGTAGGTAGGTGGTACGAGGCAGGCAGGGGGGAGATAGGGAGCCTCATCCGAGGGTCCACGAGGTGTTAGAGGCGGACCAATCCACCGTCCGTTGCTGTTGTTGCGTACCCTTGCCTTACCCACCTGCAGGTGCTCCCTCGCCAGCTCCAGCGCCTCCAGCCCCTGCAGCACCTCCGGCGGGTGGAACCGTACCGCCTTCTTCACGCTGCTGACCTGCAGCATGAGGCGGAGGGAGTACACACAGAGGAGCAGGCCATATAACAGGGGTGGCTTGGCCGGGGCACATGCGGGGGCTGCTTGGCATGCGGCATCGAGGGCAGGCGCGTCCAGTCATCACAGTCATCAACCGACAACCCTTCAGCCAAACACACACCCTCTGGCTGCTCGCCCCTGCGCGCCTCCTGCCCCCCCCCCCACCACCAACCCATACCTTCTTCCAGTCCTTGGGCACGCGGCCGGCCAGTTCGGGAGGCACTTCCACCAGATACTCTCCCTGGTTCTGCGAGCAGGGGGCATGGAAGGTGGCTGGGTAGGGAGGTTGCCGAGTGCCGAGGGGCACGCTGAGCCGCAGGGCAGAGCACGCACGGCAGGAACACGCCGTGGTCCCCTCTCAGTGCACGCCAAGACATGCCAGTGACACCTGCGCATGCCGCCCCACCTGCAGCGTCACAAACTGCAGGTTGCCGATCTGCAGCTGCCGCCTGAAGCCGGCCAGCAGGCCATCCAAGTGTGCCTGGGCCGCGCCGTACCCCCGCCGCCGGCGCAGCACCTCGGGAAAGCGCTGGCTGTCCCTGGGGCAGGAAGGTGGGAGAGGAGGAGACATGGACGAGGCAGGTGCGGGGGCGGGGGGGGGGGGCCCAAAACGGCACGTAAAGGTGCATGGGAACGCCGGCAGGGCGACGCCAGGGCGCCTTCTGGCCACACGCGTGCAGCAGCAGCGCCCGTGCGGCAGCGCAGCAGCCGACACCACCATGCATCCATCCCATAGGGGCGTGCCCTCCTCGCGCACTTGAGGGCTGTGGTGGGGTCGTTCTTGGCGGCTTCCTCCAGGTTCATGCAGTCCAGCAGCTGCCGGGCAGCTGCCGCCACAGCGGGCTCGGCGGCGGCGCCAAACAGCTGGCGCAGCAGCGCCGAGCGCAGGCCACGCAGGCTGGGGTCCGCGGGCGCGCCGTCCGCGCTGCCACCCGCAGCAGCTGCTGCGTCTGCACACTCCTCGGCCTCAGCGGCGCCGGTGACCACAGCGTGGGCAGCGGCGCCTGCAGCGCCGCTGGGCATGCCGAGCTGCTCCCTTAGGCGGGCAAAGGTCTGCAGCAGGGGGCGTGGGGCGTGTGTGGGGTGGGGGTGGGGTGGGGGTGGGTGTGTGGGTGTGTGGGGGTGTGGGGGTGGGGGGGCAGTGGATGGGCCTGGCTTGCTCCAACACAAACCCCTTCAGGCTTGCGCTCTGGCCTGCTAACGCGCACACGGTTGGTTTTTGACTCCCTAGCCCCCGTCTCCACCTGCAGCAGCGCGGCAAAGTCTGCTGGGCGGGTGGTGCCGTGGAAGGCGCGGGTGATGCCCCGCTCCAGGTCGCCCAGCTGGCGCAGCGTGCCGTGCAGCCTGGACAGCACCGGGTGGCTGCCGCCTGCCGCGGCGGGTGGGAGAGGGGCCAATTACACGGGTAGAGTTGGTGGCGCGGCAGACAGACGGGCTGGCAGGCGGTGGGTGGCGGTGCACACGTGCAGCCGTGTGTTACGCACAGGCCCACCTCGGCGCTCTCACCCTGCTCCGCCAGCTCAGCCACGGCGTCCAGCCGAGCTTCAATGGCCTCCCGCTGCCGCAGCGGCTTGCCCACCCAGGAGCGCATCAGGCGGCGGCCAAAGGCGGTCTGGGGAGGGGAATTGGCAGGGCGGTTGCAGGTCGTGAGCAGGCACACCGTGAAGCACCATGCCGTGACCGCGAGGGTGACGCTGCCTCGGAGGGGAGGTACAAACGCCTATGCCGTCACCCCACCTGCGTCTGATCCATCACCCCCAGCAGGCTGCCCTTCTTGCCGCCGTCGAGTGAGTTGCTGAAAATCTGGAGCTGGCTGCAAGGCGCAGGCGGGGGGAGGTATGGCACTGTTGGGCGGGTGGATGGAATCAGCGGCCGGCAGCTAGGCCGGCAGCTAGCGTGCACCTAACGGCCTGCACCTCCCTCGCGCCTGCCCCATGCCGCCTCGTGCACCCTCCTCTGGCAGGCCTCCTCGCCTCCCTGCTGTGTCACTCCAGCCCGCTGACTCCCCGCAACGCACCGCAGCGTGTTGGCGCTCAGCCGCATCTCCTGTACCGCCTCCCACCGCTGGAAGGAGGCCCCCAGGCGCAGCACCCCCTCCAGCCCAAAGGGACGCAGGTGGTCCACCAGCAGCGCCAGCGCGCGCAGCACCAGCGGCGGCAGCGCGCGCAGCGCGGCCAGCGCCGCGGGGGAAGCAGCCGCTGCTAGCTGCTGCTGTCCAGACGCCCCTGCCGCCGCTGCGCTGCCGCCTGCGCGGCTGCCGGAGGCACCATCGGCTGGTGCCTCGTCGCCGCCTGCGCCGCCGCCCTCGCCGCCGCCGCTCAGCGGCGCGCCGTAAAACTCGAGCAGCGAGGTCAGGGCAGCCGCGCCGCTGCGCCCGTACTGCCCCGCCTGTACTGTCTCCAGGCGGGGCGCGGCACCCAGCTGCTCCCCAATGTGTTCACACAGGCGGCGGGTCTCGGGGGAGAGGGGCTCGCCCAGCAGCAGCTCGGCGGGGGTGGCAAACAGCAGCCTGCTTTCCAGCTCTTGGCGGATGAGGCCGTCCCTGCGGTAGAGGGGCGGGCGGCGGCAAGGGGGGACGGGGTGATGTGGTTGGTGAGGGGAGAGGTACAGCCAGCAGCAGTCTGCCCTCAAACTCTTCCTGCCCAAACGAGGATGCACTTGCAGAGAAGGGTACACGCAGATGGGGGCGCTGAAGAAGCAGGCTGGCGGTCGGTGCACCAGATGTACTGTCAGTTCCGCTACTCAGGTGATCAGAGCTGCAGGGCCACAGCAGCACTATAACTGAAGCGCGGCCAGCGCCGGGGCAGCGCTCCCACCTGAACTGCGTGTGCAGGACCGCCCCGGTGCTGGGCTCCACAGCCACCAGCGCTACCTCTACGCCCCGCTGTTGCTGGCTGGCGGCGGCGCTGCCCGTGCCGCCAGGGCTGCCGCCGGCGCCCCCGCCAGCGGGCTCCTCCACACAGCACACAAGGTAGCTGGCGGGCTGCGGAGGCGCGCCCTGCCGGCGGCGCCGCCGCCGGCGGGCGACCGCAGCAGCAGCGCCGGCAGCGGCGCCGGCGGCGCCGTTCTCTGCTGCGCCGCCGCCCTGCTGCTGCTCCTCATCATCTCCACAATCGTCGTCGGAGAGCCCGCCCAGCTCGCCAGCCTGACGTAGCAAGCGAGTGTGAAGCAAGAGGGGCGGGCTCCAGGTCAGGAGCGGCGCAGCCTGCGCTGAGGCTGCTGCGGAAGAACAACGCTGCGGAGCTGCAGGCACGTTTCTTATAAGAAACGCCCCTGCCGCGTCTCTTGGTCCCGCCCACCGATCAACAGCACCCACCTCCAGGGTGGCCCGCGTGTAGAGCGCCGTCAGCTTGCGCTCGAAAGGCTGCTTGGACTTGACGTCCCCCGCCTTGATGGCGGCAGACTTGATGGCAGCCGTCTCCACCTGCCGCACCACCCCCACCTGCAGGGGATGGAAAGAGCAGGGGTGAAGACAGGGAGAGTGAAGGAGGCGTGACCGGATGGGTTGAAAGGCCAGCGCAAGCGCTCGATGGGGCAGCGGCAGGCCGCCAACGCCCTGTAGTGGCGCCCACTGCCCACTGCCAGCGTGCGCACGCACACCTTGTGGCCCGCGTGCACCAGGCGGCGCACGTGGTAGCGCAGGCGGTAGGTGGGGAAGGTGGCGCAGAGGAACACCCGGTCCTGGAAGGCGTAGATGCCCAGCACACGAGAGGCTGCAGGAGAGCACACACGGAGAGTGAGGTTGGTGGGGGGTAGCGAGCGGGGCACGCGCAGGGGCAGCGGTGGGCCATGCTCGAAGCCCGCCTGCCCCCTGCCCCTGGCCGCGCCGCATCCGTCGACAGTGTGTTTGCCTCCAGCACAGGGGGCAACCCCTTTGCTTGCTTCAGGGCACACGTGTGGCTTGCAGAGCTCCTTGCAGTACCGGATGCGCATCCCTTTGGGTCACCCACACCATTGCCGCTGACAGCTCGCACCCGCTTCGGCGTCTGCGCCGTAAAACTTGAACTTGTAGCCCACCTCGACGCACAGCAGCACCCCCGGGTGCGCGCGCTTCAGCTCAACCACCTGCAAGCTTGGGTGTGGGCGGCCAGTTGCTGGCTGGCGTGCTTCTCGAGGGAGCGAGGCCCTGATGGAGCATGCTGCCCTATCTGCTCCTCCATCTCTTTGTCTGCGAACATAAGGAGGTCGAGCGCGCCCGCCCGCCCGCCCGCCTGCCTGCCTGCCGAGCTGCCAGCAGGACTGACTCGACCATCCACTCAACACGATGATGCGCAGAATGCAACGATGCCGCGCGCGCGTGCGCACCTGAAGCTCCAGTGGCGTCAGCTTGGAGCGCTCCGCAAGCGCGATGGGCAGGGAGGGGTCGGAGACAAACGGTGGCTCTATCAGGGCCTGCCGCGCGCCCGCCGCCACCGCCGCCACCGCTGCTGCTGCGCTACTGCCAGCGGCAGCGGCACCGCCGCCAGGCGAGGGCGGCTCTGCCACACCAAGCTTGTGCTGCAGCGCACGCCGGACGTCGCCGGGGCGCGGAGCTCCAGCCACGGGCACCCGTGGCGCGCCCGGCTGCGCCGCGGCCGGTGGGCTCCGGCTGCGCTGCGGCTCTGTTGCGGCGGCGGCGGCCTCTGCCGGGCTGCCAGCCTCCTGATGCTCGTCCCCTGCCAGCCGGGGGCGCTTGGCAGCGCGCGGAGGGCTGCCACCAGGGCCGTCGCTGGCGGTCGCAGCAGCTGTTGCTGCGGTGGTCGACAGCGGCCTGCTGCCTCCTGGGGTGAACCCGGGCACCAGAAAGTTTGTGATGGCGCGCTGCCCCTTGCTGGGCGTGCCTTTCTTGCCTTTGGGTGCCGCCTTTGGCTTGGCAGTGCTGCCGCTGGCGACGTCGCAGCCGCCGCCGGAAGTGGCAGCGCTTTTGCGCCGGAAAAAAGGCTTGGGTGGCATGGCGGGTGGTCAGACGGGCATGATCTGGTGGAATGCAAGGGCAGCAGAATGTGTGAGGAGAGACTAGGGCACTGGCAGGGTTGGTGCGGCGGCACGTCAGCTGCACCGCTCGAACTGCCGCCGCTCGCCGCCACCGATTCCCGGGCCATCGGCCCGGCCTGCCGGAGATGGGACGCACCTGTGTAACACCTCCGAGGCTCGAAGCTGCCTGGCTGGACTGCAGGCTCCAGAACGCGAGGTCGATCGCCGCACGCACTGGAGCAGTGGCAGTGAAGCAGACGGGGATCTCGAAACCAAGAGGCGGCAAGCGCTGGATAGATGGCGGTAGGCAGGACAGCGGCACAGCCGCATACCTACCGCCGCCGGCTCAGGCAGCCGCAGCGTGCACGCCAGCAGACGGCACGCCCCGTGGTGAATACTGGTGATCAGTCGACTCCTTACACAGTGCAAATTGATTCAAATGGTGTATATTCTAAAATCGAGGAGCAACGGGGGGCGATTCGGCTGGCTCTCAAACTAGAGGGTGGACAACCTGCGTGCGCACGCGGCGCATCCGGGCGGCGCCGCTCTGGCGGGCGAGGCTCTGCACGCAGGATAGAAGGCGCACAGGTTTGGGCCAAAGGCACGCGAATTAACACGCTCACCAGGCAGAGGACATTGCGGCGCAGGCACGCCCAGTCGCGCCGAGCAAGCACGCCCTGGCCTCGAGATGGCGCACCTCCACGCGGGGCTCTGCTTTTCCCCACAAAGCCGCAGCAGCCACGCCTGCTGCGAGCCTAGTGCCCGTCCGTGCCATGCCGTGCTGACGCAGCTCAATACAGCAGCTGTCAGCGCTGCGTGCTGTCAGTGTCGGCTTGGCAGGCCGCAGCTCCTCTATTTGAAGAGCGTGCGCAGCTCAGCTGCCTCCGCCGCCATCTCTTCACGTGTGCGCACCTGCGAGGAGGTGTGTGGCAAGGGCGCTAGGCACGGCCTCAGCATGATTGAGGGGGGCGCCGGGCGGGCGGCATGCATGCCAGGCCACCTCGCGATAATTCCCGGGCATGAGGGGGAAGTGCACATGCAGCCGCCAGGGCAAACAGTTGATGCTGCTGCTGAGGAGGAGGACTGGCCATGCCGCCGCCACAGCAAGCTGCTGCTGCTGCTGCTGCTGATGGTGCACACCTTGCGCTCCTTGTCTAGGTCGAGCTTCTCACCGCTGCAAACAGGCAGGTGGGCGCAGTGGGAGAGGAGTGTGTGGATTTAGGAGGCTTAGGTAAAAGCCACGCATTTGTGCTGCTGCACCGCAGTTGAAGTAACTAATGAATGCACGTACGGATGCAGCCATATGGCGGAAAGCCGACTGCCGAGGGTGCAAGCGGGCGAGGGGACGATGCCCCCGGCGCCGCCCCGCCGCCGCGTCCAGCCCACCTGTGCGCCGCCTGCGCGTCCTTGGAAGCTGCGTCGATTGCGTCGTACACCTCGTCGTTGTTCTCGAAATCGCCGGCCTTGCTGCGCAGGTTCAGCCGCACAGGATGCACGGACAAGGTTAGAGCACAGGTTGCGCGATGGAATGGGCAGGGCGGCCGCAGCGATTTACCTTCGTCGCTGATTTCAACGTAAAATCAGGGCGGCAGGAGGTGCTGCCAGCCAGTGGCGGGTGCTCCCTGCACGCTTGCCAGCGCTCCCCTCGCGGTTGCTGCCCTCACCCACCCACCCACCCACCGCGGAAGGATGTGGACGTGCACGTGCGGCACAGTCTGCCCCGCCTGTGGGCCGTCCTGGATGGCTAGTGTGAGGGAGGAGGCTCCAAAGTGGGGCTCCAGGGCGGATCCCACGCGCTGGGCCAGGCACCAGAGGTCGGACACCTGCACGCGGAGGCAAGTGCCGCGAGGCATCGTGGGTGGGATGCAGCAGCAGCAGCGGCAGCGTGATGGGCAGCATGAGTTCATTGTAGTTGCGTGCCTGACCCATGCTGCACCCATATAGGCAGCCTCATACAGAGTGGCGGTAGCAGCTCAGCGGCAGCGACGGCAAGGCCGCCGCAGCAGCAGACCTCCAGCCCCACTCCGCACCTCCTCAGGCGACAGCTCAGCAAAGCGTGCCACGACGCGCTTGGGCGACACCAGCACGTGGCCAGGCACCACTGGCTTGAGGTTTACTGCAAAAGGCAGCATGTAAGTGAGGAGCTTTTGAGACTTTGAGGTGGGATGAGCTTTGAGGTGGAAAGGGCGGCGGCAACGGCGGCGGTAACAGAGGCACCGCGCACTGCCACGGCACGCACCGAAGGCAAAGCAGTGGGGCGAGGCGACAAACACCTCCTCCGCAGCAATCTTCCAAGGGCCGAACAGATACTCCTGCAGGTGGGAGGCAGTTCTGCGCATGGTAAGCTGCAGCAGTGGTGCGAAAGGACGTCGTCGCCGCCGCCGCCGCCGCTGCCGCCGCTGCTGCCTGCCGCCGCTGCCGCGCCCTCACCTTGAAGTCTGCCGAGGCGGCGCTGCTCATGCTGCGTGCATGGATCGCCCGGAGGCTGACAGGATGGGCAGAGAGGGGAGGGGAGGGCTGTGAACGCAACGCCGAGTGCAGACGGGCCGCAATGCCGGAGGAGCGCGGCAGGGAGGCAGCAACGGCACGCAACAGACCGCCTGATGACATCTGCGCCGCACAAAGGCGACAATGATCACGCCAGCATGTAAGCTTGTCGTGGCAAGCCTTGCTGGCCCTGCCGCAAGCTTCCGTGAGCGCTTCCCCCATATCCCATACGCTCGCAGGCATCGGACTCCTCGCCTGACACAGCGCCTGACCTAGAAGAAGCGCTGTTCGCTCAAACAGCCCATGCAGAGCGCCCCACCGCACATGGCCGCCGAGCAGCAGTGGGACAGTGACTCGCAGCATCAGGGGCAGGCAGGAGAAGGCTCGGAGCAGGCGCTGACGCCCGTCGAGCGCCGCCGCCAGAAGCGCCTGCTTCGCCAGAAGAAGGCACGGGCGCTACAGCGCGCCGCCGCACAGGTGGGAGACTTGCCAGCCGGCGGTGATACAAGTGCACTCTCCGAGAGAGTGCCGCCAGCGGCGGCGGCTGGCGGCGGCGGTGTTTGGTACTTAACCGCGTTGCGGAGCTCGCGTGACCTTGCCCGTATATGCCCTGCAGGAGTCTAACCACAGCGGAGGCCCGGAGGAAGATGCAGTAGAGGCTGCGTACGAGCAGCACCTGCACCAGCTGCAGCAGCTCCATGCCCCACTAGCACCGGGCGGCCAGGAGCAGCAGCAGCCCCAGGAGCTCCAGCAGCAGCCGCGGCAGCCCAAGCAGGGCGGGCGCAGTCGCATCAGGAACAAGCGACAGCGGCCAGCCAGCAGCCAGCAGCAGCAGCAGCAGCAGCAGCAGCGGGCGACCGCAGGCGGCGGCAAGCGGCAGCGGCGCGGCGGCGCGCGGTGTCCGCCTGGAGAGGCAGGTTCGGTTGATACGCTCGCCAGCTCTGCTCTGCTGGCGCCAGCCGTGCCAGCTGCACAGCCCACGCAGGTGTTGGCCCAAGTCAGCGATCTCACGGGCGAGGCAGCGCCGCTGAGCTCTGTCGCGGCGGCCGCAGGCGCGCAGTCGGAGCCAGCGCAGCAGCAACAGCAGCAGCAGCCCCCTGAACAGGCAGCGCAGCAGCAGCAGCAGCAGCAGCAGCAGCCCCCTGATCAGGCAGCGCAGCAGCAGCAGCAGCGGCAGGACTCGTCTGCTGTGGCTGCCCTGGTTGGCGCTGCGATGATGGAGCAGGAAGTGAGCTCGCTGGCAGCAGCGGCGGCGGGCAAGACTGCCGGCATCTGCAGGCTGGACCTGTCGGCTGCAGCGCTGCTCATCGAGCGCCAGCTGCTACCACCAGCAGAGCCAGCCACAGAGCTCGCAGCCGCAGGCACTGCCTGGGGCGCAGGAGAGGCGGCGGTGGCGAATGCCACAGAGGCGGCGACGGGAGCATCGGCGCCGGCAGCTGCGGCAGCACATGCTGATGTCGGTGCCGCCGAGGCAGCGCAGGTGAGGTCTGGCCGCTGCGCGCAGCGCCGCCCCTACGTTCACGGCAACTACCACCGTTACTACGGCTACCGGTTTGGCGTGCTGGCGGGCAGCAACGGCGGCGTCAGCGATGCCGACCAGCAGCTGCAGCAGGAGCAGGAGCAGCAGGGTGCGGCGGCAGCAGCGGCGGCGGCAGCGGCGGCGGCGGCGGCAGCCCCAGAGGATCCACGGCTGGGCGCCCTTGAGCGCTGGTGGTTCCGGCGGCGGCGCTGCCTGGACGTGGGGTGCAACGAGGGGGTGATCACGCTGGCGCTGGTGGCACGCTTCCACCCCCGGTCCATGCTTGGAGTGGACATTGACGGGGGGCTGATTGGCAAGGCGTGCAGGTGCGGCGCGTGGACGTGTTGGGAGTTGGTGGCGTGCGGCAGGGGGGAGCGTGGTGTGCGTGGGAGGGCGCAGGGGGTGCTGTGATGCGGCCATCTGTCCTGCCCCACCGATGCCGGCCTTTTGCTCGCACCACCACCTGACGTCGCACCCCATTGCTCTCCCCCCCCCCCCTCTCCAGGCACCTGCGCGACATGCGCAACGCGGCGGCTGAGCGGGAGCGGCGGTCGCGCCGCTCCGGCGTGGCGCCTGGCGAACGCAAGGAGACGCGCGCCGGGGCGGCGGCGCTGGCTGCCACCCGCTTTGTGGCATCCGACTTCCTGGACGCGGAGGTCCCGCCGAGCAGCGTCGACACCATCACCTGCCTGAGGTGCGGGCGGGGCAGGGGCGAAGGTGCTGCTGCAGGCGGCGCCGCTGAGCAGGGGGGGCGCGGCGCGGCCGTCTGCCCGCGCCCGCCAGCCACCCGGTGCATGGCTGCATCGGAAGTGCCTCAACCCACCCTCCCGCCCCCTCCCCCCCTGCCTCCATCCCGCTGTGCTGCAGCGTCACAAAGTGGGTCCATCTGAACGGGGGGGACGCCGGCCTGCAGGCCCTCTTCGCCGCGTTTGCCGCGGCGCTGTCCCGCGGCGGCCTGCTGCTGCTGGAGCCGCAGCCGTGGAGGTCGTACCGTGCCGCCGCCAGCAAGATCCGCAAAGACCAGGCGCCCCCTGGCTCCTTCTTCCACAGGTGCGCAGCAAGCTTGCTGTTTATATAAATGGCCGGCTGAGGGTGGGTGGGTGCGCAGCAGCTGCCCGGCCGGCTGGCCGACTGACTGCGGGCGGCGGGTCGGGCCAACACGTCGTATCAGCACGACCGCGTGCAGCAGCGCGGCGGCACAGCGGGCGCTGCGAGGAGCAAGCTGGGGAGCAGCAGGAGCAGCGTGCCAGGTGCTGCGTCCTGTAGAGCCTGGGCCGCGCGTGCTCAGCGACGCCTCTTGCCTGCTGACGTCGCCGCTTGCCCCCTCTGTCATCGCATCACAACCGCAGGCAGGAGGAGCTGCTGCTGCGTCCCGACACGTTTGCCGACTACCTGTGCTCCCAGCACGGCTTCCGCCTGCTGCGCCGCATGACGGTGGGGGAGGTCGCGGCCGCCGGCTTCGACCGCCCCCTGCTGCTGCTCCGCAAGCCTCTGTGAAGGCCCTGCTGGGGCCTCTGCATGCCTGCCACTGCGCCACAGCGGGCTTCCACCGCCGCTGCCCCTGCTGCCCAAGCCCGTGTGAGGGCGCACCGAAGGGCCGTGCCAGCGGCGCACGTGCCAGCAACAATAATGCCATGCCGCTTGCCCGGCCAGAACCACTCGAGCGCCTGACGCCATGTCTCTCTCTACCTCTGCCGCGACCCATCACGTTCTGTTTGCTACCTGCCCGCCTGTACCTCTCTTCATTGTACCTCTCTTCATTGTACCTCCCCTGCTATCTGTACCTCGTGCCTCTCCCCTTCTTCCTTCACAGCAACATCCCCGTTACACCGCAGCATCAGCACAAGCAAGCGCAGAGGGCGGGCAAGGGGCTGTCTGGCTTGCAGGCAGGCCAGCTCGAAAGGAGTGGGCAATGAGAAGGGTATGAGGCGAGAGTGATGAATCGACTGATGAGGAAGGAAGGGAAGAGGGGGCGCAGTGCAGGGCGGGGGGTGAGGCAGGGCCGAGACGGGGCGGCAATCGGCAGGGACGTGCCCGGGGGGGGGGCAGCGGGCAAACATCAAAGTGGAGCGGCGGAGACAGAGGACGAAGGGCAGGAGGGTGGGGACGGCGACGAAAAGCAGCGGCAAGCAGGGTGGGTGGGGGGCGAGGGGACCTGGGGCTCCAGGGGCGTGCGCGCGCAGCGCTCTGCAGCAGCCGGCAGGTCGCAGCAGCCGGCCGCCGCCAGGCAGCCGCCAGGCGAAGCTGCCACCCCCAGCCGGCCAGCGCAAGCCCCAGCTCAGCTGAGCGCGGCCAGGATGTCTTCGGCGCCGCTGACGGTGAATGCGCCGCCCTCCTCAAGGTTGAGCACCTTCACCACGCCGTCGTCAACAAGCATGGCGTACCTGGGTGAGGGAATCGAACCAAGCGACGAGCTTGAGAAGCAACAGTGGCCGCATACTCACGGTGGCAGAGGTGGCAGAGGCAGCAGCAGGAGCAGGAGCAGGAGCAGCGGCGGCGGCAGCAGCTGCAACTTGAGAAACAGGGCTTTCTTGACTGCGTCGAGGCAGCAGCAGTGCCAGGCAGGCAGCGGCGCTCACCGCCGCGAGCGTACGCCCAGCCCCTTGTCAGTGAGGTCCAGCTCGGCGCCGATCGCCTGGGCAAACACTGCGGAGCCGTCGGCCAGCATCAGCACCTTGCCGTCTGCAGCGGGGCACGCGAGGAGGGGTGCAGGGCAGGTGCTTGATCAGGGGCCAGGCAGTGGCAGGTAGAGAGAAGGCACACCAGAGCATTGCCGTCTGCCAGCAGCAGCACCTCGCCCATACCACACAGCCCTGGAGCTCAAGGGGAAGCACAGGGAGGCTCACGCACGCAAATGCCCTTGCCCCATGCATCGAGAGAAAACCTCACCCGCGCCGACGCTCTTGCCCCACGCGTCCATCACAAATGCATCGTTGACCGACACGCAGGCGATGGTGTCCACGCCCTTGGCGCGCAGCTCGTCGGCCTGCATATGAACCGGGCCAGCAGCGCAGGCGTGCGTTAGGCGTCGCCCGGGCACATGCCATCATCTCCAGCTGAGGCTGCATATCGGAAAGCTACCCACACACACATCTGGCAGGCAATGCTGGGCGAAGCTCGCGCCACCGACCGCCCCTGCTGGCTCTATTTCCCGCCCGCTGGGCTTGCCTTCTCGATGAAGCCAGGCAGGTGCTTGAGGGAGCAGGTGGGGGTGAAGGCGCCGGGCACGGCAAACAGCACAACCTGCGAGCGCACGTGGCCGAAGGGGGGGCCGAGCACTGTCACGCCGCCTGCAGGCAACTTTGCCCTGCAACACATCACCTCGGCAACCCCCACCGCCACCAGCAACGACGGCGGCAGGCCCCCGCTGCCGGCTGGGTTGCTGTGCACACACACACACACACACACACACACACGCGCACGCACGCACGCACGCACGCACGCACGCACGCACGCACGCACGCACGCACGCACGCACGCACACGCACGCACGCACGCACGCACCTTCTTGCCCTTGGTGAGGCTGCCCACGGAGACCTCCTGCATGTTGCCCTCCGCGTCGAAGAAGTTGAGCGAGGTGTCGGTGGGCAGCTGCGGCGCAATGGGTTGGAACAATGGGGAGAGAGGTGTGGATGGTGGCGCACGCAGCAGACGGCAGTGGGGAGAAGGCAGCCGCGGCGGCGTAGGCGGCGTGCGGCGGCGGCGGTGCCACCCACCTTGTCTCCGACGGCCAGCGCCTCGATCTTCATCATCCGCACGCCAGCGACGCGGACAGGCTGCACAAAACGGCCATCGGCCAGTCAGAGGCGTGGCGGCAAGCGGGCCTGCGCCAGAGAGCGATCTGCTGGAGCGGCTACCCTCCCTCCCCTGGCACCCCTGCGGCACCTTCTGAGCAACCGCCATGCGGCCCAGGAACCGCCGACCGCTCAGCCGCGCCGCCGGGGCGGCGCAGACCCTGCTCAGGGCTGCTGCAGAAGCCATTTCTCTCTTAGCGGCGGCTGGTGTGTGTTGGAGAGATAAGAGTGTGCGATTGTGACTTGAGCGCGGGCGATGAGAGGCGCGATCACGCCAGAGGGTGAGAGTGGCGGCGCCAGCACAGCGCCCACGCGTGCGGGGGGTGTGCCTGCGCGCACCGTGCAGCAACCCCACCTGTCCCAAAACCTTTCCGTGACAGAGAGAAGGATTGCATAGTCGTGACGGGGTTGATAAGGAAGAAAGCACTGGCATGTGGCTGGCGGAGAGGAGCGGGCAGGGGCAAGGGGCGGACAGCGGCTGGATAGCGGGGTGCGCAGGGTGCTCTGGAGGCGGGGCCGAGCAAGGGTGAGAGGGGGAGCCAGCGCCAGGCGGAGACAAGCAAGATTTATGGTGCAAAAAAAGGTCAATTGACAGGTTTCAGTGCGCCGGCAGCGGTCGGATGCAGAAACAGGCGTCGTTCGTTGCGGCAGGGGTGTTGCTGCGCTGCCCGGCGCGGCGTGCGGGCGTGTGGCAGCAGGGCATGGAGACTGGAAGGCACGTATGTGGTGCGCTGCACCGCCCCACAACATCCTCCCAGATCCCAACATTGCGCTAGAGGCAGCTTGCAGACCCAGCTGCTGCCGGTCATTTGAGAGCCGTCAGGCGGGCAATCAGCTCGTCCTCTTCCGCCGCCGCCGGCGCCGCCTGCCGCTGCGCCGGGGCGCGCTGCTTGGGCGCTGCGCCCAGCTGGGCACCCAAATCCACGCCGATCTCGTCCAGCACCTGGTGCAGAGGGGGTGGGGGGAAGCAGCCGGGCGTGAGGGTGGTATGCAGACACGCACAGGGAGGGCGAAGGGAGGCGCGGTGCACCTGGAGGGCGAGGGGAGGGGGGGTCGGCACGCAGCGGCGGGCTGTGCCCAAGTGCGCACCCCAGCTCAGCTACACTCAACTCTGCATCCCGCCCCCCCACGCTTGTGAGGTACCCGTGCCGTTTGCATGTTTCTCCCTCGTCATCCTCCGCCCTCCGCACCCAGCCGCCCGTCCCCCCACCGCACGCGCCTGCCTCTCGCAGCCACACAGCACCCCCATCTTGGACTTCCCACCTGGGCACTTGCTTCCCTGAATTCGACCTCCACCTCCCGCCTGCGCGCATCCCCCCCCCCCCCCCCCGGCTCAAACAACAACACAGTTCCCAAGGTCCCGCACCTGCGCCACAACCTCCTCCGTTTCGTCCTCCACGCCATCCCCATCCAGAGCATCCTCCAACGCGCTGCAGGCAGGCAGGGTCCGGGGGCAGGGATGCACGAGGGAAGGTGGCCCAAGGCAGCGAGGCACCAGCAGCGGCGACAACAGGCGTTGCCGTTGAAACCAGCGATGATTGACAAGGGGGCAGGTAGGGTTTGATCAGGCGAGGAGAGGGCGCCAGGGAGCGCGGCGCAGCATGCGACGGCGCAGGCACGCGGCGCAGGCAGCGCGGCCGCCACACGGAGCGAACGAGAAGAAACCAGAAGCAAACGTACCCATCCATCATTTCTCCGGCCATCTCCATTTTCGCGTTCTCGCGGCTGGAGCACGGGAGAGGGCGGAGGGGGGGGGGGGGCCGGAGGGGATGAGGCGGGGCGGAGGCGGGGCAGCGGGTGTCCAGCCCCATCGTGCACTGCCAGCAGCAGCACCACACGCGATGCCCTCCACAGCTCGAACCCGCGTCCGCCCTCCCACCCCCACCCCCACCCACCTGAACTGCGCCATTGTGTGCTGCACCTTGCGAGGGTCTGCCGCAGCCCCCACCTTTGCCATCGCCGCGCCTGCCTGACCCAGGGACTGCCCCATCATGCTGGTGGTTGCGGCGGTCTGCAGGCGGGCGCGGGAGTGCAGCAGTAAGTGGGGGGATGTGGTACGGTTGGCGAAGGGTGCGGGCGAGGACGCGCTTCGCTCGTGCAGGGGGTGGCCCTTGGGCACAAGGGCCGACCCCCCACTTCCAGCAAGTGCCATGGCTGCAGCGCACCAATGCCATGGAACCGCTCACTCCCCATGCCCGACAACCCCCCCGCCGCCGCCCCCACGCACCGTCACCGAGATGCCGACGCCCCGCAGCTGCGCCTGCGTGGTGTGCATGCGCGTGATCTGGCCGCGGAGCCGCACCAGCTGCTGCGCCAGGATGCGCGTGCCCGCCGTGTTGCCCTGCTTGGCCGTCGCTTTGATGTCCTGTCGAGGGAGGTGCAGATGCAAGCAGAGAGGTCGATATTCGCCAGGGCTGCTGCAGGCTCCACACCAGGCAGAACGACGCTGCTGCTGCGCCCCGCCAGCAAGGCCCGCCACCACCACGGCGGGCACTCCCCCACAGCATCACCCGCCGGCATTCTCGAGCGACCACTGCGCATGGCGTCGTTGCCTACAAGAAGGCGTGCCAATGACTCCCCCACATCCCCCCTCGCTGCCCGCCCACCTTGATCAGCTTCTGCTCCTCCCGCCGGAGCGCCGCGATCTCCCGCTCCACGTCACGCACGTTGCGCCCCAGGTCTCGCTGCGTGGAGCGCGCCACCTCGCGGGGCGTGGGCTCCTTTTTGAACAACCTTTGAACAAGCAGGGAGGGGCGAAAGTCGGGGTGTGTTGTGGGGGCTGGCGGCTGGGCAGCAGGCGGCGGTGGCGGCAGCGGCAGCGGCGGCGGCGGGTGGTTCAGCGCCGGCGCTCGCGGTCGGCGTGTCAGGGAGGTCGTTCCGCTGGCATTCTGAAACTTCCACCACTCTGCAAGTTTACAACGCGCGCCCCGAGCCCTCTGACCTCCCCAAGGCAGACATTTCCTTAGGCTTTCGCACTGGACTGCTCCCGGAAAGTCAGTGCGCTGTGACTATCGTGTGAAGCGCAGTGGAGGTGAGCTGAGCGACACCGACAGTGAGAACAGGCTGCGAACAAGCAACGTTTGCCACGCGTCGAGGCTGCTTCCTCCTCCTTGGTGGCCCCTCGCCAGCTCCCCACGTAGAGCCTAATCTCGCACCTGTTGTGCAGCTTTATCCGTCCCCAGCTTTTCTCAACAAGCTCCACAAATGTGGCCCTCCATGTCCCGTGGTCTGGCGGCCCAGGCGCTGCAAGGGACGGCTGGCACGCACACCAAGGTGACCCCGGGCCGCCGCAGCTGTCCGTGGGAGATCTGTGCAGGGGCCGCCGCTACCTGCCGCCGCCGCTGCCGCCGCCGCTGCCGCTGCTCACTGCCGCACCCCTGCACACTCTCCTGCAGGGCGGCTGGGCTGCTACTATGCGCCGTTTGCTCTCTGGGAACCCCTCCTCGCCTGCTGATGACTTCAACCGCGAGCTCGCCGACTTCTTTGGCGCGCCGGCGACGGCGCAGGAACCGCAGCAGCAGCAGCAGCAGCAGCAGCAGCAGCAGCAGCAGCAGCAGCAGCAGCAGCAGGCAGCCATGCCGCAGCCCTCGGCGGCATTGCTGTCCGACGTGCAGGCAGCCAATGCAGAGCTTCTGGGATTGATGGGAGGTGGCAGCGGCAGCCAGGCGGGCGCGCCCTCCGTTGCGGCCCTTGCGCAGCAGATGGCGACGGGGGCACAAGGGCAGGCGGGCGGTTCCTCACAGTGGGCCGACGAGGCTGCGGCTGCTGCTGACAGTAGCCTCGGCCGCGCAACAGGCTTTGCAGCCGGCAGCTTTGCCAGCAGCAGCAGCGGTGATGCCAGCAGCGGCGGCGGGCTTGCCAGCAGCGGCGGCGGCGGCGCAGGAGACGAGGCGCCGCCACGCCTGACGCACGTGGATGCACGAGGCAAGGCCGCCATGGTGGACGTGAGCCATGTGAGCTGCTCCGTGGTTCTGTGTTCTGCACGTGCAGCCCCTTTTCGACGCCGCGGCTGCGAGTTTTTCAGAAGGCTTCCCAGCGTGCCACCGCCCCCCGCCTGCCCCCCCATTTCCCCACCACCCCACCCTGCGTCCCCCGTGAGCCGCGCAGAAAGCCCCCAGCGTGCGCACCGCCACGGCGGGCGCGCGCGTGCTGCTGGGGCGGCGGGTCTTTGAGCTGGTGGCGTCAAACCAGATGGCCAAGGGAGATGTGCTGACGGTGGCGCAGCTGGCGGGTGAGCGTGGCAGCGGGGTGGGCCTGCGGCGTTGGACGGGAAGGTGTTGGAGCAAGATGGGAGGGGCAGGAGGGGGCTGGGCAGGCGCCTGCCGCAGGGGCGCAGCGCAGGGTTTTGTGCACGCAGCTGCAGGCGCTGTCCTGCCCACATCTCTGCCTGTGCGCGTGTGAGCATGCCGGCCGTGCCTGCGCCTCCCTCGGAACCCGCTGCTCGGGCCTCCACCCACCCTCCCCCTGGCTGTCTGCGCTGCCGTGTCAGGCGTGATGGGCGCCAAGCACACGTCCACGCTGATCCCGCTGTGCCACCCGCTGGCGCTGTCGCGCGTGCACGTGGCGCTGTCGCTGGATGCGGCCGCCGCGGCGGTGGAGGTGCAGGCCAGCGCCACCACGGTGGGACCCACCGGCGTCGAGATGGAGGCGCTGACGGCGGCGGCGGTGGCGGCGCTCACCGTGTATGACATGTGCAAGGCGGCGTCAAAGGGCGTGACCATCATCGACCTCCGCCTGCTGGCCAAGGCGGGGGGCAAGAGCGGCGACTGGGCGCGGGACGGCGGCGACGCGGCGCACGGCGACGGCGACGCGGCGCACGGCGACGGCGACAGCTGAGGAGTCGTCTGTGTGCGTTAGTTGAAGCCGTAAGCCTGACGCAGCCGGTTGTGCAGAGCAGGGTAGAAGCGGCTGTTATGCAGGCCTAGGAGGGTGGTGCCCTGTGGGAGACAAAGCGACGCGCTGCGGCGCGCCCGGCATGGTGGCGCGATCTTGCATGAAAGCGATGAGCTTTGGAGCCACACAGCGTCGGACCAGTGCTGGCACGGGCATCATGCAGGGCTTGGGAGCTGAACAGCGTCGTGTGCCAGCGTGCGGCATACGTGCGGTTGCCTGCCCGCACAGATGCCGCATGCGTGAGGCATGCCTGCGGGCGTGCATGCGGAGGCACTGCGCCTCTCCACACATGGCACAGTGTGACACGTGCATGGAGTACAGGGACAACTCAGGCCGGCATGACTGGGGCATGCCGCGCCTGCAGGCGCAGCGGTTTGCACACCACGGCGGCGTGCGACCGCCGGCGTGCGACCGCCAGTCAGACGTCCAAGTCGTCCCCGTTGACTTCGGGGGGCGGCCCCACCCGTCGCCGATCGCATTCAACTCGAATCACGGAGTCGGCGAGCAACGGGCAGAGCGGCTGGGCGCCAAGAGGCGGCTGTGTGATGCTCTGATGCGGCATTTGCACAAGACTCGAGCTCCCGCCTCACCCCACGCTTCTTTCGCGCTCGCCCACGCCCTCCCACACGCCCTTCCGTGCCTCGATGGGACAGTAAATGACCGTGAGCACCCTCACACCAGCGCGCCCCTCCGCGGGGCGGCTCGGGCATGGCGCCACGGCCGGCTCCTACATCTTCTCCTTGAGCGTGAGTCCGAGGCGACTGGCTCAACGGCGAGCGAGGCGGCGGCGCCCACTCACGCTTTCCGCGTCCCCCCGCTGGCTCACCGCCGCCCCCCCCCCCCCCGTGCTGCATGGTGCAGGTGGAAAACGATGAGCTGCAAGGCCCCTCGCAACACGCCGAGGTAGCGGCACAATTAGAGCTCTTGGAGCACTCGCTGCTCCCCCTTCTGCGGCCCGGCGGCCCCTTCCACCGCAAGGCAAGCCGGAATTTGGGGTTTGCAGCGGGCGGCGGCCTGCAATCGCCGCGGTTCCAGCTTCCCGCCAACACGCCGCGCCTCCCCTGTCGTGCCCTGCCGCCCTCGCCGCCGCTCGTTGGCGTGCCTTGCCTCTTTGGCGGCCGTCCTGAGGCGGCGAAGCCGTCAACCGAAGACAGCGTACTGGAGGGTGCGTCGACGGCGGCACCGCCGCCTCGCCGCTTTTTTTAGATTTACCCCTCCCTTACCATGTGCCTCTTCTCCCTGCTCTCTCTCTCGCTTGCAGCTGCTCCACGACGTCATGCTCTTCCACGACGTCATGCTGGCGGAGGAGGACGAGGTGGACGGCGTCGTTCTTGCCAGCAAGCTTACAGCAGCAGGTTACCGCGTGGCGGTGCGCCAAGCCCTCGGCGGCGGCTCCGGCGTGCAGGTCTTCTCCAACCTGCGCCACTCCTTCCTGCTGGTCACAGCGCCCGAGCCCTGCACCTGCGCCGGCATCGACTTCATCGTCGAGGTGGGTGCCGTCCAAGGGCGGTGACAGCAATTCGGGGTCTGCTGGTACTGGAGGGGGCGCTCCAAGGACGACCGCCGCCGCATTCTGGCGTGTGCGCGGCGTGCTGCGTGCAGGAGCCCGCAGCGGCGGCAGCCAGAACTGCCCCACTGCTTCATGGCCAGTGTGTGCTGCCGAGCTGCCGCGGCCGCAGCGTACCGCTGCTCTTTGTGCCCCCTGCAGGCGGTTTGAAATGTGTGCCTACTCCCCTCGCCGATTCGCCCAACCGCCTTCTGACCCCCCCGCCCCCCCGCCCTGCCGCAGCCCCACTTCCGTGAGCAGTTCGAGATCAGCCAGCCGACGGCGCGGTACGCCGGCCTTCTGGCCATGCTGCCCTCGGTGCTGGTGGGCACGGCGGCGCAGCTGACGCCGCTGGTCCAGCTGCTGTGCTCAGAGATGAGCCTCGCGTTTGAGCAGCACGGCCTCAGCCTGCCGCCCTGGCGCCAGAGCAAGAGCCTGCTCAGCAAGTGAGCGCACAGCGGGGTGGGGCAGGGTGAAGGGCGAGAGGAAAGGCCTGGGCTGCCTGAGGGCGTCACAGCCTGGGCTTGAACTGCGCTCTTTGTGCTGGGCCGCTCCAAGTGCCTGCCTGCTGCCGTCGTCGGGCCTCACCCCCCCTGCTAACCCCCTCACTCCTCCTCCCTCCCCTCCGCAGGTGGCTGCCCTCCAAGGCGCGCGACTTTGATCTGTCGCCCTACTCCTCCCCCCGCGCCGCCTCCCCCGAGCCGCTCTTCCCGCTGGCGGTCATCACCGCCGCCGCCGCAGCGTACGACGGGCTGGCACCCATCAGCGAGGCCGCCTCGGGGTCCATCACCCCTGGCGGCTTCTCCGGCGACGACGCCTCGCCGCGCGCCGTGCTGCACGGCGCCTCGGCGGTGCTGATGAGCCACCAGCAGCTGGCGGCGGCGCGCGGCGGCGAGGCGGGGCAAGCGGGCGGCGAGCAGGCGGCGGCGCCCGTGGCGCAGCCGACGAGCGGCCTCCGCAAGTCGCTGCTCAGCTCCAGCCTGGCGGCCAGCGGGCAGCGGTCTGCCTCGCCAGAGGCGCAGCGCCCCCAGCGCGCAGCGTCCACGCCGCTGCCGCTGCTGACGCCACCGCTGCCCATGGGGGTGGCGCTGCACCACGGCGGGCCCTCGGGCCTCAACTACCGCGTCAGCAGCGAGTGGCAGCAGCCAGCCATCCGCACCGTCAAGATGCAGGGCTCGGCGGCCAAGGAGCAACCCAAGTAGAGCTGCCTCGGCAGCAGCAGCTAGCAAGCCGGCACGCTATGGCGGCGGGCGGCGGCGCGCAGCCGCAGCCCCCCGCCAGCGCGCATCATCTAGGCCGTAAAACCCCCGTCCCAACGATCAAACCGCCTACCCCATCAGCGCCATCTGCGTGTGCTTCTGCTCGTCGGCAGGCCTTCCATCCTGGCCCACTGGCGCACCCGCCTCCCAGTCCGCGTCGCCCGTGAGCGCAGGGGCTTGGCGCGCTCCTGGCAGGCGCACATGCGCGAGGGCTCTTCACGCCCCTTTGCGCCGCGCCTGCCGGTGCGCCCCCGGTGCTGGCCCCCGCCACCTCAGCTGTCTCCCATCTTATCAACGTTGTGTCCTGCGAGAGCGCCGTTGCGAGTCTGCCCACCCCCCGCCCCATCCCCCCACCACTTATGTGCCTAAACCGCACCGCGCTGCAGCTTAAGCGGCGCGGCTGCACCCAAAAACAACAAGTTATGTCTCCCCCCTCCCTCACACCCCCCACCCCCCAAATGAATGTGCACCCGTCCAGGCACGCTGCCCAGCTGCGCAGCCAGCCAGCCGCCGCCAATTTTGATTTGCCCGGCTTCCTCTGCCCTGATGATTCCGCTCCCCCCAATGCATGCATCCTGCGCTTTTCCAGCATCTCTCTCTCCCTGACCCCTCCGTTTTGTTCGCCAACACTTCCTCTAACCTTGCCATGCATTTGCGCTGGAGGCACCGCCCCCACGGCCGTGCCGCCCTCGCCCTCAGCATGCCGCACCCCCACCCTCCCCCCTGCATCGCCCACCCTTTCATCCAACACCCTCCGCCGCCGCTGTCGCGAGTTGCCCTGCACAGCGCCCGCCCCGGCCGGCCCCTTTTTGATCATCTCACCGCCTGCGCCTTTTGCCCTGCCCCCTCAACACCAACCCTGCCCAAACACGCCTCTCCCAATCACTTTCCCCCCTTGCTTGGCCACCGCCGTTGCTGGGCCCGATTCTGCCCCGCGCGTGCCTCTGCCCATCTTGCCCATTTTGCGCTGTAACGACACATTGCGGTGTGTGCAGAAGAGTAGGGAGTGAACAACAGGAGTAAACAACAGGAGAGAGAATGGGGCATACTCCGTGGCTGTGGGTGCATGCATGAGGGAGCTGTGGGGTTGCGGCGCTGCGGCGCTGCGGCTGTGTTGCCACCACGCAATGCTGGCAGCGCTGTGTGCCGGCGGCGGCAGTCGGCGCGCAGCGTGCCATCGAGCACCGCTACACGAGCGCTCGCACCCCATCCAGCACTCGTCAGCCTGCATCCCCCTAAAAACACTCTGCCACGCGCGTCCACCCTTGCCCAGCATTGCCTCCCTGCAGTTCTGCCCTGCCACCACCTCCCACATCACCGCAGCTGTGCCTGCTGCGATCCTGGCCCCAACTTGATGCTCGACTCCACGCGGCTGCATGTCGCAGGGGAGACGTTACAGCATCGCAAGCTCCAGGAGGGAGCCGGCAGCCCTGGCAGCGCTAGGCTGAGCAGCATGCAGAGCAGCCGGTGCGCACGGTCACGCCTCTGGCGGCTCCTCCAGCCGCCGCGCCACCAGCTGCGCCAGCGCCAGCGCAGACGTGAGCCCAGGCGACTCGATGCCAAACAGGGAGACCAGGCCAGGCACTCCGTGCTGCCGTGGCCCTGACACCACAAAGTCGCCGGCTGGCCGGCCCGGTCCGACCAACTGTGAGGCACACATGCAGGAACATAGGCGAGAGAGTCGGAGCGATGGCGGCAGGGATGAAGGGAGGCGTCGAGGGCCGAAGGCGCCTCAGGCAGGGAGACGAGCGGGCGGGCGGGCGGGCGGGCGGGCGGGCGCCGACGTGTTGCCTATCGTGCTCGGCGTGCTCAGCAGCTGCGCAGCTGGCCTGCTCCTCCCCCTTAAACCCTCAAACCCTCAACCCTTGCTACCTTGGGTCGGACGCCCGAGTAGGCCGGCTGCAGCGATCCGTCGGGCAGGCCGGGCAGGTACGAGCGTATCGCAGCATGAAAGGGCGCCGCCCGCTCCGCCGACACCCGGTAGTCTAGAGCGGCAGGGTCAGTGCCGGTGGGGAGCCTGTGGAAGCAGGACATGGCATGCGGAGCAGCGCAGGGGTGTGGGAGTGAGACGGCGGGCTGGGCAGGCCAGCGGGCGGCGACCCTTCTGCAGCACAGCAGGCGCCCCGGCAGGAGCAGCGACACAAGGGTCGGCACAACGCAGGGCTTGTCGCACGCGCACGCACGTCCTCACCACTCCACGTCTGGACCGAACCGCACGCCGCCCGCCAGATCAAGTGTAAGGTGTGTGCCCAGACCTGCCGTGCCAGGCTCGGGCAGGGGGTAGACGAGGTGGTGGAAGCCAGCGGGGCTCCCGCCTGACAAGGGGAGGGGGGTGTGCAGGTGCACGACCGAGTCTGGCGGGGAGGGGGTGTGCCTGGATCGGCTCGTCACAGCTAGGCTGAGGCGTGTGCAGGCCGGTGTCGAGACCAGCGCAGGCCGGCGCAGGCGCTCGGCGCACCGCGCTGCTTCCGCCCACCTAACCCCATTGTTGCCAGCGCGCCGGGCGCCAGGGAGAAGTAGCTGCCCTTGGCGAGGTGGAGGGGCGGGATGGAGGCGGGCGGCAGGCCCTGCAGGCAGGCGGCCACCGCCTGGGCGTGCAGGCCTGCGGGCAGGGCGGGGGGGGGGGGCAGTACGCGGCAGTACGCGCACGATGAGCGTCAGCACCTCCCTTGCCATCAGCACCTCCCTTGCCTGGGTCTTCAACAGCTATAGTTGTGGCAGCATGCTGTGGTTTGCATCATTCATTCGTAGCACACGCACACACCTGCAGCGTTGACCACCGCTCCCGCTGCCAGCTCCACCGTTTCGCCGCTGCCGGCGTCGCGTACGTGCAGGCGCGCAGCGCTGCCGCCCACGCTGCCGCCCTCGACACGAGAATGCAGCGCAGTGGTGCCGCCGGCAGCCTCAAACTGACGGTGCAGCTCAGCCATCAGGCTGCATGCAGAGGGAGGGAAGGGAAGAGAGGTGGAGGGGGGGCAGCTGGCAGGGGGCAGCTGCACCTGGTAAAGGCGGGCTTCACCAAGCGTGCCCGCCCCAGCCAGCACCCAACATGAAATGCATGACCTCATGACCTGTGCCAAGCCCCTGCCACACCTGTGGCTGTCCACGATGCCCGTTTCAGGCGACAGTAGCGCCGCGGCACAGCGCACAGCAGGCTCGAGCTCCTGCGCTTGACCACTGCTCAGCGGCTGGAGGGGCACGCCGGCGGCAGCAGCTGCAGCGCGCAGCGTCTCCAAAGCACCAACCTGTGGTGCCGGGCAGGCGAGGGGGAGGGGCGTGTGGCAGGCGAGGGCCGCATCAATCGCACGTTGTAGCTCCCCCACCTGCACAGTGCTTCCGAAGCAGGGGTTCCAGTCACACCTGAGTGCCGCCAGCAGCTTGTCTATGCTACAGTTAGGCAGAGGCACGCATGGTTTGTTTGCAGCAGCAGCGGCAGCAGCAGCCACTGGCAGCAGCAGCCCCAGAGGGCGCACCTGTGCTGTGCTGGCAGCGACCAGCAGTTTGCCGAGCTTGCGATGAGGCACATCGTGCTGTGCGCAGAAGCTGTACAGCAGCCGCCGGCCTTCCACGCACAGCCGCGCCTTCAAGCTGCCCGGAGGGTAGTACAGGCCTGCACATAGTCGTCAGCAGAGGGCCACGGACCAGAGGGCAGGATGAGGGGTGGGGTCACGGAGCAGGTTCGCTCGGTGCGCTCCTCATGCTGGCCAGCCTGCAAGCTACGCCTCTCCAAGTTTTTGAGACTGACATCTGAGACAGCTTCGCCACCCACCCACCCACCCACCCACCGACCTGCATGTATCACCTCGCTGCTGCGACTGCTGGTCTCCGTGCCGACCGCGCCCGCCGCCTCCAGCAGCAGCACCCCGCGCCCAGCCAGCGCCAGCTCCCGTGCCACCGCGAGCCCCACCACGCCCGCTCCAATCACTACCACCTCCTCATCGAGGTCGGTAGAGGGGGAAGCGTGTGTGGAGAAGGTGTGCAGCGAGGGTGAGGCGGTAGCGGCAGCCGCGCCGGAGGCGGCGGCTGCGGCGAGGCCGTGCAACTGCAACTGAGGGCCTGGCGCGCTTCCGAACCCGCGCCAGATGCTGTAGGCCGCCCTTAAGTGCGGCGGCATTGGTGGGTGGGGCAGGGAAAGCGCAGTGCGAGAGACAGGGCAGGGTTGTGGCCGGAGCGGCGCTATGCTTGCTACGCTACATCTGATCCGTGTTTGCTGAGCGATCGTGAAAGGCGACACCTCGGCCGCTGCTGCGTGAGGCCTGTCCGAGCCAGCAAGCAGATGGCCCGTTACTTCCTCGCCGTTGCTCGCAGCTTTGTCGCTGCTCGGTATCGGCTCTAGTAGTCGCTGCCGCAAGCCTCGCAGGTTTCGTGAGCGAGTTGCCTCTTCTTCGCCGCAGCTCCAGCCTCGTGCGCGCCCCTCCTACTTGCCAGACATGCAGCCTGGTGCGGGCTGGACGTGGGCACGGTCCTGCGCCGCCTCGTCGCGGCCCTGCCTGCCACCGCCGTCGCCGGCGGGGCGGTGGCAGGGAGCGGCACGGGCCACTGCAGCGGCGGGCCTGGCAGGCGCCGCGTGCCTGGCCGCCGGCGGCCTTCCACCCCTGGCAGCGTGAGTGGGCGGCAGGGACACTCCATGCAGTTGCTCGTGCACACCAGGACGCCGGGCAAGCCAGGGGAGAGGGCCTACAGTGGCAGCCGCCCGTGCCTGCCGCTCTCCTCCCCCGCCAGTCCCCCCACCCGCTGCACGCCCGCCTCTGCCCCCCCTGCAGGGCTGGCTTCTCGCCAGGAAGACGCGGCGGCAGCAGCGGCGCCGGTGGCGGCGGCGGCGCCGGTGGCGGCGGCGGCTTCCTGAGTAGCCCGCGGCAGCCCGGGGAGTTTGGGCACGCGGGGCGGCGCGCCACAGACGTGCTGATGGTCAGTAACGCGCTGCTGTGGGGGCTGCAGCAGGTGTCGGGCATCGGAGACCTGCTGCTGGTGTGGGGCGTCAAGGTGAGAGCCAGATGGTGCTGAGGTGGCCTTGTGGGGGCGAGCGGAGAATGGCGGTGCAGCGCTGCAGCGCCGCACGAGGTGTGCGCTCTCGCGTGCACCTTGCCACTGCCGAACAGCCGCCCTCGTGCCTGCCCGCCCCTGCTAAGCTCACTTCGTGCGGTGCTCTTCCCCGCTGCCGGCCCGCAGATCAACCCACTGATTGCGGCGGGGCAGTACTGGCGCCTCCTCACGCCCGCCTTCCTGCACGGCAACCTGGCGCACCTGGCGGTCAACTCGTATTCCCTGAACAACCTGGGGCCGGTGGCTGAGCGCGTGACCGGGTGGGTGGTGGGCGGGCAGCGTGGCTGGGTGGCTGGGTGGCTGGCTTGGTGGGTGGGTTCTTGGAGCCGAGGTAGTAGGGCTGGCCGACTCAGCGAGCGCGCCTGGCAGTCAACTCATGCGCCCTCTACAACCTGGGGCTGGTGACGGAGCATGCCAGTAGGTGGGTGTAGTTGCCGTCAGCTGGCCCCATGTCCTGCCCGCCGCTCGGCATTCGCAGCCTCCTGCCCTGCTTCCCCCCACCCACCACTGCAGCGCCCCCCGCTTCCTGCTCATCTACCTGAGCGCCGCCGTGGCGGGCACGCTGGCCTCCTACTTTGGCTCGCCGGCGCCCTCGCTGGGCGCGTCGGGGGCCATCTTCGGCATTGGCGGCGCAGTGGCAATGTACTATTATAGGAACCGGTGAGCGCAGCCGCAGGTGCAAGTCCTTGCTGCGGCGCCGGTGGGCATCTGGGCAGGCGCGGCAGCAAGAGCGGCAGCAACAGCAGCACCAGAGCGGGCGTATCGGTTGCAAGTGCAGCAACAACCCGCTGCGCCTGCTCCCCCTGCTGTGCAGCGACATCTACGGCAAGCGCAGCGACTATGTGCTGAAGCAGCTGTGGAGCACGCTGCTCATCAACCTTATCTACGGGCTGAGCAACCCGCGCATAGACAACTGGTGAGCAGCAGTAGGCCACGCAGGTTGGGCTTGCCAGGGGTAGGCGGGGGGGTTCTCTGTCCCCTGCCTCCCCCCTGCCATCCTGTGCTCCTTTCCCCTGGCTTGCAGGCTTGCAAGGGGCGCCCGAGCGCCGCAGCGGGCGGAGCCCTGGCAGCGCTGCTGCGCCCACACTATGCCGCACTCCTCCCCCACGCCGTACCCTCCACACCGCCCCCGCCTTTCTGGTGCAGGGGCCACATGGGCGGCCTGGTGGGCGGCGCGCTGGCGGCGCTGCTGCTTGGCCCCAGGTGGAAGGCGGTGCGGCTGCCTGGGAAGCGAGGGGAGTGGCTGGTGGACGCGGCGCCGCTGCCCCTCTTCCGGGGCGAGCCACGCCAGATCCGTTGAGCTGCAGCGCCGCGCCAGCCTGGCACGCATAGCTCATCTGCTTGTTTGGCAAACCAAACCTTCGCACTCGCTTGTTCCCCCCCCCCCCCCCCGGGAATCATTGCATTCCCCGAATTCACCTGCACACACTGCAGTTGCTCTGCCCTTCTCACGACCTGCCCTTCCTTCACCACAGTTCAGACGCATTCCTCGACGTCCCCCACACCACCCCACTCATGCATCCCTTCTGACGCACCTCAGGAGCACTTCCTGCAATGCACCACTTTGTTGCAACAAAGTGTGGTCACACGAGGGGAAGGTGTGTGCAGCGGACACGGGCAGCTGCCGCAGGCAAGCGCGGCAGGTGCGGGTGGGGTGCACGAGGCGGTGGGGCAGGGGTAGTCGCGGGGACAAGCGTGCAAAGGGGTGCAGCATGATGGCTCACCTTCCAGATGCAAATCAGCGTCAGCTGATGAGAGTAGTAGTGCAGGCAGCTAGACATCGATGGGCTGGGCAGGCGGAGCATTCGAAACACACCCACCGGGCGTAAGACAGCGGGCTACAACTGCCGGAAGGAGGACAGGCGAGTGGGTTCATGTGATTGGGCAGGGCAGGGTTGTGGGCGGGTGGCAGGGTGTGGCAGCCCTGAGGTTGCAGGCTCTAGGTGGAGTGTCGGGTGCGGTAACTGCACGTGCACGAGCAGCGGGACAGCAGGCGGTAAAGGTATGGTTGTGTGGACGGATGCGGCATATGGGTGTGTGAGTGGGTGCCTTCGACGGTGGTCCGAGGTGGCGGGGGAGGCGACCATTCGCAGCGGAGCCGGCACAGAACCGTCCACGGCTGCAGCTGGCGCTTGCAGCCGGGGCTGGCAGAGGGTGAGGCAGGCCTGCCAGGCAGTGCCCACCCGTCCCCCCCTGCTCACCTCGGGATGAAGGGGGCGCAGGGTTGCGGGGAGGCCGAGGAGGGCGCGGAGAGGGTGGGGGAGGCGGTGTGGGTGGCGGTGAGGGGCTGGGGGCGGCGGGGAGGGGCTGGGGGGCGGCGGGGAATCTGCAGGTACTGCGGCGAGCAGTGCTCCCACGCCGACTGGCACGCCAGCCACCGCTTCGTGTGCGCCGAGCTGGCGGCGGAGCGGTGTGTGCGCAAGGCGTCAGCGGCGGCTTCTGCCGGCGAGGCGCAGTAAGCCTTGCATCCTCCCTCCTGCTCATCGCAGTCGAACAACCACAACTGTACCACGCCTGCACGCCGCTCCGTGTCTGTTTTGCTGGCGCCGGTGCAGTGGTGCTCTTCTTCTTTCTCCTATACCCCCCCCCCCCCCCCCCCCAACACACACACACACACACACCACCCACCCACCCACACCCCACCCACCCAGCAGAGTGCTACACATGTCGCACGCTCTTACACGCACTGCGCAGCGCAACTCAAGCGCAGGCAGCAGCAGCAGCAGGCGCAGCAGCAGCAGCAGCAGGAAGAGCATCGGCATGCCACCATGCCGCGACGCACTGATGGTTCGTGCCGTGCTGCCGCGACGCTCGGTGCCGCAGCTGCCGTGCGCGCTCACTGCCGCAGGCCGGGCGGGAAGTTGTGGGGTGCGCCAGCCTGCGGAGCCTGCGGCTTGCTCTCCAGAAAACGGTTGAGCAGGCGGGAGGTGGAGGAGCAGAAGCCGTCGTCGGCGCCCAGCGGGCGTCCGGTGGCGCGCGCCTCTGCCACCTTGCCGCGCACCTTGTTGGCAAGCACCTGCGGCACGGGTGACGGGAAGGGGGGGGGGGGGGGCGCGCGCGCGCAGGTGACGGGAAGGGGGGGGGGGGGCGCAGGTGACGGGGAGGGGGGGGGGGGGGTGGGGGGGGCTTGGTGCAAAATAGGCAGGAGTCGCAGCGCATCAGCAGCACGTGCTGCGCCAGGGGACGCACGCATGCACCGTGGCAGGGAGCGGTCACCCAGCCCTCACCATTGGCGCCTTTCAAAAAGCAGCCACTTGCCGCGTGTGGCTGCACCAGCACCAGTGCTCGCCGACCCTCACCCTTACCTTGCCCAGCTCGACGCCCCACTGGTCGAAGCTGTTGATGCCCCACACGAACCCAGAGGTCGCCACGCGGTGCTCGTACAGGCTGCACCCGGGATGGGCAGGCAGGCCGGACGGGTGGCCAGCAGGTGGGCGGGCGGTCAGCAGCTTTGCGTCCAGGCAGCTGCTGCCCCCTGGGGCATGATGCGTCCCCCACACGTACAAGCGGAGCTGGTAAACAAATCACAGCCGCTGCCGCCCCGAGCCCAAACGTCGGCGTATGGTTGTGGTGTCCTGCGCGCCTCTCAATATCCCCCCCCCCCACCACACACCCCCCCCCCCGGGGTCAACACCCCACCAGGTTCAACAAAACCATGAGGCCCCCACCCACCTCAGCAGCTGGCCCAGCGTGTACGCGTTGAGCTCAGGCAGCAGGATGGACAGGGAGGGGCGGTTGCCTGCGGGGAGGCAGCAGGTGTGACAGCGGGCGACCCGCGGGCGCTCTGCCACCCCTCTGCTCATGCATGCGCAAGGCACGCTTGAGGGCGCTCCTCCTACCCTTTGCGCAGGCAGGTGCACTGGAACCTGTCGCCCCCCCCCCCCCCCCCCCCCCCCCTCAAGCACATGCATGCACCCCCCTCACCGCTGAACGTCTTGTGGGTGACCAGCTGGTCCGGCACGCCCTCCGCACGCAGCGTCTCTGCATCTTTGCCGCACGCCAGCGCGTCGGGCTGCAACACAGGCGGAAGGCAGGGGAGGGCGAGGCTGGATGGGTGGCTAGTCTGCACGATATGCATGGAAACGCAGGCGTCAGGAAGGCAGGCGGGCAGGCAGCAGGGCTCGCTGCTGGTGCTGCCCTTGTGCGCATGCCCCGCTTGCCCCAACGCCATCCACCCACGCCTCACGCCTGCTCCACCCACCTGCGCAAAGAAGTTGCACATCAGCTCCTCGTGGCTGCTGACCTTCTCGCCCTGCACCGGTGGGCAGCAGGCATAGGCAGGCAGTGAAGCTAAGCGGAAGCAGGCATCAACTGTCCATCCGGTGTGATGGTCCACATGCGAGCAGGCAGGGTGGGTGGCCAAAGCGGCGTGGGGCAATCCGGCAGCTCGCACGCAGCAGCAGCAGCAGCGGCGGCAGCAGCAGCGGCAGCAGCGGTCCAGCGCGCGCCCCCGCCCCCGCCCACCTGCAGGTAGACCTCCTGCTGGCTGCGCACCACGCCAATGAACTCCGCCGGGATGACGCGCCCCTGCTCAGGAGTGGGCGGACGGTTGAGGCGGCTGGTGGGTGTGGGTGTGGGCGTGTAAGTGGGCGCCGGCGGTGAGCGGGCACGCTTGAACCATGGCTGGCGCGCACCCTGAACAACCTACTTGTGCATACTTGTAGATAATGAGTTGATTGATCCGTTGGCCCCCACCTGGTGAATGAGCTGGTAGAAAGAGTGCTGGCCGTTGGTGCCGGGCTCACCGAAATCAATCTCGCCTGCAGCGCGGGAGGGGCGGGCAGGGATGTGGTGCGGAGGAAGGTGGCGCAGGCATGCGATTGCGCACGGCTCACACATCTGCCTGCGGCCCAACGACGTCCCTCCTGCGCTGCCTTCAACCCTGTGACACTGCACTTTGCAAACGTGCTGCATCACACAGCAGGCGCAGCAGCACACGCAGCGGGAACGCCCCCTCGGCTGCACCTGTCTCGAACGGCAGCGGCGTGCCGTCCAGCGCCACCCCCTTGCCATTGCTCTCCATGCTCAGCTGCTGGATGTGCGGCGCAAAGTGCTGCAGCGCCTGCTGGTAGGGAAGCAGGGCGGTGGTGGCGTGCCCAAGGAAGGTGCTGTTCCAGACCTGCGGGGGGAGGCGGGGGGGCGTGTTGAGCGCTGGCAGGCGATGGGCAGCAGTGCACTGCCTGAAAGGCCGCCCGTCCATGCGCCCAGCGGCAGATGACATTGCAGACCACGCCGATGTACGTACGCACAAACGAAAAAGAAAACGCATGAATAGTTGGCGACTCACGTTGAGCAGGCCCAGCAGTGCGGGCAGGTTGTCTGCCAGCGGCGCGGAGCGGTAGTGGGTGTCCATGGCGTGCATGCCTTGCAGGAAGCGCTCCATGACCTGGTGGGGGTGGTGGTGGTGGTGGTGTGTGTGGGTGTGTGGGTGGGGTGGGTGGGTGGGTGGGTGGGTGGGGGGGAGGAGGCGGACAGACAAGCGGCAGTTGGAGCGACACGGCTTGGGCATGCGTTCTGTGCTGCGCCAGACATGCACACACACACCACGATGCTCTGCCAGGCCTCTGCGCACGCGTGCACTGGCCGCTGCACATCCCTCTGTCGCCGCCCCCCTCCCTGCCCTGCCCACGACCCTCGACTCACGGGGAAGCCGTAGTGCAGCGACAGCGGCAGCACGCCGACCGCCGAGGACACGGAGAAGCGGCCGCCCACCCAGTCCCAGAAGCCAAAGGCATTGGCGGGGTCCAGCCCAAAGTCGGCCACCGCCTTCAGGTTGGTGCTGCAGGCAGGGCAAGAGAATGCGCGGCGCAAGCGTGAGCACCGAGCACTCGTAACAGACGTGTATCAACAGAGGGAGGCACACAAGAGAGGAGGCACCCGGTGGGCACGTGCGTGGCGGTGGCGGAGTGGTCGGGACATCTGTAAGCAGCACACTGGCGGCGGTGCCGGCCACCGCCGCAGCGGCTGCACACATGGGTGGGCACCCCACCTGACGGCCACCATGTGCTTGGCGACGGCGTCGGCGCCCAGCCGCTCCGTCAGCCAGGCGCGCGCGGTGCGGGCGTTCAGCATCGTTTCGGCGGTGGTGAAGGTCTTGCTGCGGGCCGGGGGGGGGGCGGCGGCGGCGGCGGGCGGGCAAGCAAGGTCGGTGAGGCTACAGGTGGGCGTGCCGTGCACGAGCACAACCTTCAGGAGGGTCCCATCTCGGCGGGTCCTTGGTTGCAGCGCTGCACTCTGCGACAACGTCACTACATAGCAATCATGGCCGAAGGCTAATTAGGGGTGCAAGGCTAATTAGGGTTGTTTACTGCAGTAAAGTTGCCTCGGCGACCCAGGCCGTGCACAGCGCTCACAGCCAACTACCGTTGTCCATTGGCAGAGCAACCACCACAGCCTCGCCTCAGCCAGCACGCCCGATGGGCTCCGGCCATCAGCCCAACTAGCGGCCCACCCACCTCACAATCACCACAAGCGTGGTCTCAGCGTCCAGGCCATGCAGAGCGCGCACAGTGTCGACAGGGTCCACGTTTGCCAGGAAGGACAGGCGCCGGCCAGAGGCCTGCACGGTTGTTGAGGCACGTGCATGATTTGTTGGTGGTGGCCCCAGTTGTGCGCTGGAAGCAGCGCCGTAGGGTTCAGGGGCCAGGGCGGGGTCAGTGGCTGCCGGGCGGCGGTCAGCATGCCAGCTGCGACTGCCCTCCGCTGCCTCATCGCCGCCGCTCCTGTGGTCCGTGGGGCAGAGCAATGTGCACTACTCGGGGCGGCGGGGAGGGGGGGGGGGGGGGGGGGCCTCACCGCCGCCATCGCGTCTGGTTCCGTGGACAGGGCGGTGTGCACAAACAGTGGGCCCAGCGCGGAGCCCCCGATGCCGATGGACACCACGTTTGTGAGGGGCTTGCCGGTGGCGCCCTTCCACTCGCCGCTGCGCACGCGCTCTGTGGAGGAGGGGTGGGGGGCAGTCCAAGCGATGGAGGGCACTGGGCAGGAGAAGAAGGCGTGGCAGTGGAGGTGTGCCCTGCGCGCCCGCGCAGCCGCAGCAGGCAAAGCGCCCGACAGGGGCAACCAGGCGCGGCAGCGCCATGCTCAGCGGCCAGCCGATCTGCTGCCGTGACCACGCCCTTCCATGCACGGCACTCGCCAGCACAAGCAACCTGCACTAACCAGTGAACGCGCTGATCTTGTCGAGCACCTCCCACACTTCGGGCACCACGTTGCGCCCGCCCTCCTGCAGCAGGGGAGATGGCGGGGGTTGGGGAGGGAGGGAGGGTCAGGGAAGCTGGTCTGTACGCAATGCATGCCGTGTGTTGCAGGTCCGCCCTTTTGCGGCCACACGGCAGGCGCCGGTAGGCCAAGCATGGCCGCAGCAGTGAGGCAGGCAGACTGGGCCGCAGCCCATCGCCCACACCAGCCTCCCCACCTGCACGTCCGCCCCGCGCGGCGCACGCAGCGCGGTGTGCAGCACCGCGCGCCCCTCGGTGGCGTTGATGCGCTGCCCCGCAAACATGGCTTCGATCTTGCCCTTCAGCCCTGCGGCCTCGCCCAGGTCAAGGAGCAGCTGCGCGACGGGAGAAGTGCAGCGACCAGCGTTTGCAGGGCTGTGTGGCATACACACCAGCAGGAGGGTCGGTGGGCATGGCGCAAGCGGCGTGCGGTGCTCAGCCTGCCCAGCGTCGTCTGCCGCATGCACGCAGCAGCACTGGTGCACGCCTGTGTGAAATGCAGGCACTGCGCACATGCAGCACCAGCCGACGATATTACAGAACGGAGCACCCAACCGCCGGCACCGCAGCAGCTTGCCTTGAGCGTCTCGGGCGTGGCGTTCTGCCGGCAAAAGTCGAGGTAGACGCCTCCCTCCTCGCGAATCATAGCCTCGGTCCGCGCATCATCCTGCAGCAGGTCCTTCAGGTGACTGCACAGCAGAGGCGAGATAGTGGGGAGGGACGTGGGGGGGCTGGCGGCGGCAGCGGCGACGGCGGAGGCTGCTCGAAATGACGGAGACGCTCTCCGCTTTGTGATATGTAGCATCGACACCCTGATCATGCGCGTGGGGCGCTGCAGAGGATCGCAAGGCGATTACAGGCTCCGGTCTCACGTCTCCTTCACGGCAGCGACATGGTCGGCAAGCGCCTTCCACTGTGGGATGTCGCTGATCAGACTCATGTCTAAAGGTGCCGTCGGGGAGGAAGGACGGGCTGAGGCCGCGTGAGCGGTGGCGTCGCCAACCCGGCCTGAGAGCGCGCGCTATGTTGCGGCACGAGCAAGTTATGTCACACTGAATGCGTCAAAACGCGCGATCACGCGATAAACGATTAGCGAGGCACAGCACCGGGCTCCGCCACCTCGGCACTGCATGCAGGCGCCGCCGCCGCCTGTCCGCCGCCTGGACAGATGCCTCAGGCTCTCTTCAGCACCCCGCCTCGCAGGCACGGTAATAACAAATGGCTGCATGCATCTCCTGGGGCTGTTGTGAAATGAAGTGCGCCAACGGATTGGTGCACTGTGTACAGAGAGGTGCGCTGTCGCCGGACAACGGAGCGGAGTGAGAAGGGGAACGGAGCAGTGCGCTCTGGAGGGGGGACTAGCTCGCCACTTAATTGTTCAAATGAGTAACGAGGCGTGCAAAGAAAAGGGGGTTGCGCAGCCGGCCTTCTGGGCCTGCCCAAGGCTGCCGCCGCCCAGCACTGCTTGCTGCTGTGTTCACATGGAGCCAGGTGGGGCCGGGGCTGGTGCAGAATGGGATGCTGGAAGGGTACGCTGCTGCCCCTGCTGCCGCTGCTGCTGACGCTGCTGCTGACGCTGAAGCTCCGCTGAAGCTGCTGCTGCTGCTGACGCTGCTGCTGCTGCTGCTGCTGCTGCGGCTGCCGCTGCTGCTGCCGCTGCCGCTGCCGCTGCTGCTGCCGCTGCGCACTTTCATCCTGCAGGCAGCCAGAGCTCACTGCTCCTCGGACGAAGCCGCCGCTGACGCCTTGCGCGAACGCCGCTCCGCCGCCAGCTCGGCGCACACGCGGCGGTGGCTGGCGCGCCAGTCGGCGTGGGAGCACTGCTCGCCGCAGTACCTGCAGGGGGAGAAGGGACGGAGTCGTGTAGGTGGTGGGATTGCTGGGTGGTGCTGGCGGTCAGGCCTACAGGTCAGTCCCTGAACGCGGTCGTCCGGCCAACACCTAGCATGCCCGCCCACTCAACAGACAGTTCGGCACTTGCTGCAGCGCTTGGTGCCAGGCTGCTCGCCCGCTGCCGGCCCGCCAGGGGGCAGTGGACTGCTGGCACAGCCCAGGAAGGCGCAGCTGCGGGTGGCCGCCGCGCGGGCCACCTCCAGGCGTGCTGCCGCCCGGCGCTGCCGGCAGGCGCCGAGCAGCGCCGCCACCAGAAGCTGCACCGCAGGCAGCGCATGGTCCTGCCAGTAGCGCTGCAGCGCTGCGCGTAGGGCTGCTGTATCATCCGGCAGCTCCGGCGGTGCTGCTGCCACAATCTATTCTGCGGCGGCCAGGTCAGCCTCAGGCAGCGATAGCTGCGAACTGCCTCTCGCGCCTGTGCATGCCTGGCGGCATGCTGCCAGCAGCATGTCCGCCACGTGACGCCAGCATTCAGTCACGACCTCGAGCTCTCCCCCCTCTCTGCTGGTAAGCGCAGGCATGGCCGTGGGCAGAGCGCATTGCAGCGCGTCGAGGGCTGCCTCGTTGCTTGCTGCTGCCAGGTCGCTTGCAGGGCCGAGCCGCACAGAGTGTGCTAGGGCCTGAGCAATTTGCCAAACTGCCACGAAGCGCAGGGCGGACTCCTCCTCAGCCGGCAGCTCGATGCTGCGCTGCTCGAGCCCCATCAGCACCGCCGCCCAGGCGTCTGCGTGAGCAACAGTTGCTGCATCGCCCGCGGCAGCTGCAGCAGCAGCCCCACCTGGCTCTGGCGCGTCCGCCACAGCACTCATCACAAGAAGGATGGAGCCTGCGACCTCCCCGAAGCGGGACCACATGCTGCGGCTGTGTTGTGCCGAGAGCGCTGCTGCCGCTGCGGGCTGCGCTGTTGCTGCGTGCACGAGCCGGCAGGCCGCGGTGTGCGCCTGCCACACGACCTTGGCCAGAGCGGAAGGAAGGCGTTGGCCACGCAGCAGCACGCTGCTGAAGCGCTGCTCGGCCAGTGCCATGCAGGCATCAGCCATGCGGGCAGCAGCGTCCGCTGCAGCCGCATGTTCTGCCAGCTTGGCCAGCGCCAGGTGCACCAGCTGCAGGGCCGCTCCGCCGCCGCCTACCGCGCAGGCTGCAACAGCGCTGCTCAACGAGGGCCCTGCCATGTGGCCATGAGTGGACTGCGCATCGCCAGCACGCTTCACAACGTCGTGCAGGCTGCTGAACAGCTGTGCTGCCGCCCAGGGGCACGTTTCAAGTGCAGCGGCAGCAAGCTGGGCAAGAGCTGGCAGCAGACGGAGCGATAACTCGCCGGCCCACTGCTGCAGCGCTGGCGGAGCCTGCCCCTCTGCAGCGCCGAGCGCGGAGCAGACGCTGCCCCACGCTTGCACAGCCTGGAATGGCAGCGGGACGAGAAACTTCGCTGGCGGAGCACGGCCAGTGCAGTGCTCTGGCAGCAGGCTGATCAGGTCTGCCAGTGCCGTCAGCAGTGTGTCGCCTGGGCTGTCCCGCTCGCTGGCCGCGCTGCGCAGCAGCTGCCGCAAGCCGTGCGACAGGCAGGGTGCACCCACAATATAGACGGCTTGGAAAGCAATACCTGCCACTGAACTGCTAGGGACAACCGAGCTGCCAGCTTCGCTGCTGGCTGCCCGCTGCACGGCCCGCTGCACTGCGCGCGGCAGCACCGCCGCGATGGGAGCCTGCAGCTGCGGCCGCTCGCTGAGCAGGCTCTGGAACTTTCTGAAGCCTGCAGTAGATACAAGAGTGCCGCAGACCGTTTCCCACGTGGGGTGCGCCTTGGTGCTCCGCTCTTCTGCACAAAAGTATTGAAAGGGGCAGTGAGGGCACTTGCCAGCTGCTGCGACGCGGCGCGCTGCAAGGCAGCAAAGCATGGGCCCCTCACCGTCATCGTCAGACCCAAACTGCAGGATGGTGGAAGCAGCAGCCAGCCAGAGAGCGGTGTCAATGCTGCTGCCCAGCGTGCCCGCAAAGGCCGCCAGGGCGCGCGTGTCTGCACTCCAACAGGCCCATCAGGTTGCGGGCGGCGTGCAGCTGCGTGTAGACTGTCTCCTGAGCAAAGCGCAGAATAATTTTAGAGCCTGTAGAGTCGACCAGCCCTGCCATGTTCAGCGGCGGAGCGACGGCCGCTCCGCTGCTGACTGCCTGCACGCAGAGCCGCAGCTCCCTGCCTCCTGCCACGACCAAGTGCTGCCAGCCCAGGGCAAAGCGGTACAGCAGGCTGCCGCTAAGGCCGATAGCTTTGGGCAGGCTGTAGCCGCCGACGGTGCTGCCACTGCCGCACACCACACAGTTGAAGCTGCAGGCGGCGGCGGCCGGGCCCTGCAGTGTACGGCCGGAGGCGACATCTACCGCCTGCTGTGGCGGCGAGAAGGCCAGCACTGCCAGCGCGTCGCCCGCCTCTGCCAGCAGCCTGCGCCATGACAGCAGGCAGAGGGCGTCACACAACGAGGCCTCATGGCAGCAAGGAGCAGCCGCCGGGCTGGCAACACGGGCCCCTGCCGCCGTCGCCGCCCGCCCGGCGGCGCCCGCTCACCAGCAGATGCGCGTTCTGCCCGCCTCCTCCTGCGCCCACTGCACGCCGCGTGCCGCCTCCACGGCCGCTTCCAGCCGCAGCTTCAGCGGCTCCCAAGGCGGGGTGTGGGCGGAGGCGTCCTCGATGTCTGGCGCCTGGAAGTAGCAACGCCAGACCTCCAGCGCTTCGCATAGCTCGTCCACAGTAGACATCATGTTGCTGATGGTGGCACAAGATATCCAAACGACGAGATGTGCTGCGGAGGCGGCCCTGCATGCGGCGTCTCTGCGCCGGCGTGCAGTCGTTGGGGCGCGGCGCGGCCTCGAGGCTCTGCAGGCTGCCTCTGGTCTGCCCACCTCAGCGCCCTGTTCAGCCGCACCTCAGCAACCTGGAAGTTCCACCTTAAGCACCCATTGCCCGCCTGTAACCTTCCCCAAGGGCTGATGAACCCACCAGCGCGTCAAGCAGGGCTGTGTTGCCGTTGCCAGCTGTACAGACACATGTGCCATTCAGCAGCTGCCTCAGGCCATGCAGCAGGCAGCGCGCGCTTGCAATGAAGACCGAAGCCTGGCGAACGGCGGTTTGTGTGTAGGCGCCGGCATCGCCGCCGCTTGGCGGGGGTGGCAGGGAGCGACCGCCCTGCGCCGCCGCCCGACGGGCCTCACTCACAGGCTGACGCGCGCCTGGCTGGCCTCCTCCTGACCCCACCCCAAGCCGCTGGCCGCCTTCACTGCAGCCATCCACCTCAGCGGAGGCTGCGCCAGGGCAGCAAGGCTGACAGGGGCGCCGCTCCCAGCCGACTGCAAGAGGCCACGCCAGGCCTCCAACACGGCGCACAGCGCGTCCACAGGACTCCTGAGATGGCATGGCGCAGCCGGGTGTCCAAGTCACGCAGCAGCGGACGAACTCATCCGGCGGATGCGGACGCCGTCGTACGGCGGCGCATGAGGCGGGCGCTGCCCGGGCGGGCAGTGCCCGAGAACGCCCTCGTATACGTATTTAAGGGGTATAACCCCTTACGAGCAGCAGCTGCTGTGATTAAACGCCACCCCTTCTGCTCGGAAAGCAACACCTGCTCTGCCTTGCACTGCCTGCCTGCCAGTTCGTCTTCTCTCACACCCAAAAATGTGCAATACAGCAGCAGCCACTCCACCGAGGCCGGTTCCACGTCAACGTTCCACGTCAACGTTCCACGTGAAGCGGGGTGCAACACGGGAGGTGAAGACTGCACCACGAGGGTTTGAGTTAGGAGACGCTTGAAGCTCAGGTGGACACATTGGCAACCAGGATGATGAGAGGCAGTTAACTGATCGGGAGGCATGCCAGCCCACTGATCGGGAGGCTGAGCAGCGTGTCGGGCGTCGGCGCGTCGGGCGTATACGCAGCGCGTCGGGCGTAGCGCTGCAGCAACAGCGCCCATCGTGACCCGCCGCGTGCCGCAGCCGCCTCAGACGCACTGTATTACCCACCGCGGTTTTGGTAAGCGGCGTGTCGCTCAACCCCAGAGCACTTCGGCGGTGCCGACCTTGCGACTGCTGCCGGTCGTGGTCACGAGCCTCCCCACGGTGAACGCACTGCTTCATCTAGCCCGCCTAGCGTGATCCGCTTCGCTTGGGCGCCATGGTGAGACCATATACCTCCCGAGAGCCATGATTTGCCAGTGTCTCCCGACGCACCCACGCGAGCGGTCAGAGAGACACGTATGGCTTGCGAGATGCTCTGCGACGGTGCCGCGCTCGCCGGCCGCACTGCAGCCTGCCGCAGCCGCCTCTTGCCTCCTCGTGCCGCCTCGCCTTGTGCGCGACCAACCTTGCGAGGCACCCCTGCCCGTTGCAGGGCTGCTGCTTCTCATCTGAGCACCCCAAGGAAGAACAATACCGCAGGGCCAAGGATTACGACACCAAAGCCAAGAGTGAGTAAGCCACTGCCCAGCCTGGCGCGGCCGCGTGCCAATTGCCATGCGCGTGCCGCCGCTCCCCTCGGCTGCCAAGCTGCCCTCCACGCCCCCTGAAGGGGCAGGCCCCGGCGCTGCCCCACCAGACCTGCCTTCCCCTGCCACCGCCCCTCGCAGTCATCCTCGCCATCGCCAGCGACTGGGAGAGCCAGGGCTATTATGTGGAGGCCATTGTCAGGTGGGCGCACCAGTCGCTGGCGGGGTGGGGTGGGTGGGTGGGTGGGTGGGGTGGGGGGGGGGGGGGGGGGGGGGGGGGCGCGGCGGCGGCAGCCGGCGCCGCTGGGACTGTCCAGGCGGCCTGCAGGCGGCCTGCAGGCTGGCGGCAATCGCGCAGCCGCCTTGCATCCGCCTCTGCCCCGGTAGCGCAGCAGCAGCCTGCCACGAGGCCTGCCAGGCTGTCCAGGCCAGGGCGTGCCTGCGGCGGTGCGCCTGCGAGCGCAGCCCCTACCAGTGAGCACGCCTCCCACCCATGCACCCTGCTCCGCCCTGTACCCCCGGCCCCTCGCAGCTACGGCGAGCACCTGCGGTGCATGGCCGTGCACGTGTTCAAGGTAAGCCATGCCATGTATTGCTGCACAAAGCTGTGCGGGGCACGCGCCCAGGGCCACCCGGCACCCCTGCCCACCCTCTGCTCCCACACCTAACGCGCGCCTCCCGCACTTGCAGGAGTTTGACCGGCGCAAGAAGGACGAGATGCTCAACCTGGCGCAGAGCTGCCGCCGCATCGCCACCCACCGCGCCACGCTGGAGAAGAAGGCCATCCGCCAGTGCGCTGCGCCGTGCTGTGGTTTGCGTTTCTGTGCTGTGCTGCGCTGCACTGGGGTGCCGCGCCACGCTGGAGCAGGCGGCCATATGCTGCATGATGTATCCGCCAGTGCGCTGTGCCGCTGTCACGGTGCTGCGCCGTGCTGCGCTGTGCTGTGTGGTGCTGCAGCAGCTGCGCCGGCCCGTGGCTGGCTCAACCTTCGCAAACACCCCAGGGCCGTCCCCAGGCCCCTGCCAGCCGCCTGGTTCGCCACCCACCTTGCAGCGGCCGCAGCATGCGAGGGAGGCGCGCGCGCCACCCGAGCTCGCCCCGCCTTCTGGGCACTGAGGGCGTTGTGTCGTTCACAGCGCGGCTCTAACCTCGCTCCCTGACCCGTGCCCCCTCCCGCCCTGCCCCGCAGAGCCCAGCAGTCGTGCTGCGGCAGCGAGCCCATCATCACCGACCCGCCGGCCCCCACCTTCCTCAAGCCCTGGGAGTGGAACGAGTGGCTGGCCATGTGCAAGGGGTCGGGAGACATCGAGGCCGCGCTGAGTGAGCTCGGTCCCGCGCCGTGCCGTGTTGCAATGTGCTGCGCTGTGCTGCGCTGTGCTGCGCTGTGCTGCGCGTCCCGCCCCGACCAGGCGGGGCATCTCCCCTGTCGTGTTTCCCAGCACGCGCACACCGCGGTTGTCGTTTCGAATGCCGTTGCTCCTGTCCTCCCCACCCATCAATCTGCAGAGAAGATGGGGCTGATCAAAATGGAGACCAAGGAGACAGCGGCGTTGCGCCTGGCGGTGCGCTGTGCCGCTCTGCGCCGTGCCATGCTGCACTGCGGTGTGCTGCATTTGTATGCCTGCCTGCGGCTGGCACCATTGGTGCCTGGTGCAGCTGCCTGCAGGCTGCGCTGCGCTGCGCTGCGTTTTGAACACTGCACTCTGCTTTGCAGTGACTGGGACAAGAGAGCAGGGCTGGTTTTCAGAAGGCAGCACACCAACTGGTCTGCGCTCCCGCCTGCTGGCCCCTCGTCCCATCCACCCGTGCTCTGCCCGCTGCAGGAGGCGGGCCGCTCGAGCGTGAACGTGGCTCTGACCCAGCAGGTAGGGCAGGTGCTTGAGCCAGGCGTCTCCTTCCTGGCCGCTCCGAACAGAAATGGGTGTTGCTGCGGTGTGGGCGAACGTTACGCCTGCACGGGCATGGGAGATTCAGGGCCACCTGCATGAGTCGGGGTGTGCGGTCTCAAAGAGAGAAACCAGCCAAGGCCCGCCGCCAGAGCCGTCGCCGCACCACCAGCTCGCCCACCACCTCGCCTACCTGTGCCCCAGCGTCGCCGCGTGGCAGCCCTGCCAGCGACGCCCTGCCCGCCTGACGCGCGCCCCCCACCTTCCCTCACCCCACCCCCCACAGTGCAACCCCAACATCTCCGTGGCTGGCCCCACCACCACCATCTCCGGCCCCACCACCACCACCAGCGTCAACCCCAACATTTCAGGCAAGCAATCAGGTCCTTGACTCATCCAGCCACTGTGAGTTAGTGGACTGGGTGTCGGCAGCGGTCCATGTGTCAGGGAGCATCGTGTGAAGCGTGCAGGCTTACAACTGCATTGAGCCTGCCAGGGGCCTGAACCTGCGTCGAGTCAGACAGATGTGGTGCACGGCAGTGGAGGAAGCGAAGCGACCAAAACGAGAGGCTCAAGTTGAGCCCGACTACTATAGGCCTGACGAAGCAATCATGTGTGTGCGCTTCCGCCCGCAGGCCCCACCACCACCGTCAACCCCAGCATCGTGTCCAGCAACGCGCAGACCGGCGAGGGCAACGTGGCGCCCTCGGTGGGCGCCGTGGGCGCAGCCGGCGCCGTGGGCGCAGGCGGGCCCGCCGGCGGGACCGCCGCGCCGCCCCAGCAGCCCCTGGCGCCGCAGCTGGCTCACATGGGTTCCGGCTACTTCATGATGCCCACGCCACAGGTGCGCCGCGCCTTGCCTTGCCTTGCCTTGCAAGGGCCTCTTCTTGCCTCGCGCTGCCTCGTCCTGTCCCGCCTACCTGTGTGTGGGCCACGCTGCAGCTACGGCAGCCGCCGCAGTGCACGCTGCCACACCGCCGGTCGTCGCGCCGCCCGTCCCCTGCGCCGCCGCCGCCAGCCTGGGTCCCCGGCAGCGCACCAGGGCTGGCCAGGCCGACCCGACTGCCCGATTGACTGCCCCACACCCTATGCCCCGCACGCACATGCTGCAGGGGATGATGATGGTGCCAGCTGGCAGCGGCAGCGGCGACTACGGTGCCGCAATGGGTGCGATGATGCAGCAGCAGCAGGCGCTGATGATGCAGCAGCCGATGATGATGCCCGTCGGCGGCATGATGCAGCAGATGCAGCAGCCCACGCAGCAGCAGCCCATGATGCAGCCCCAGTTTTACGGGCAGCACATGATGCAGCCAATGCAGCAGCCCATGATGGTGCCTGCGGGCATGCCCTGGGGGGGGATGCCATCCGCTGGCGCTGCCTTCCCACCCACCGCGCCGCCCCAGCCAGAGAAGGCCAGCGCCGCCGCCGAGTCGGCCCCCCCGCCGGCGCCCGCAGTGGGCGTGCCGCTCACCAAGGCGGTGGTCGGCTGAGGCTCCCGAGCGCGTAGCGCAGCACCAGCAGGCTCGGTGGCAACCACCGCAGCAGCACACCTAGCTGCCACCCCCGCGTCGGTCAGCATGCCCTCCCAGCGTGCTCGCAGGACTGCGCACTTGTTGCACATCGCTCGAGCAGTGCGCCGTTAGTCCCTCGTGCGTAGCTTCTCCCCCAGGGCTGCAAAGAATGCTGCCCAGCGCATCCGACCCTGTTTGCACCAAGCGTTTTTCAATGCACCCGCCTGCTCTCCCGGGGGCCCCCTGGCCTGCACAGCGGCTCCATACCGACGTCGGCGTGACACATGCTTTAGATCCCACTGCCACGAACGTCCTTTACGTCTTCTGCTGGGATTACGCCGGGTTATTGCAGAAGCAGCATCAGTACTTAACCAGCACGACCTGTTAATGTTCCGCCCATGGGCTGGAGTGACGGGCTTGGCAATGTGTCCGGGCCGTCGTGGATGCTGGGCATGGGCTGGCCGCACTGGAGTGACAGGGCATGCAGACCTGAGGCGAGGCTTGCGGTAGCGCAGGGGATGCCAAGGTGCCATGCCACCACCCTTGCAAGCCGGCAGCGATGGCTGCCACTGCGGCTGGCAGGGTCACTGCAATGCTATCCATGCATGAAGTACAAGAGACTGAGTGCTCTCGCTGCTAGTTGGGACTAGTGGCTGCGCAGCCTCCCTTCTCGCCGCCTTCACAGCGGGCGCAGCAGGAGGTTGGGCCGATACTGTCCGCCACGAGCTGTACCTGCTCACGTTGATCGACTGTTCCCGTGCTCTAGGCGGCAACTCCGAGCCCTTAGGCAAGAGCAGGGCTGCGGTCGCGCAGCGCGGTTTGCGATGGCCAGCAAGCGGGCCTTGCGCCGGTGCAGCAGCACTCGTAGAACACGCAGCAGGGCATTACTGACTTAACACAGGGCGTGTCGGCCTTGCGGGGCCCAGCAGTAGTAGGCAATGCCCCGCAAGCGGTCATCCCCAACCGCAGCTTCCGACAGAAACGAAATTAACTCGATTTCAGCCCGCGCGGTGTTCGCACGGCCCGGCGCGCCCTCCCGAGTCTTCTATACGATGTTATGGGTGCTCTGAGCGCCAGCGGCAGCGCGCTCGGGGCGAGTCCCGGCGATGCGCGAGTGGGGCTCGCCGGAAGCGCGGCCTTCCGCCTCTCAGATGCCTTATAACGCATCCATAGGGATGCCGCAGCGCATGTAGAGGCTCGCCGGAGCGTGCAAGCGCTCGCGAGCAGGTGCCAAAGCCCGCCATGGCCGGCGGCGGCATTGCACCATGCTGGCAAACAAATGATTTTCCACTTCTGTCTTGCTGATGCACTCTAGGGAGTTTGAGGAGGCTGTGGGAAACCGTGGAGGGCAGTGCTTTGCAGGCAGGGAGCCATGAATGCCGGTCGATGGGGCGGGGGTGCATGGTGCCGCCGGCGGTGGCGGCAAGGGGGCTGCCGCCCATCAACGAGCTTGTTTGCTGGATGCCTGACGCCCCTCGACCCCGTCCACGCTTTGTGTTATGTTGTGGTTGCTTAGTGGTGGCAGCCAGCCGACAGCCAAGTGCCGTATGTGTGTGGACAGGGCATGGCAAGTGGGCGCCGTCCGCACACCACGCTGCCCGCCCGGCGGTGCAGTGAATGGCAGTCAAACTGGCTGGCCCGACCACCACACTGCACTATCTTGCAGCCAGATGCGTGTGAGAGCCACCTGAAGAGAGAGGAGGCAATGCTGCACCATCTGCAGCAGGGAGAGTGCTGCCAGCAGGAGGCGGTGGCGGCACCGCCGGCGGCACCGCCGACGGCACTCCAGCCGTGGCCTCAGGAGCCGCTTGCGAGCTCTTCCGCAGCCTCCACCGCACTCATACCACCTCAGCGATGATGCCTGGAGGCTCCGCTGGGCGCGCCAGCCCGCGGAGAGGCCCGCTTCCGCCCTGGTGAAATGCGAGGCGCATGGCCTTCCCGGCGCGCTCACACGTCACCACCAACCCTATCGCCGCTCTGGACACCATGGGACAGTGTCCAGGAAGGGGTCGGGGGCAGCGGAACCCTATCGGGCGCAGCACGCGAGCAGCATGGCGGACCTCATCATGGTCCCCCCATGTCTGCACCGGTGCCCCCGCTCGCTCTCTGCGCTTCCCGTTGCATTCCGCCGCGTTTGCCACATATTTTGATGGGCGTTACAAGTTTATTCGGCAGCTCTTGAGCCCGAAAAAGCGCGTCCCTGGCTCAGGCCCATGTCGCCCAGCCCGCTGCAGTCGCTTGCGGCACGCTGGCTGCCCTTCCAACGCTAATGAGAACTGTGTCAGATTTTCGCACCGGGCGCTGGGGCCTGCCGTTCAGCGAGGAGGCGGGAGGAGGTGCCGCCTGCCTGCCGCCAGTGCCTGCTGCGCGCAAGTGCTGCAGGCTGGCCCTCCTGCACCCCATCCCCCCAAGCCTCCCCTATAGCAGCAACTGTAGGGGCGAGTTACAAATCACTTATTGCACAGCAGGTCGAGCGCAGTGCTCCAACACGAGGGCAGCATGGGCACCAGCGAATGCCCCGCGGCAATGGGCGCGAGGGGCGGGAGGACTGCTCAAGCACGGCGCTGGCTCATTAAGAACATGAATTGCTGTTGAAAAGGAGCAGCAGCAGCTGGGTTCAAAAGAATAGGCTGCAGGGGTGCGGTGGCGACAGAGGCGCTTGCTGGCAGGGTGCGCATCGCTGCCGATGCGGCTTGCGTCGACGACGGCGGCGCAGAGTTGACACCGAGCGGCGCCTGGAGTTGCCACCGCTGCTGCTGAGGTGGCTGCTGCTGCTGCTGCTGCCGCGTCGGCGGGAGCGGCGGCAGTGGCGCCCTAGACTGCACACGCTGCGCCTGGCGCGTGGGAACGAGAGCGGGCGCTGCCACCGCATGGATCTGGTTGAGCAGCGCCCTGGGCGGCGCGCCGCGTGCCGCACCTACTTGCTCGAGCAAGGGCTCCAGTGCTGCCAGCACACGTGCGTCCTCCTGCCGGCGGGGGAGCCCGCTGTCTGCCCCAGCTGTCCGCACGTGCTTCACCTGCGCTGCCCACGGCTGGTTGGCGGCAGCTTGGGGGGCACTTTCTGCGCTACCATGGGGGGGGGGCGCCAGCGTTGGCGGGTTGGGCGCCTTGCGCTTCTTGCCTTTGCCCTGCAGTGGTACAACAAAGTGCAGCGTCATTCGCAGGCACGCAGCGCATCGGCACTCCTGAGCTGATTCCAAGCATTTTGTGTGCCAGCCTGGCCTGGGTTGCACGCACCGCGGGAAAGAGGGGTGCCAGGTGGCGCTTGTGGTGGCGCTGCGCATCCAAGAGGCCGTGGTGCATCTGTGGCACAGGGGCACAGCAGGTGAGACTTGGCAATCGTTTTGTTGAGCCCGAAGGCGGCGTCACCCGCTCCCGCTGCTGGCACCGCCTTCACCGTGGACAACGGGCTCACGCCCTCCTGTCCCCTCTCCACCGCCCGCCAGAGAACGCTACCCCTCACCTCCTGCAGGGTTGCATCCCTCTCTTTGGCTGGCAGCAGCAACGTGCGCTCCAATGCCTGCTCAAACAGGCACATCGCTTCCGGATTGGAAACAGCTCTGCCCCGGCTGACAGTCACGACTCCCTCAATCAACTCGCTCCCGTTGCCCTCTGCTACACTGCCCAGCTCAGCAGCATCGCCGGCGGGGGGGCATCCATTGCCCCGGCCTCGGCAGCCGCCTCAGCGGCCCCGACTTCCACCGCAGATTCCTCCCGCAGGCTGTCCACAGCCAGGCCCCATGCCTCCAAGCCGCCAAGTACCCTGGGCGGCAGAGGGCGGCGGGGGGGGGGGGGGGGGGGGGGGGGGGGGGGGGCGGGAGGGGGAGGGGGAAGGGGCCGCTGGCTGACAGGAGGCAACGGCGGGGAGATGGATATGCGGTGCCCATCCTAGCAGCGGCGCCCTAGTGGCAGCAACGGGGCAGGGTTGTGGTGGGCCGACAACTGCAGCCTGGCGTGCTGCCGCTGCCGCTCACCTTGCCACAGCACGGATGTGCTTGCATAGTAGGCCGGTGCTGTCGGGGCAGGAGCAGTGTGCATGCTGCAGGGACACCTCATACATCACAGCGGGGTCAGAGCTTGACTGCACTTGTGCAGCGCCCGTCTCAGGATCCACCACTTCCAAGCTGCCAGCCAGCTGGAGCATCACCGCAGCAGCCTCGTGTTGGGCGATGCTCTCAAACAGCCTCCAGTTTGCGCGGCGGCCAGAGCTTTTCTCAGCCTGCCGCGCAGTGAAGAAGGTGGCCATGCTGCCCAGGAGTGTCGCCAGCAAAAAGTCCATGCGTTTGTTGCTCTTGCCCTGCAGATGAAGGGAATGAGCGGGGCGGGTGGGTGTAGGCGTGGGTGAATGTGCATGTATGCAGGGCGCATGCTGGGAAAGCCCTGGGCTGCCGGCATGCGGCAGGGCTGCCGGCAGGTGCGCGTGCAGCTGCTGCATGTGTCTCAGGCAGTGCTGCATGGAGAAGCCCAACCCGCAGCCTGCCCCCAAGCTGCTGCTCCTGGCGGGCAGCAGACAGGGCGCTTGCTGAGGGCAAGCAAGCAGGTGAGCACCATCTCACCTTGAGAGCCATGTACTTCAGGGTCTGCCATAAACGTTCGATCAAGTTGTTTGTGTCCATGGAGAAGGGCTGGCGAGTGCGCTGCTTGCGGAAAGCATTGCACCAGTAGTTGCGCATGTCGCCTGCAGGGAGGAAAGGAGGGGGGGGGGGGGATGTCGGCCGCAGACAAACAGCAAGAGAAGAAGCCGCGGCAGCAGACGCCTGCCGGTGGCGCATGCAGCAGTTGCAGAGGCAACGCAGCGCATGCCCTCCACACACGTTGCAGCAGCCGGGCAGCACAGGAACTGCCGGCACAAAACAACCCGCCTGTGTGCCACTCTGACTTCAGAGAAGAAAGCAAAGCAGTAGCCTTTTCGGCTTTGAGGAGGTTTTGCAGCTGTGTCATTTGCTTTTCGTACTTCTTCTTAGTCGATGCCAGCTTGACAGCACGAACCAGCCGCAGAATGGTGGCTTGTTGCTCCTGTACCAGGTGGCAGCGGGTTGGGGAGGGGAGAGGGGGGAGGAGGGGGGGAGGAGGGGGGGAACTGAGAAGGAGTGCATAGTATGGCGACCGCGGGGCCCACGGAACATTGCAACGACCACTGGCCCTTTTGCTGCGCCCCCCCTCTCCTCGCCCCCTCCTCCCCTCCTCCCCCCCCCCCTCCCCTCCTCCCCCCCCCCTCTGCCCCCCCCCCAAATCACAGAGGTCAAGCCGTGTTCGCTGCGCTTGAGGTACCGTTGCCAAGCTTGCATGATGTGAAAGAAGCAGATTCTGATCTCTGCGCTCCTCCCAAGGACACTCTGCTTGATGGCGCGAATCTCGGTATCTGTGTGGCGGGGTGTGGCGGCGCAGAAGTGAGCAGGTCAGCCGTTGCCGGGGCTCACAGCTGCCATCTGTTAATTGGGCTGCCCCCCGGATGCATGGCTTTAACCCCGTCCGGGGCACGGGTTCGATCCTTAGTGTCGACTCGTGAAAGTAAAAGGGGAGAACTGACAGGCTCAGTGCTCACGTACAACACGCTCAAACCAGGGTCTCGGCTGTTCCAGCGCCTGGCGTGGCCCCGTAGGATCAAACATTGGTCCGCAGGGGGACGATACGGGCATGTGCCCCACTCTTTACCTTTACCTTTACCCGGTACAGGCCACGCAGCCCCGGTGCTGCCACGGCTTTTCCACCCCCACCCCGTCCGGCGCCGCCCCGTTGCTGCCGACACCCCCCTCCCCCCCCCCCCACCCCCCCACCCCCCATCCACCTTACCCCCTGCCCTGCGCCGCCCCGCTGCTGCCGGCCCTCCCCAAGCCTCCCATTGCTGCCACCCCTCCGGTGATGCCCCATCTCACCCACCCCACCCCCAGCCTCCATCCCCCAGCCCCTCGCCCCGCCCCAAGGCTCACTTGACTTGTCGATCACGATCACGCGAGGCGAGAGCTGAGGGTTGGCACCCTTCACCACGTCCAGAAACTTGGTGATGGGCTCCCAGGTCTCACTAGAGGTGATGCAGTACGCCAGCGGGACGGCCTCGCCGAAGGTGTCGGGGCCAACAAGTGCGTGAAGCCCCCAACGGTACCGGGTGACTTGAAAGGTGGCGTCCATTCCCACGCAGTCCAGGTGCCCGGTGGCGGCCAGCTGCCTCACCATTGTGCGCTGCCACGGCGACTGGATGACAAGCATGAAAGGCTGGCAGCCCTTCTGTTGACACTTCTTGGTGCCTGCATGTGGACGCGAAGCGAGCGGTGGGTGCATGGCAGAGGGCGGTGCCTGCACCCCGCTTGAAACGCAGAATGAGCGCAAACCAGTTGCAGATTCGTGTTCAGAACACTCTGTTTGGTCAGGGAGCAAGGTTTGGGGCGATTTGGTGGGGGGCGAAAAAAATGGGTGGCTGGTTGGGAGGGGCTCCGCCCCCGCCCGGGACCCCCCCCCCCCAACCAGCCACCCATTTCCCCCCCACCACCAAATCGCCCCAAACCTTGCTCCCTGACCAAACAGAGTGTGCTGAACACGAATCTGCAACTGGTTTGGGCGTCTTAAATTCCCACAGGGCTGGAATGTGCCCCATCACTGCCGCCGCCGCCACCGCCACCGGTGCAGCCGCGGCTGCAGCCAATACCCCTGCCACACCTCACCCCACTCCTTCCCTCTGTGCGCGCCTGAGTTGTCGCCATAGCACTTGCAAATGAACTCCTGGTGGTAGAGTACATCGGCGGCGCCGGCGGTGTACACGGTGTGCGCCTCGCCAGGCGGGAGTGCGCCGTGCTCTGCTATAAACTTGGCGACGGCTGCCTGGTCGTCGGGGTCCAGCCGGGCAGCAGCGCGGTGCCGTTGTTCAAGGGAGCCCAGCTGGGGCCAGGTCGGCACCCAACGGGGACCCTCGCCAGGGGGAGGGCGAGGGAAACCTGCAGCCAGGGAGGCGCAGGAGGTGGGGGGGGACGCAGCGGCATAGGCAGCAGCGATGTGCCCCTTGCATGCGCCCCCTCGCTTCCAGACCCCCACCCACTCCCCACCCACCCACTCATCCACCCACCCCCACCCCCCACCCCCGCCCACACACCTTTAGGCATGCGCTCCGGGTGGAGGCAAAACTCATAGATCCGGTCCTTGCTGACACACAGGTCCAGAAGATTGGCAATCCAGTCCTTGGTTGCGGGACTGAGCCGGCGAGCATGAGCCATGGAGCCACACGGACAGTCACCGTCGGTGGCATGCGCGCCGCTCTGAGTGGCCGTGATGCTGCCATCCATGCCGGTGGAGGCGTTGAGGCGCCAGGAACATCCATTTTTGTGGCTGCCTTCCATGTACAGCCGCTTCTTGCTGCGAATCAGGAGGGCAGGACCAGGTATGTCTGTTGTGCTGCTGCTGCAGGTTGCCACAGGCTGCTGCAGCCCGCCTGCAGCCGGGCTGCTGCTGGGGGAGGCAAGGCTACATAGCGGGCAGCATACGGGCGGGCAGGGCTGCAGAGCGGGCAGTGTACGGGCAGGCAGGGCTGCAGGCGGGCAACATGCAGGGGGAGTGCATGGAACTGCAGCGCACCTTCCCATGCCATCCGCTGCGTTGAACTTGGCAAGAAAAGCATCTTGATTCGTGAGCCCATCGGTTTTGGGGAGTTGCGCGCGGGATGCGCCATGGCAGTGGCAGACGAAGGTGCGGTAGCATAGCCTGGCGTCGCCTCGAGGTAGGGGGGTTAGCGGCTGCCAGGTGCTGGGGTCGTCAGGGTCGTAGCTCGGTGCGGTTTTGTCCACTGCGCTGCCCGGCTCACACTTGTCCTGCAACAGGTCAGCATTGGCGTCGTCCTCGCAAGCCGCTACATGCGCTTGGAAGTCTTCCTCTGTAGAGAAGGTCAGCTTGTCTGGCCTGGCGATGGTGACGCACGTGGGCTGCACAGGAGATGGCAGGGCAGGCCGTAAAAGCATTGCGAGCAAACTCCCCGGTAGTGAGCGCGCCATCTACGTATGGTGCAATTAGCAGCACCAAATGTGGCTGTGGAGGTGGTGGGCGGTGCAGTCATGGCGCCGGCGCAAGCTGCGCAGGCCGCACCTGGCAGGCGATACACGTCTTGTAGGCTGGCCCCTTGAATTGGCCGGTTAGGAGGTGCTCGACGCAGCGGGAGCAGAACTGGAGCCCAGGCATGCCCGCTTGCTTCTTGCGAGCGCGGAACTGCTTGCAGCGATCAGCATTCTTAAGACACTTGCCATCCAAAGAGAACGTATTAACGGGGTGATGGTGCTTGCAACTTCTGCAAAAGCGCGTGCCCAGTTCAGCGAGAAGGGAAAGATGAAGTGGGTGGGTAAGAGGCCAGCAGCCACACGCACGCAGGCGCATGCATGCGTCAGCGCTGCTGCAGCCCCCTCACTGTGCACCCCCCGCCGTGAGTCTCACCTGCGCTGCCGCAGCCTCGCTGTCGGGGGCGGCAGGCGGCTCCTCTGCAGCTGAGGCAGCTGCCGCGGAGCTGCCGCCCACCTGCAATGCAGCAGGGGCATGCAGCAGAGGAGGGGCAGCGAGCGTGGGCAAAGGACGCAACGGTGAGCCAGCCGGCGGCACCGCAGCCAGCTCATGCAGCGAGGCAGGAGGCCAGCAGCCACACGCACGCAGGCGCATGCATGCGTCAGCGCTGCTGCAGCCCCCTCACTGTGCACCCCCCGTCGTGAGTCTCACCTGCGCTGCCGCAGCCTCGCTGTCGGGGGCGGCAGGCGGCTCCTCTGGCAGGGCAGGCTCTACGTCGAACTAAGCAAACCTGTTGAACACCGGTGCTGCGACCGGGCTGGCATTCTCCTTGTAGGTTGCCCTGCTGCGACGCGTGCGCCTTCCTGCTGCTGGAGTGGATTGCCGGGCAACTTGCTGGCAGCGTGCTGGCGAGGCAGCAGTGTTGGTGATGGGCAGCAGTGCTGGGCGTGGAGAACCGGCAAAAGAGTGGTCTGCACCAGTGAATGTGGGTGGGTGAATGCGTGGGTGAAGGTGGACAGAGCAGCTTGCAGGCCTGCACTGCACGTAATATCTGCAGGCATTAACCCACGTGCCTGGCTGCACTTGGAAGACGTCAAATTGGAGTACGTCACGCTGCAGGCTGGGCTTCATGCCCTCGCAGCGGTGGAGGTAGAGGGCATCAAGGACTGCGGCGGCCTGATCCCACAGGCTGCGACGCCCACTTGCTGCGATGCGTACAGCAAACCCAGGGAGCTCGCCGTCGGCCTCGCCCCACTTCACCAGCTGGTTGCCGATGAAGTTGAAGAGGGTGAGAGCCGTGAGGGTGCCGTCGCTGCTGCGGTCAGGCAGCAACGCCACTGTATGATTCACATGCGTGAGGGTGAGGAAGCCGCTGCTGCTGCCCAGCATGCCGAGGGCCTCCTGCAGAGCCGCCACAACCCTCTTCCCGGAGCCGTCGCCCGTCGCTGCCGCCGCCAGCACGCCCTGGAGCGGCAGGTCACTTGGCAAGTGCTGCACACCGCGGACGCAGCGCGCCATGACCACGGGATCCAGCGTTTTATTGCTCTCATACGCTTTGAAGGCCACCATGCCAGTGTTGCCAACAAGTCGAATGGCGGTGCCATGGCCATAGCGCGGCCCACGTGCAAGGCGATCATCACGCATGCCAACGTAGAGCCCTGGGAAGCGCCGAGGAGCGCTACAGGAGCCTGCACCCTGCCGGGCAACATGTGCGGGCGGAAACAGAGTGACATCGCTGCTTGCTGCGGCGTTCAGAAAGGCTGTTGAGGCTGTTCAAGTTGGTAGGAAGCAGGCGAGCGGCCGCCGACAAGCGCAGAGAGCGAGCGGGGGCACGGGTCGCAGCCATGTGGGGGGACCATGATGAGGTCCACGCAGGGCGCGGTTACACCTGGTTACAGCCCCAGCCTTCAAGCTGTAACCACTCCCCACTCCCAATTGCGTATATGTAACTGCACAGCAAGCCCCGCCGATCCCCGTGTACCCTGCCTGACACCAAGACGAGGGGCTGGCAACTTGCAGCACCGCAATCGGTGCAGAATTGAGTCCGGGAGGGCCGGTTACACCAATTAATTTCGCCTGATGCCCTGCAGCATCGGAAGCTGCGCTTGGGGATGACCAAGCAGATCTATCTATCGCTCACGACAAGCCCTGTGCCTCCTGTCTCGCATCTTTGCGTTCGTGCAGCGAGCAAGATAGCGTCCGCAGGGCCAGAACCCACCGGGCGCAACACCCAACATGGCTTGCGTCGCATCGCCATTGCCGGCGCCGCCGGCGCCGGCGCAGCTCGCACGTGTGTTGGCACTGCTGTGCCTGGCCATGGCCTGCCTGGCCCCCGCAACCGCGCGGTGAGTTCGTGGCTGCGTGTGTGATAACGGCGCCTGTACACCCAGCATTTCCTCTGCCGCCGGTGGTGCACCTGGTTGGCGGCATGGCCAGTGACTGATGGGCACCCCACGTGGTGCGCCGTCTTGCGCCCTGTCCGGGACAGCGCGCAACCGTGCCGCAGCCGCCTGTAGATCAGCAGTAGCAGCCCCTCCGTCTCAGACTGGCCATGGGAATCGAATTCGAAGGAGATCTGCCGTCAGGCCTCTAGGCGGCCCACTCTTCCCTCGCAACACTTGCCGGCGGCTGCCATGGCCAGCTGACTGACCTGGCTTGGCGGCACAGCTGCTGTCCTCCGCGCGCTGCCATGGCAGGGTGGCAGCTGCCTGCCCGCCCGCCCTCATTGGCCTCTGTACCTCACCATACACGAACGCATCGCACATGCACATGCACATGCCTACCTCTCCCCCGGACCATCACTCCGCGACCCACGCAACCCCGGCGCCCCCCCCCCCCCTGCAGGACCCTGCACCAATCCGGCCAGGAAGTCCAGTTTGCGAACTACTGCGACTCCTCGCGCACCATCACCTGGGAGGTCTGCATCGATACTGAGTCGGAATGCGAGGTGCCGTTCGCCATCCAGATCGACTCGAACGGGTCGTACACCTACCCCTTCACCGGCACCTTCTCTTACGTACTTTTCTATGCCATCGACGACACCTGCATCTCCGAGGGCTACACGTCGACGTCGTGCGCTGTGGCGCCAGCCGAACAGAGTTTCGACGTGGCCCTCTGGTTTGACGCCAACAACGAACCATGCGATGATGCCTTTGCAAGCGGGTGCAACGCGTGGTTCGAGGTGAGGCGGAACCAGATGCCGTCAGCCTTGTGCACCACCATACCGTGGCGAGCAACCCCGCCGCTGCCCCGCCCACCCCGCCACGTCCGAGCGTGCTGCCTGGTGCCATGCCCCTGAGCAGGAACTCCGCATGATGGCATGCCCCCTGATCCGAGATCAAGAAGTTTCTCAATGCCTCCCCATTGGCATGCAAAGCCTCGCGTTTACCCCAATGCCCACCGCTTGCGACGCATGCAGGCTGACCTTTACCCTTCCGGCACCACGACGATCGAGCTGTCCTGCGACTCCTCGCCACTTGTCGAAGGAGGTGTCACACCTGGCAGCCCCTCCGGCAGCACCCCCTCCACCGGCAGCACCCCCTCCACCGGCAGCACCCCCTCCACCGGCAGCACCCCCTCTACCGGCAGCACACCCTCCATTGGCAGCACTCCCTCCACAGGCAGCACACCCTCCACCAGCAGTACACCCTCCACTAGTAGCCCCAACTCTTCCGGGAGTGGCGACAGCAGCGGCGACGACGGCGGCAGCAGCGGCCTGCCAATCGGCGCAATCGTTGGCATCGCCGTGGGCGGCGTGGCCCTCCTGGCAGGTGCACACATGGGTGCCACGGGAGACGGGTGGGGTGGGGTGATTTGAGCCGGACCAGCAGCCTGGCGGTGCGGCAGTAGCGACGTGTTCTGCCGCCCGCCCCCCCCCCCGCCCCCCCCCCCCCCCCCCCCACACACACACACACACCACCCCACACCACCCCACCCACCCACCCACCCACCCCCCACCCACCCACACCCCCCACCCACCCACCCACCCACTACCACCACCCCACCCCACACCCCACCCTGCAGTTGCGGCTGCCGTGGCCTACCAGTTGATGAAGAAGCGGAAGCACGTCATCGGCAACGTCTACGATCCCGACCTCGACGGTGGCAACACCGCGCCCAAGGGTGAGATTAGCCGACCAGTTCGTTAGCCTAGTGTGTATGCCTGGGACGGTGGGGCGGTGCACGCACCAAAAATGAGGGGATGGGGGCTGCTCGGCGTGCGACAGGACACATCAGAGTGCAGCTCGGACCTGGGGCCCCATAGGAAGACACTCGCGCCGCGAGCTGGAGGGCCGTGAAAGCGAAAGGGAAAGGGAAAGCGAAAGCATAAGCGAAAGGGAAAGCGTACGTCCGTAAGCGTGGATTGAGGAAGCGCGGTTCCTTTTCTGGCGGCACGTGCCTGTGCCTTTGTGGGCAGGCCATTCAGGAGTTAACCACCAGAGTAAACCACTCTGGTCTGGCTACCGTCAGGGCCGTGCATGCTCTCACCGCCGCTGCTGGCGGCTTCCCCCTCTTGTTGCCTGCAGCCGCCGCCTCAGAGAAGGAGGCCAAGCTGGCTGAGAGCCACACCGACGGCTCCGACGGCGGCGCTGCTGCTGTGGTCAAGGAAGGCGACAGCGCCGCAGGCGCCTTCGCTGGAGGCGGTGCCGCCACGGGTGTCGCACATCCTGGTCTGAAAAGCTGCCCCCGCACCCATGAAGCCTAAATTTCGGGGGCCTTCGAACACACAACGAGTTGTTCTCTCCGCCGAGCGCACGCACACCGACCATGCGCCAAAACTCCCTCAACTGATGCACCCATGCATGCGGCACGCCCATGACCTCTTTCTCACCCGACCCTTGCTGCCGACGATTCTACTCTGCACAGAACCCTGCCGCACCCGCTGCTGCACCCGCTGCACTGCTGCTCGCCTCGACCGCGAGGTTCCCGACTCCCTGCGCTCTTGACTGCGCCTGTACAGCTTCCCGAACCGCGAGTTCGACTCTCGTCTCATAACTTCTCCCTGTAATTAACCAGCCCCAGAACGGCGCTCGCTGTCCACGCCGATGGGAAGGGCACGCAGCACCTCGTGCCGGGTAGTGGTGACTGGTCAACAAACGCCAATGCTGAGAGCTACGTAGCCCTCTGTGCGCTTATCAAGCGTGCCATGATGAGAAACAGTGCTTGTATGAGTTGTCCGTTAAGCCGAGGTCTGTGATCACGCTGCCCTGCAACAAGCCGTGGCCTACCGGCAGCGCTGCTCCCGCCGCCAGCAGCACCTCCGCCAGCACACAAGTGCTGGCCTTTCCGTTGCGCACCGTCTCCCTTTGGCTGGTGTGTTGAAGCAGCTATCTCGGGGGCGCTGTGTGGATAGATGGGGACTGGAAGAAGAGGCGCGAGAGAGGCGGTCAGCATCATCAGGCAGCAGGCGGGGACAGGTGAAGTGAACTTGCATGCGCGCTCGTAAAGCGCTTGTAAATGCACTATCGTGCTCCTCGAGCACTGCTCGCCGTCTAGCAGTGCCTTCGCAGTGGGGTGCAGAAGGCGGCGGGAAGTGTAGGCAGGCGTTCAATTGGGCGCTCAAGCCCTGGCATGACCTCCGGCCGCCACCGCCCACCCCCGCCGCTGCCGCCGCCGCAGCAGGGTGGGGCCCTGGTCAGCAGGCCCTTGTCTTCCCCTGCACATCTCCCACGCTACCAATCGGGCTTGACACAGCGCTCACGGGGGCTGCAAGCTGTTTGCCAAAGTAGTAGGCTGCCTCCTGAGCGGCGGCGGCGGGTAGCCCTTCGGCACGTGGCGACGACAGCCAGCCACCAATCCCCTGGCCCTGCACTTCCCAGCCCTGGCATTGCCAGCGATTTTAACGTTTGCTGGGTCATTCCATAAGTCAGGTAGAAGCCGCACTCTTCTGTTGCTACCCTACAGAAAGCGGGGCAGGGCTCACCGCCGCCGCTGCACCGCCGCCACTCAGCCACCACCCCACCCGTCTTTCGGCCCTATGGTCTTGACGCTCGCTCCCATCGCGCTTGCTAATGTGTCCTATGTGTCGTGTGAGGGATGTGTAGGGAAGGCTAGCGCCCCTGGACCTGAGTCGCCAGAGATTGCAATGTGCGCGGCGACCGGGGAGCGCCAAATGCGAGACCCCAGGGACCCTCACGGGAAGATCAAAGCGCTGATTGGCGCGCAGACGAGAGCGCGGTAAAATCGCCCATAGCCCCTATCGGGCCAAAATTGATGTCCGGACGCCCGCTTGCTGGGGCCCCTCCCCGCGCTGTGCTTGTGTGTTTGTGTTTGACCCTGAGCACGCACCAAGTGCCATTGTGGCCTCTGCCTGGCGCTCGTCACCATGCGGACTTGTGCAGCGGCGTCTTGGCGGCCTGCACCCGCCTGTCCGCCGCGTGCTCGTAGCGTGGTCGTTGTGCGCGCGAACAGCGGCGGCTGGCTGAGCAGCAACGGCGGTGGTGCCCGCCCGTGGGCGGCGGGCGGCGGCGCCACGCTGCCACACCACCTCGGCGCCTCGGCGGCGACCAGCACGTACGCAGCGCCAGAGGTGCACAGCGTCGACCTGCTAACCAACGCCCCCGTCGTCAGCAACGGCAAACAGGCATGCAGCGCCCTGCTGGGAACATCACCCACACAATGCTTGCTTATTCACCTTCCCCTCCCCCCTTGCCCTCCACCGTGCAGGTGGGCCAGCCTGCCACCGCTGCGACCGCCGCCGCTGCTGTAGCCCCCCCGCCACACACGGCGTCGGATCGGCCCTCGCCTGCGCCAACCGCACCGGCGGCAGCGCCGGCGGCAGCGCCAGCGCTGGCGCCTCGGCAGCACCCCCGCCTCATCTGCGGCCACCCGCCGCCTTGCCCTCCATACCCGCCCACCCTCCATACCCGCACCAGCTGCTCAGGCCGCTCCGTTGCGTCTGCGGAGCGGCCGCATGCAGCCATCTCGCCATACGGCCCGCCGCCCCCGCAGCCAATAACGAGCCGGGCGGATGCAGAACGGGTGCGGTCGTTTTCTGCGCTGCCGGTGCTGCAGTGTAGCCCGCACTGTTGGTGCACTTACGCACTGTTGTTGCACCTGCTCACTACATATGCACACTGTTGCCGCATGTGCTGCTGCCGCGGCTGCAGTTGTTGAAGTTGTTGAACCTGCTCGTGCGCGCTGTAGCACCGGCAGCGCAGGCAGCAGCCCTTTCCAATGCAACAACAATTGCACCGCCGCAGCGCTCAGCATGCGCAGCTGCACATGCACCTGTTGCTGCAGCTGGTGTTGCACATGCGCTGCGGCTGCTGTAGCTCTGCAGCAGCTGCTGCCTCTGACGTGCTGCGGCCACATGTTTGTGCGCCCCTCCCTGCAGCCGCGACACACGCAAGCCGCCACCGCCACCTCGCTCCACCGCAGGCTGCTGGAGGAGGCAGGGTCTTTGACTGGCGGCATGCTCAGGTGCGCAACTAGAGTTGGAGTGACACGGCTGCTCATTAGTCGGCCCCGTGCCTGCGGCGGCGCGCTGCGCACGGCGAGCCACGTCGGCACGCGGGCACTTGCAGGTGCTCTCCTGCAGGCCGCCTCTTCTCCACACTCGGCCTCTCAGTTATTACACGCCGTGCAGGCTTCAAATTTGGACCGGCCTGGGCCTCCTCCAGCCCCGGGCGGCCTCGCCCTGCGCCCGCGCTCGGGCGTCCCTGCGCTGACCGCTGCGCGCCGGCTTCCTCGCTCCGCTCTCAATCTTAGCTCGGCAAGCCGCGGGTGGGGCTACGGGAGGCCCCACGAGGGAGGCGCCTCTGCGTGTCTCGGCAGAGGCGCCTTGTCGCTTTTCGCGCCTTGTCGCCTCGCAGCCCTCGGCACGCCCTTCACGCGCATTGTGGGCAGTCGTACGCAATTGCGGCCGGCGATCCGGGCGCGGGCCTGCCGCGAGTCAGTGCCAGAGCTGTCACCGGCCGCCGCCGCTGCCGCCGCGGCTCCGTCCGCGGCTCCGTCCGCGGCTCGCCGTGGCCACTGCTGCCCCACCTCTTGCCTGCTCGCAGGTCTGTGACGTCGTTTGCGAGACGTGGGACTTCCCTGCGGTGTGCGCCTCCAGGCAAGAGGGTCCTATGCTTGCTGTGGCCGTGTCATTGACCTGCTGGGTGCTGCGCTGAAGGAAGAACCACGGCGCCGCTGTCGCGTGGGTGCTGCCTGGTCCACCCCTGACACGCCCAAACTTCCTTGCCCTGACCCGCAATGCCACCATGCCCTGCCCTGAATTGCCACCAACCTCGTCGTCCCCGCAGGCGGACGAGGAGGCACCTGACCAGCGGACCCTCCCCCACCGCAGAGGCGCAGCGCGTGCACCCAGGTCGGTCAGTCAACAGGACTGCGAGGGTGTTGCGCCCGCCGCCGCTGGGTGGCCGCTGCTACTCCTGTGGTGCAGCACCTGCAAGCCCGAAGCGCCCAGGCCCCCCCCACCCAGCACCCACGCCCCCTCCCCTTCCCCCTCCGCCCCCCCCTCCGCCTCCCATTCCACGCAGCATGGGCCGCAAGAAAAGCAAAGGCAATGCCAAGGTGGAGCTCGCCGAATGCCCCGCCTGCGGCGTGATGCTGCGCAAGACCACCATCGGCTTACACGTCAACCGCTGCTTGGAGAAGCGAGAGCGGTTGGATCAGCAACAGCAGCCGCTGGACGACGGCGGCGCCGCCGACTTCCCCACCTCCCCGCCTCCTGGCAGCTTTGGCGTCGGCCCCTCGCCAGGTGGGGCATGCTGCGTGCTTGCCGGGCTGCTGACGTGGCCGCCCCGCAGCGGGGCGGCGACGGCACCCCCTGCCTCCTCTACACGTTGCTCCTTACCCTCCCGGCCAGGCCGCCCAACCCTGCCCCTGCCCCTCTCCCTCCCCCCCTCCCCTCCCGTGCAGGCTCCGGCGGCGGCGTGCTGCACCCCGCGTTTGGCGCCGCGTCAGGTGCTGCTGCGTGCTTGCCTGCTTGCTGTTGCTGCTGCTGGGCGGATGTGGGCAGCTGTGCACCTCGTTGTGGTCTTGGTGGTCACCACACCCGCTCACCGCCTCTCTCCTCTCTCTGTCCCTTTCCTTCCCTTTTGCAGGCAACGCGGCAGAGGAGACCGCCGCCGCTGCCGAGGAGGGGGAGGAGGAGGGCGCCGCCGAGATTTTCCGGTCCCACCCCAAGGGCCACTTCCGGGAGTACGAGGTGGGTGCTGGGTGGGCGGCGGTGGTGCCTGCAGTTTTTTGGCGGTGCTCTGCTCCTGCTGGTCGTGGTGCACCTGCAGTGGCGCACCGTGCGGGCAAAGCCCTCGACACCTCTGCCGCCTCTTCCCTCCGTGAGTGCGGTGCCCTTGTCTTGGCGAGTACCCGGCTTGGGCTGCCTGACACCTGCGGTGCCTGCCACATGGCTGCCCTGCTGTGCATGCTTGGCCTGCTGACCCTCTCTGCTTCGCCTCCCCCCTCTGCTGCACCAGCACCTACCGCTGGCCCCCGTGGGATGACGGCCTCCGACGTTATCCATGCCTTCACCCTGCCTGCCTCCCGCCACCGCCTGCAGGTCTTCGACGGTGGCAGCGTGGCGGAGGCGGCGTCGCACGCTGAGCTGCTGCAGTGTGGCGGGTTGTACGCTGCCATGTGGCAGCACCAGCTGGAGGGCCCCAGCTTCAGCCAGCAGCAGGAGGCCTTCCAGCGCGCCTCCCAGCGCGAGGAGCACGACGACACAGGTGGGTGGGTGCCTGCCGGGCGGTGGGGCAGGGTGGCAGGCACCATCGCAGCCTGTTTCCCCCATGATTGTGTGTTCTCCGCCTTTGGCGCCGCGTCAGGTGGGCTGCCCGCCTGCCTGCCTGCCTGCCCGCCTGCTGGTGTCCCTGTGGCTGGGCTGCCCCTGTCGCTGACCGCCTCTCTCCTCTCTCTGTCCCTTTCCGTCCCCTTGCAGGCAATTCGGCAGAGGAGACTGCCGCCGCTGCCAAGGAGGAGGAGGAGGAGGAGGGCGCCGCTGCGATGCACGAGGGAGAGGACTCTGATGAGGACGAGGTGGGTGCTGCTCAACCCAGCCACAGGGGCGGTTGGGTGCTGCTGGGTGGGCGGCGGTGGTGCTTGCAGATTTTTGGCGGTGCTCTGCTCCTGCTCTCAGCTGGTCGTCGTGGTGCAGCCGCAGTGGCGCACCGTGCGGGCAAAGCCCTCGACACCTCTGCCGCCTCTTTCCTCCGCCCCCCCATTCTGCAGGCCTTGCAGTGTGCCTTCCCCGCCTCTGGCGCCGCGTCAGATGGGCTGCCTGCCTGCGTGCCTGCCTGCTGCTGCTGCCGCCACCAGGACGGATGTGGGCAGTTGTGCACCCCGCTGTGGTCTTGGTGGTGCCGCCAGCCGTTGAGTGTGTCGCTGCGGACCAACTCTGGATGAGGGAGGCCGCCCAGGTGGGCGGGGTGGGGATGTTTGGTGGGGGTGGGGGTGGAGATGAAGAGTGTGCGTGGCATGTGCCCTGCCGGCCTCCCCTCCCGGCCCCGCCGCCCAACCCTGCCCCTGCCCCTCTCCCTCCCCTCCCCTCCCCTCCCCTGCAGGCTCCGACGGCGGCCTGCTGCAGCACCTGCTGCACCTGCTGTGGCGGCAGCCGTCAGACTGGCAGCAACAGCTGGACGACAACGGCGCCCCCGGCCTCTCCGCCTCCCTGCCCAGCGGCCCTGGCGCCGGCCCCTCGCCACCCCCGCGCCTGCAGAAACCGGTGCGTTTGCTCTTGCCACCCTCGCGGCAGCTCCTGGTTGCGACCAACGGCAGTTGCTCTCAGCTCGGCGTCCTACTGCTGCAACAAATATTATTAATTACAATTGCTACCCTGCAACACTGGGCAGCCAGCTCGCAGCGTACTGTGTTACACCTGTTTGGAGCTGGACGGGGTCGCACCGCCAGCCGCCCTCACGCCCCTGCCCTCCCGCCCTCCTCCCTCGCCCGACGCAGGCGCCGTCCCCTTGGCTGCCGGCCATCGACGCGGCCAACCGTGGCGGGTGGGTCCCCCAAGCAGGTGTCGCGGCCAACCCCAGGGCAACGCTGGACCTGACCCGGCGGTGCGAGGCCCAGCTGCGGCAGCAACGTCAGCAGTGGCAGCTGCAGCAGCACCCTTCGGCAGAGGCGTCTTTCCGGCGGGGGCTGGGCAACTACCAAGTCGGCACCAGCCGCCACCCGCACGTCGCGGGGATGAGGATGCTGGCGGCGGCGGCACAGCCAGCGGCGGCTGCGCGGCTCTTGGAGCTCGGCGCGGCGACCGAGCCGCCAACAACGCGGCTTGGCTGCACCACCTGCTGCCGCACGGCGTGGCGTCCTACACCTGGGGTTGGGGGCAGGTGAGGGGTTCGGTGGAGGTGATCGACGCATCTGTGTAAGGCAGCGTACCCGCAATCGCACTCCTGTTGTGTCCCTCACCTGACGAGCACCCGGCACGCATCCTCGCTGCAGGCGGCGGCGAGAAGTGGCACCTGTACCGGCGCAAGACCCGCAACAGCTGGGAGGCCACCGGCGACCCCCTCACCAAGGCCTGCACCGCCCTCCTCAAGCCCCCCAGCCGCATACAGCTCGGCAAGGCAGCGGCGAGACTGATCTACCCACGCTGGCCTGCGAAAGCAATTACCTGTTTCTCGCGCCCATCGACGGCGCCCCTGCCAACTACGCCGAGGTGGTGGGTGATGCCGACCGGCGCAAAGCCGCCGCCGCCTTCGTTTTCATCTGCCATGCCTAGTGTTTGACGACCTTGCACCACAGCGCCGGCGCCCGGCATGCTGACCCACCTGCCCGCCCTGCGCTGCCCTGACCCAGCACCAGCTGGCTGCTGACCCACCTGCTGCCAGCGGTGCGACTCCTCCTTCATTTTGACTCCTCAACACACCCTCTATGACTACATGACCAATTGATCTGATTTTAATGCACGCTGAGACACACAGAGAGCGCCTGGGGGTGCATGCGATGGTAGAGAGGCAGCACGCAGGCGGGGGAGCCACGCTGGCAGGGGAGACAGGCTCGCACGCAGGCGGTGTGGTCCTGTCGGATCTCTGGTGAGCGCCACGCCGGTGCGGTAGTGGGATGCTGTTGCCACGCCAAACGCCGCGTATCGTGGAGCAGCTGAAAGAGCCGCACCGACATGGCGGAGGAGCTGGAGGAGACCAAGGCCAAACTGGCCAAGGCGAGGAGGGTTCGCAGCGGTCGTGGGTGCGGTCAGTCGCTGCCGCTACCGCCGCCTGCCGCCGACGCCTTGTGCGTTGCACCCCGCCCCGTTACTATCCTGTCTGCCTTGCTCACGAACTCTCCCCCCAACGCCAGCGAGATGGCGTTGCCCGAGCGCCTGAAAGTGGTGGTGCGGCGGCTTCCGCCCAACCTTCCGGTGAGCAAGGGAGTCGTGGGGCTGACAAGTAAATCACGACGCCTCTAAATGCAGCGTTCGCGCCGGCCAAGAAGCGCCCGGGCTCTACACCGCCCCGCGCGCCGCTACCTGTGCAGGAGGAGACTTTCAGGGAGACACTGGGCGACTGGATTGACCGCGCCGACTGGTTTAGCTACGTGCCGGGCAAGGCCAGGTGAGGCGGCGGTGGCGGCGGCGGCGATGGCGGCAGGCGGCGTCCCAACCAGCTGTGGCCAGCTTCCCAGACTGTGCTGTGCCAGCCGTATCTAATGTGCTCAGAATCAGTCTTCGCCTGCTGCAGCGCCAAGGAGCCGGTGCGCACTCGCACGTACCTGCCCCTGCAGAATGCCACCGCTTTGTGCTGCCCTCTCACCGCTGCAGCACCAACTGTTTGCTCGGTCCTCCCCCACCCCGTCCTGCAGCGCCAAGGAGCTGGTGCACAGCCGCGCGTACCTGCGGCTGCGCGACGCCGTCGACGTGCCGCGCTTCCAGGCCGCGTGGGACGGGCACGCCTTTGTGAACGAGCGCGGCACGCAGTTCAGGCACGCAGTGCTGCTGGGCCTTCTGGGAACGGGCGCTGCGCTTCGAGCTGTGGGCAGCAGGCGCAGCGGGGCGCAGCAGCCCGCCCGCCTGCAGCAGCGCTGCCCCGGCACGCCGGCTGCCTGGGCCCCCGGGCCCGCGGTTGGGCCACGCCCCGCCTCCTCTTGCCAATGCCTCGCCTCGCTGCCGCTCCTCTCTCTCTGTTCTGCAGGTGCCAGGTGGAGTATGCTGCGTACCAGAAGGTGCCGCGGTCCCGCGTGAAGAGGGACCCAAAGGAAGGCTCGCTGGACCGAGGTGGGGGGGGTGGGCAGGCAGGGAGGCGGGGGAGAGGTGCATGGGAGCGTGCGTGGGACCAGGCGCGATGTGGACGCTCGGTCGCGTGCCCTGCCCTGCGCCCAGCCGCTCCCCAGTTAGCAACCCTGGCTGCTGCTGGCTGCTTTCATGATTGCTGCACACTCCATTTTTGATTCTGTGCCCGTCCCATGCAGATGCCGACTACCAAGCCTTTTGCGAGCGCCTCAAGGCAGGCCCCGAGCCGGCAGCGCCAGCCGAGGCGCAGGAGGGCGGCGCTGCCGCGCCCGCCGGCGTGGTGGTCACCGCCCTCATGCAGTACCTCAAGGACAAGCGAAACCCTAAGCCGGTGCTGGTCGCGGCGCGTCGCGGTACTGCCAAACCCGGCGCAGCCGGCGGCGCGGCGGGAGGCAGGGGCAAAGGTGCAGCGGCGGCGAGCGGCGCTGCGGCGGCGGGCGGCAAGGCGCAAGGGAAGGCGGCGGGGAAGCCTGCGGCGGGCGGCAGGAAGGGCGACGCCAATGCGGCGGCACCAGCGGCAGCGCAGGCAGCAAGAGGGCCCACTGCGCCTGCAGTGGTCAAGGTTGTGAAGAAAGCGTCGGCTGGCAGCGGTGCAGCGGCAGCCAAAAAGGCAGCGCCAGCAGCACAGCCAGCAGCAGAAGCAGCAGCAAAGCCGGGCATCCTGCGGCGGCCGGCGGGCGCAGCAGCGGGGGCGGCCCCCCAGCAGCAGCAGCAGCAGCAAGCAGTGAAGCAGCAGGCGCAGGCAGCGCAACCAAAGGTGCTTGTGCGGGCACGGCAGGCAGCTCATGCGGACGCACCGGCAGCTGCCGCACCGCAGGCGACGCCCGAGGCGGGGCAATCAGGAGGGGGCAGTGCAGAGGAGGTGGGTTCTGAGGCGTGGAGTGGTGCGGGGGCGGGCAGAGCTTTGCACATCGGACTGGCTGGATGGGTTTCGAGTTGGGAGGGTGCATGCAAGGGCTTGCCACTGCTGCCTCCGCCTGCCGCTCGACTATGCTCACCTGACCTGTGCTGCCCGCTGGGCCCCGCTTTGCAGGCTTCCAAGCGCAAGCCTGAGCGAGTGCGGTCCGGTTTCGGCACGTACCAGGTGCGAACATACTGGCATCAGACGGAGAGCAGAGGGGCAGGTGCGCCTGTGTAGCGAGCAACCGACTGGCTGCTCGCGCTTGAGCACCAATAACTGCATCATGCTTTTCGTTCCCTCTCCCGCAGCCCCGGGCAGCGAGCCGGCTGCTGCAACAGGCGCTGCCGCAGCTGCAGCGAGAGGGCGACGGCGGCGGCCGAGGCGGCGGCCGGGGGGGCGGCGGGCGTGGCGGGCAGCGTGCGGCGGCGGGAGAGGCTGCAGCAGCGAAAGGGCAGGCTCAATAGGCTCAAACCGTGACCACTTTGCGCCTTTGTAACGACGTGGTTATGCATGAGAGGGGGAGCGCAGCTCAGAGAGCAGACAGGAAAGAGAAATTGACAGCCGGGGCCATGCGACCTGCGTGGCATGACGTCGCTGGGGCACATTTGGGACGGGGCTCGGATTATCTCCTCCCTCTTTCGAGCCTTCTCCCGTCTCTGGGCGAGCGCTGCTCGCCTCCCAGCACCCCTGATCCTTCTCCCCTCGGACGGCAACCCCTCCAGCATGCTGCTGCGCAGCCTTGCCCGCCTGGGAGGCGGCGCCGCAGGCTCCATCCTGGGCGTGGGGGCGCGGCAGACGGGTAGGGGAGCCAATGGGGGTCCTGGGGCACAGCAGGGCGGCCAGGGGGCAGCCGCTGCAGGTGCTTAGCTCGGCGGCTCCCTGGGCGTCTACTTGCTGTAAGGGGAGTCACCACGCTGGGGCATTTTAGGGGTCGTGTTTGCTGCCAATGGCATATACGGTCGGGCGCCGCGGCGCCCTCCGCCGCTTCCCCGCCGCTTCCCCACCCATCCGCTTGGCCACTCAGCCACTTGACCACCCAGCGCAGCGGCCCTCTTTACGCGTCGTGCAAATGTGTAGCATCAACCAACCCCTCCTTTGCATTCAAGAAGAAAGAAAGAAAGAATCCTTTGCACTCACCCCTGCCCACCTCCTCAGCCATCGCCGGCTCTGCGCGCGCGCTGGCCGCCGCGCTGGCCGCCTCGCCCGTGCTGCTGGTCAAGGCGCAGTCTGCGGCTTCTGCTGCCGCCGAGCCTGCCCTTCAGATGGACGAGAAGATGTTTTGCTATCAGGCAAGGGCTGCAAACGAGGGGACGCCTTGACAAGAGGACAGTGAACGGGCCCGACAGCCGGTCGTGGCGGCAGCGCGCGCCTCGTGCTGCACACCGCGAACCGTGCCATGACCCCCCGCACGCCCTCCTCGTGCGCCCGGCGGGCAGAAGCCTGACTGCCCGTCCTCACACGACCCCCCTCCAGCTCCTCCCCCTCCCCCTCGCCCCGCCCCCCACCCCGCAGTGCGAGCAGACGACGAAGGGCACCGGCTGCACCACCGTGGGGGTGTGCGGCAAGACGCCCCAGACCGCGATGCTGCAGGTCGGCCGGCGGGGGGGGGGGGGCGGTACCGGGTTGGCGTGCAGCGGAAGCGCAGGGGCGTGTGCTCCACGTGCATCCTCAGCTGTGCTCCACCGCTTGCACTTGCCTATCCGATAGAGTCCCGCCCGCTGCCCTTGCCCCAAACCCTCGAGCCGCTCGCACCGCTCAACCCACCCAGCACCCTTGCGCCCGCCAACATCATGACTGATCATGAGTGATCATGATCATGAGTGATCATGACTGATCATGAGTGATCGCTCCATGCACGTCACCTCTATCCTCCCCTCAAAAGGGTGCCCCGGGGCCCTTCGCTGCTGCCCCTCCCCTCCCCGCAGGACCTGTTGACCTACTCGCTCAAGGGGCTAGGCTGCTGGGCGCACTTTGCGCGCAGCCAGGGCGTGGAGGTACCCACCGAGGTGTACTCCCTCCTCAACGCCGCCACCTTTGCCACCCTCACAAACGTCAACTTTGACGATGCGCGCTTCAAGGTGGGTGCCGCCGCTGCTGCTGTTCAGCCGGCTTTGACGATGCAAGCTTCAAGGTGCGCAGGTGTGCGGCGCTCGCTGAGGGTGCCCTCGCTGGCACTTATGCCCACCGCCTGCCCCGCCTGCCTGCCTCCGTCGCTGCACGTCGTCTTCCGATGTGCTTTGATTGATTGCTTACTTGCCACCCCTTCACCGCTGACAACAGGAGTACATCCAGCAGGCACACCAGCTGCGAGAGGAGGTGGAGCGGAAGGTAGGGTGGTACTGCCCGGTTGTTTGTGTCGTCCCACGGGTATTTTGTGTCGTCCCACGGGTATCTGCCGGGAGGAGGGGGGGCGCACGTCGGGCAGTGCCTGGTGGGGGACTTGGGGCGGCGGCAGGCAGAGGTGGCGTCGGGTGTCGACCGTGTTTCTGTCTTCCTGCTCCTACCTCCGCTCTCCACGATGTAGGTGCGGCAGTCGGGCGTCGACGAGCCCATTCCCACCCCTGGCAATCTGCCGTGGTTCGACCTGCTGGCCCACCCCGCGGCGTGAGTGCTGGCCCGGGGGGGCAGGGCAGGGCCGCGGTGCGGCTGCCGCCTAATGCCGCCTAATGCCGCCGCTGCCAGCGGTCAGTTCTAGCAAGCGCTTGCTTGGGGCTGTCGAGCAGCATTTCCATATCTCACACCACCACCATGCCATGCCCCTCCCCATCGGCAGCTGGAAGCTCAACTCCACCTACCTGAGCAAGGCCAGCCTGGACCAGCTGGTGGCGCTGGGCAAGATGACGTCGCTGGAGCACCGCCGCCACGTGGTGGACCCGACGCTGCTGGGCCTGCACGAGGTGCGCGCTGCGCATGCTTTGCTGCGCTGTGGTTTCCCTCCGTGGGCCTGCACGAGGCGCCGCGGTGCCTGCCCGAGCGCCCGCCCGCTGCTGCGCTCGGCTGTGACGTCGATGACCATCCAGGGGGAAGACTCCTGTCCTTCCCTGTTGTGTCACTCACTCAATAGATGCTCACCTACGGCCTGCGCGGCCTGGCCGCCTACAGCCACCACGCCGAGGTGCTGGGCCAGCGCGACCCAGAGGTGAGGCGCCGGCGGCGCTGCTGCCGCGCGCGCCAAGCAGCCAGCCTGGCAGCTTGGCGCAACCTCGGCGCCAGCCTGCTGCTCCCCTTTGCGCGCCGCGCTGCTCGCCACCTTCTTGGCATCATGACGAGCACATGGGCATGACGAGCACAACGCTCGAACGTTGCCGCCCTCCCCGCCAGGTGGACGAGTTCCTGGCCAAGTGCTACGCCTTCCTGTGCTCAGAGGACGCCCTGGACCTGGGCAAGGTGGGAGGGTGCTCTGCCGCTGACCGACCCGACCCCTCGGCCGCTTGTGGTGCCGTCCGTGTGTCCGCTCGGGGTTGCTGCCTGTGCCGAGGCGCTTCCCCCCTTCTCCCCCCCCAGACTCTGGCCATGGTGGACGAGTGCGGGGCGGCGGGCCTCAAGGGCATGCGCCTGCTGGACCACGGTGCGCCGCCCGGCAGCCTGCCAGGGCCTGCGCGTCCACACACGTTGCCTGCCTGCCTGCCTGCCTGCCTGCCTGCCCGCCTGCCGGCCGGCCTGCCCGCCGGCCTGCCTGCCTTGTTTTCTTCTCGCTTGCTTGTACCTGCCTATGCATGCGCTAGGCCAGCCTGCGCCGCCCCACATGCCTGCATCCCAGCACACATGCACCTGCACGCGCCCACGTGGGAGCGGCCTGTGCCCTGAGCTGCAGGCCACACCAGCAAGTTTGGGCACCCCGAACCCACCCCGGTTCGCATCACCCCCAAGAAGGGCAAGGCCATCCTCATCAGCGGGCACGACCTGCAGGACACGTTAGCGGAGGGCGGGACGGGGGCAGCGGCGGCACCACCGGTTTGATGACTCGGGGACCCTTGCCTGAGTTCTCCCTGAATCGGGGACCCTTGCCTGCCTTGCCAACACTCGCCCATGTCCGTCTGCCCCCCCCCCCCCCCCCCCCGCCCCCCCCCCCGGCAGCTACGACCTGCTGGCCCAGACCGAGGGCAAGGGCATCAACATCTGGTGCGCCGGGGCTGGGGGTGCCCGCTATCGCTGCCTGCTTGCTGCCTGCCACGTCGCAAGCTGTGCTGCGTGCTGTCTGTAGCTGGCGCATGCGCAGCTGGCGGTTGACACAGATGATGCGCGTCGCTGTGAAAGGCAACAAGACCCCGCTGATTCAGGTGCCGCCCTCTGTTCTGCCCGCCTCCTCCTTGCAGGACACACGGCGAGCTGCTGCCTGCCCACGGCTACCCCGCCATCAAGAAGCGCTTCCCACACCTGGTGGGCCTCCGTGGGCCACCTGCCAGCGTGCGTGCACGCTGCAGGCAAGCGCCAGACGCACACGGTGCCCACGCCGCTGCCTCCCCTCTCCCCCTCCCCTCCACAGGTGGGCAACTACGGCGGCGCGTGGTACCGCCAACAGAAGGACTTTGCAGAGTTCTCTGGGCCCATCCTGGTGGGTGGCTGCGGATGCGCCAACTGTGAAACCCGCTGTCAAGGACCTGCCAACGCCTCGCACGGGTGCTGCGCATGTTGACTCATGAGCGTGCAACTGGCAGCGCGTCTGCTTCATTCTGGCATCGACTCTGTCTCGACATCGCGTGGTTGGTCGCCCTGCTGCCCCACAGATGACCACCAACTGCATCACAGAGCCCCGCAAGTCCTACGTGAGAACGTGCATGCGCAGCAGCGGGGCGAGCAGCGGATGCGCAGCCAGCAGCACGCACGGCGGCAGCGACGGCAGCACCAGCAGTGGTGGCGGCAGGGAGAGCACCCTGTTATCATAGTCGGCACCCTCCTGCTCGCAATCGCGCGCCTCGTTCTGCCGCCGTCAATGTCGCATGCCCCCCCCCTCTTTGCCTCCCCCCTCCCTGCTGCTGCTGCACGCCCCCCGCAGAATGACCGCATCTTCACCACCGGGGAGGTGGGGTGGGCGGGCGTGCCGCACCTGGAGGGGCGCATGGGCAAGACCAAGGACTACTCTGCCGTCATCAGCAAGGCGCTGGTGAGGCGGCAAACACGTGCACGTGTGCATGCGGACGTGGAGCCACTGGCAGCCGTTTGCTGCCCATTGGCATGTGGGCAGCACGCACGCATGCATGCATGCATGTATGCATGTGCGAAGCCCGCCGCATGCTGTTGACACATGCGCGCGGGGTGGGCCGCCTCTCAATCCAAGTATTGTTTGCCCCCACTGCAGGAGCTGCCCGGCTTCACCGAGGAGCCCCCAGAGAGCGAGGCCAACCGGGTTCGTGACCACCGGGTTCGCGCGCAACGCGGTGCTGAGCGTGGCGGGTACGACACAGTGGGCACATTGTGGGACACGGTAGCTCTCGTCTGAGCCACTGCCCTGCAGCTACGTCAGCTGCCCCTGGACCGCGCACACGAATTTAGCACTGCACAATGACCCCACACGAGCCCCGCCAGCGTGCAGCCCAGCATTCGCCTCCGAACCAATCAATGTCCTGCCGATCAGGCGAGGTGGTGAAGGAGCTACCCAGGCCTTCACAGATGTACTCACAATTTCTAATCCCATGCGCTGCACCGCCACATATTTGCAGGCGAGGTGGTCAAGGCTGTGAAGGAGGGCAACCTGAAGCACATCTTCCTCATCGGCGGCTGCGACGGCTCCGGTAAGCATACGGGTCGGGTCATGTCATCTTCAATGGTGCACACTCCGCCAGCGGCATGCGCACGCACTGCATGACATGCAATACGCGTGTGCAGCGCATGCGGCTCCCTCCATGATGGTGCCGCATCGTGATGCCTGCTGTCGCCGCACGGCCACCGTCGCTGCATGCCAGCTGCTGCCCAACCGCACGCCCACCCACCCACCCACCCACCCACCCACCCACCCACCCACCCATCCAACTGCAGAGCCTGAGCGCCGCTATTTTGGAAAGGTGGCCGACGCCACGCCGCAGGTGGGCGCCAGTCTCTCTCGTTTGCTGCATTTGGTAGTCGCGGCCACCGGGCCACTGCGCATAGCATAGCAGCAGCCTGGCCGCAGCACGCACACCAGCCTGAGCATGTGCATGCACCCACGCGCACCCCTCCCACGCTCCCCCTCCAGGACACAGTGCTGCTGACCCTGGGCTGCGGCAAGTTCCGCTTCTACGACAGGGATTATGGCATGCTGCCCAACACGCCGCTGCCCCGCCTGGTGGGTGTGTCCGCTCGCCTCCTCCCCCCCGGCTGGGCCTGGGTGGCCTCCTGGCTGGGAGCTACTAGTAGGGTTTGGGGTGCAGGTGCATGGAATGGACCGCCAAACACACTGCACACCTGGTGGGCTTGGCCCACAGCATGTGCGCATGCACGGGCGCAGGATGCGCGTCACATCCTGCGTGCACGCACGCAGCATGCGTGCGCTGGCACGCGCAGAGCGCCGCCGCCGCCCCGCTGCTGTGCCGCCCTGCTGCTGCTGCTGCCACGCCGCGCACGACAATGCCCCCCCCCCCACCCACCCCACCCCACCCCACCCCCACCCACCCACCCACACACACCCACACCCACACCCACCCCACCCACCCATCCACCCACCCACACACCCGCACACCCACCCACCCACACACCCACACACCACCCCATGCCCGTCCCTGCCTCCACAGGTCGACATGGGGCAGTGCAACGACGCCTACAGCGCCGTGGTGGTGGCCAGCAAGCTGGCAGAGGTGTTTGGCACCGACGTGAACGGCCTGCCGCTCTCCCTGGACCTCTCCTGGCTGGAGCAAAAGGTGGGCGTGCTGCGTGCCCCCGACGTAGCTGCCTGTGCGCGACATGCTTTTCCTGCTCTGCTGTGACCTGTGTCGCCCTGTCGGTGCCCAGGGTGCGTGCCCAGCCTGCACCGCCCTGCAGGCGCTCGCCCAGCACAGCAGCCTGGCTCCATGCCGCCGGGGGGTGGGGCCACCTCATCAGTGATCCGCAGTCCTCCTGCCCGCGCACAGCACAGCTGCTGGCCTCGCCCCACGCCTCCTTGCAGGCCGTGATCATCCTGCTCACCCTGCTGCACCTCAACGTCAAAAACATGCGCATCGGCCCCAAGGCCCCGGCGTTCCTCACCCCCGAGGCCCTCAAGGTGTGCTTGTGAGCGCGGCACCCGCTGCCCTGTTGTCTCCCTCCTGCTGCCACCGCCGCTGCCGCTGCTGCTGCTGTCCTGCCGCCGTCGCCCCGCAGTGCAGCAGCAGAGGGAGGGCATTAACTGCGCTGGGAGGGAGGCACCTGCCAGTTGTGCGCATGAGCAGTGCGGCGCTGCCGGCGTGTGTTGCCCGCACCCGCTGGTGCCCTCCGTTCCCCCTTTACCTGCCCTTTGGTTGCCCTCCCTCCCTCCCTCCCTCCCTCCCTCCCTCCCTCCCTCCCTCCCTCCCTCGGCCTCCCTGCCCTGCCCTGATAATTACAAGGTGGTGGTGGACAAGTGGAACCTGCAGATCACCGACGTGAAGCACCCAGAGGCACGCGCTGGGGGAACCGGGCGCGGGGAGGGGAGGGGTGCCTGGGGAGGCGTGCACTGCACGGGTGGGTGGACGGGTGCAGGCCGACGGGGCTGCGGCGTTGCCGCGCCGCAGGAGGCGCCCGCGCCTCGGTCGCGCCGCTGTTGCTGCCATGGCGTCAGATCATCTCACCCCTCACCCTCACCCCTCACCTGCGCGCACCCTCCAGGAGGACGTCAAGAAGATGCTGGCGGGGCAGTGAGGGCACAGCGAAGCCTGCTGCAAACGGGTGGGGCAGCCCGGCTGGCGCGGGGCAGCGAGCACTGCTGCAGCCGCACCTGGCGCAGGCCTGCCAGTGGGAGGCGGGGCCGACGCCGCGCGCACCCGCGCTTGAAACGACCCCCCGAGTTTGAGCAACACGACTCACTCAGCACCCTCTGCTAGCGGGCCTGCAATGCAATGCATGTGTGCCCTCCTCCTGCCAGCACCCCCCCGGCCAGCGGTCCCCCTGCCTCGCTTGCCGCAATACAACCTCTCGCCTGCCGACCCCGCGCATGTGTTGCACGACCTGCCGCTGCGGCTGAGCATCAGGGCAGTCTGTGCAAGGCATCGAAATCATCAAGGTGATGCGAGGCAGCCATGAGGCACGCACGACGGCTACTCCCGGCGCAAGGGAGTCACCACGGTACCTTACCGGCTGCGCCCGTCCGGCGGCAGCCCTGGTTCTGCGACCTTTGCGACGCCTGTCGACATCACAACATCGCCGCTCCTCTGCTAATCACATGCGAGTGCAGGAAAGGCATAGGGAACCAGGCCCGGCAGCCGAGCGCAACCGGCAAACACTCGCAGCGGCGGCACAGTCGTCGGGCGCACCTTTGCAGTAGTGCGCGCACCAGACAGTAGTGCCAGCGAGCACGTAGAAATGAACATACAGACCGAGGCTCGCGTGAAGTGCCGGACCACAACCAGCTGCCTCACAAGGCGAACCTGCTTGCAAACCCTGCAAGGCTCGCCAATGGTCATGCGCAAACTCTCGAAATGATTCCGCTACTCGCGGCGCTGCTGGGCTGCCTGGCCCTCTCGAGGGGGCAGGCGCGCGCCTCCGAAGCGGGCGCTGCGCTCACGCCCGACATGGTCTTCACGACGCCGGAACAGCCAGCGGGAGAACAGAGCAACGGAAAGGCAGCTGCAATGCTGGCCCCCAACACGGCTATCAACGACACGGCGGCGGTGGGGCCGCCGCTCGAGAGCGTGCTGTCCGCGCAAGCCTGCTCTTCTGCCTGTCGTGCAACACCCAAATGCCAGCTGTTCAAATGGTGCGGCGTCACGGTGAGCCTTCCAGTTGGAGAGGCGAGGGCAGCAGCAGATGGGTGGGCGGCAGACGGCGGCGCATCCCCCCGCATTGCTGGTCGGCGCCGCTAGTTGCTGGGGGATGGCTGCCTGTTTCTGTGTCGTGAGCACAACTCCACATGGGCGCGACCCCTTCGCGCAGGACGGCTGCCCTACAGCGAAGCTGGACTTTCAGCAGTGCCAGCTGCTGGCGCTGCCTGCCTGCACCCTGCAGCCGACGATCCAACAAACAGGGTGGCCCGTCGTGACGACCACAGGTAACGTCGCGGAAGGCGGGCGAGGCAGCGCGAGCAGTGGCGGGCACAGCATCCGCTGTGTGTGACCGCCGGCATGCGGCAGGCAGCGTGTCGCATCGCACGCCATCACCACCACGCGTCACGCTGCCCCCTCTGTCGTGCCAGGCTTTCCGGCGCGGCAGGCGCCCCAAGCGGTGTCCGGTTTCACAGAAGAGCCGGGCCACGGTGAGGGGGGGCAGGGGTGCAGCTGGCAGCCAAGGATGCAGCGCCACGCGGCTGCTCCAGCGCGCCGTCCACAGCAGCGCCCCTCAAAACCACCCTGCTTCCTTGCCTGCCGGCTCAGCCAGCCGGCGACATGTGCCCCTCCATGCCCTCCACCCCGCGCGCACCCCATCGCAGGCATCATCGGCGCCGACTTTTCCTGCCCGCTGTCGGTGCTGCCGGGCAAGTGCGCATACAGGCGGCTGCTGGATGCTGCCACCATGTGTGTGGATGCAGTCAACGAGTGCAGAGCCGTGGTGTGGTACTTCAACGGTGGGTACCGTAGAGTGGGATGGGGAGGGAACTTTAATGTGGGCACTGTATGGCTCGTTGTTAAGCAGCGGCGGTGGCTGGAGGCAGCACCAGCCCTGCCTCCCGTATGTTTCGCCCCCGCCACCCTCCCTCGCCCTGCCCGCGTCCGAGCCCCGCAGGCACCGACGGCTGCTCCGAGCCGGTGGGGGTGTTGAAGCACGACGGACTGGCGCCCCTGAACACCTACGTTGCCCCCGGCGTGACGACGCTGCAGCAGGCAGAAGACCTGCCTGCCGTGTCCTCCCGCCTGTACCTGGACGACGGGGAGGTGAGGGGCCGCGCAGCGCACGCAGCGCACCGGCGAGCCTGAGGCCTGCAACCAAGCGCAGCATGCATGCGTGGCGCGCGGCTGCCCTGGTGCCTGCCCTCACTGTGACAGGCCTGCCGCAGGTCTGCCATGCATGTGCTGGCGCTGACGCAGCCACCTGGGGCTAACACACGACCCTGGTGCGTTTTCCGTCGGCCAGGCGGTGCTGCCGAGCGAGCAGGAGGAGGCGCGCGCGGCGGCGGAGGCAGGCAGCGGCGGCGCCCACGGCAACGACACCACCTGGCGTGGCTGCTTCATCGGCCGGCACGCAATCATGGATGGGGATGTGGTGGGGGTGCTGGATGGCGTGCCCTCTGCCGAGGCCTGCTGCCGCGCCTGCCGCGCCCTTGTCAACGCCTCCGTCCCCACCTGCAACGCGTTCACCTACTGCAACCAAACGGAAGGGTGCAGGTGCGCGGCGGGGGAGCTGCATGCATGGGTGGGGTGCCGGGCGGCGGCGGCGGTGGCTGCTGCTGCGAGGCGGCTGACCCTGCCTGCTTCGCGTCGAGCGCCGCCCCCTACCCTGCCTTTTCTGTCCCCCGCCCCCCCTCTGCGCTACGGCAGTTACACCGAAATGGACCGCGGGCAGTCGCTCACTCTGGCAGCCTCGCAGTGCGAGCTGCGCTGGCAGTCGCTGACGCCCGTGGGCTGGCCTCCCACCCTGGTGGCCAAGGTAACTGCCTGCCTCCCACGAGGGCGCGAGCTGCCCGCGATCAGACGCCTGCCTGCGGCATCTGCGTTCCCTCTCCTCCCCCCTCTCCTCCTCCCACCCCTGCCTCCACCCAGCAAAGCCTTCTGCCGCCACCCCGCGCCACGTTGCTGCAGGGCCCCGACGTCCCATTCTACGGTGGAGCACCCATCGCCGTGTGGGGACCAGAACAGGAGGGATACACGCGCTACCTGGGCTTTGGGCTGTTCACTTACGGTACGTTAGGTGGCACCGACGGCAGAACATAGCGCTGCGCGCGCCAGCGGCTGTTGGGCAGGGCGGCGTGCAGCGCAGCCGCGGCGCGTGCGGGAGGCTGGGCGGTGAGAGAGAGAGCACGGAGGCTGAGCATGCCGCGTTTTTTCCATCCCCGTGTCCCCGCCCCTGCAGGCCGCTACAACTGCTCAGGATCCCTGCAGTGAGCAGGGTTGCAGTTGTGGGAAGTCGCGTGCACGCGCGCTGTGCGCACGCTGCGCTGCCACCGCCGCTGCTGCTGCGTGCGGCAGGCCCGCTCTGGATATCTCTCACCTCCGCTGCTGCCATGGCCGCGGCCGCTTCTCGACTTGCAGGCCGCAGTTGCAGGAGTGCGTGCTCTCTGGTTCCATGCAGTCCCTTGTGCAGCACTGCGAAGCAGACGACGAGTGTGTTGGCTTCGTGCTGAAGCCGGGTAAGCGCGCTGGTCACCTGAGCAGCGCTGGGCAGCGCTTGCAGCTGCCAGTCAGCCGCCCCGCGAGGCTGCGCTGCCGGCCGCTGGGGCCGCTGGGTGCCGGTGCGAGCCGACTGACCCACACCCCATGCTGCCACCGTGACCCGCGGTGCCCCCCCTCCCTTCCCCCCCCCTCGTGCTTGTTCAGGCGGCCTGTTCACGACGGCACCCAACGTGGGCATATTCAAACATGCCACCGACCCTTCGAAGATTCTTTTCAATCCCACGGTGAGCAAGGCCCTGCAGCTCGGTATATGCCTTGCACCTGGTACATGCCCAGCAGCCCTGAACACACCCTGCAGCATGTATTTCAGGACGGGGCACGCGGCAGGCAGGCACCTTGCAATCATGCGCCGTGGGGCATCTGCGTGGCTTGCTGCCCCGCCCGATTCCCCGCTGAGCGCCCCACTTGCCCTGCTGGCCGCTCTGCAGGGGGTGCTGTACCTGCGGCAGGACACGGGCGGGGGGCTGTCAGCCGGGGCAATCGCAGGCATTGCGGTGGGCGCTGCTGCTGGGGTTGCCGCGCTGGCCTGCGCCGCCTGGATGCTGGTGCGCCGGCGGCGGCGGCGCCGTGCGGCAGATGCGCTGCCTGGGAAGGCAGGCGTCGAGGGCGGCAGCGTCAGCACCGGCCCCTGGCCTGAGTGCGATCCTGGCAGCCCAGCATACCAGCAGCAGCAGCAGCAGCAGCACGTGGAGCTGCAGCCGGCAGAGCAGCAGCAGGTGCAGTCGGTCTGGCTGGCGCCGGCACGTGCGTCCTCGGGCAGCCTGCTGTCGCCCTTCGCTGCCGCCAGGCGCACAGACAGCGCCGCCAGCAGCGAAGCAGCGGCTTCGGCATTCGAGTTTGCGGCAGCAGCGGCAGCGACAAGCGCGTCGTCATCGGCAGCAGCGTCCACGAGGGCAGACCACAGCGCTGCTGTGCGGCACCACAGCGTGGACGTCGTGCCGCCGCTGCACACCGCTCTCAGCCGCCGCTTGCCCCCGGCCACCACCTTGCACCATGCCGGCAGCCGGCCGCCACTGCCACCTGGCGGCACGGCCTTTGACGAAGCAGCGGTTGCGGCGGCGGCAGCAGCAGCTGCTGCTGCGCAGCAGGGTGCACGTGCCGGCTCGCTGCAGGGCCCGACCACTCCCTCCGAGCAGGGAAGCCGCATAGACATCACGCTGCCGCATTTCCCCCCCACACACCGGCAGCCGTCGTCACCGCAGAGCGACATGTTGGGGCACCAACCCTCCTCTGCGCCGACCTCAGCCAGCGGCATGCTGGCGTCTGCTGCCAGCGCGCTGGGCTCGACGGCACCCATAGCAGAGCTGGTGCAGCATGTGGCGGCGCAAGTGAGGAGTGCTTTCGGATGGCTCGCGTGTGTGCGTGTGTGTGTGGGGGGGTAACCCTGCAGGCAGGGGGTTTCCACCACCCAAGAGGCGCGTTGCTGTGCGAGTGGTGTTTGTCAGTTTGTCCACCGGCAATGAATGATGTCATCCTTCTCCTTCTTCTCAACTGTGTGCATTTGCGTCCTCAGCTGTGTGCCTCCTCACGTGCGCCTCCCCCCCCTGCAGGACCACCTCGCAGTGGGCATGGGCATGGGCGGCGCCGGCAGCGGCAGCGGCACGGCGAGCGGAGGTTCGTCCGCGGGCGGCGGGCTGCACGTGCCGGTGTGCGCCGAAACGCTGCCGGCGCGGCTGCGCGAGTGGGTTGTCGACCCTGCAGGTGCGCCCTTTGAACCCTCAGAGAAGCGGTAGGGTCAGGCTGGGCCTGGCAAGGTCAATAGGATCCACTGGACGGCTCGAGCGTGCCCGGTGTGGTGCCTGGTGTGGTGCTAGGCGGCAGGCCCAAGGCAGAGGGAGCCAAGGCCGCCAGCACTGCCCAACGCAACCCCCCCCCCCCCCCCCCCCCCCTGCCCTGCGCAGAGGTGCACTACTGCCGCTGGCCCAACGGCAGGCTGCAGGAGCTTGGCGCCGGCGCGAGGTGGGGCGGGCAGTGCGGGGGCTCAGCAGGCTGCACCCCCTGCCGTGCGGTGGCGCAGGGAGGGAGAGGGCGACACAGCAGGTCGCCTGTGGCTGCTGGCTGCCATCCCAGCACTCAGGTACTGCCCCACCCGGCATCTGCGCGGCCAGGCACGCCCCCTGAGGCTAGGAGGTGCCCCCCGTTTCCCCTGTTCCCGTGCATGCAGCGCCCACGTGTACAAGGCATTGTTCCATGGGGAGCTCATCGCGGCAAAGGTGCTCGCGGGGCAGCTTGCGGGGCGGGCGGGCGCAGCGGCACGCTGAGGTGCACAGCACGCGCGTGCCAGGCGGCGGCCACGGGGAGCTGCACAGCCCGGGGGTGGACTGCCGGCGGCCTGTGACGTGTGCATGCTTCCAACACAACTGGAGCTCTCGCGGTCCATCGCTGCCAACCGCCGCCCATCCGCCGGCCTGCTGCAGGAAATCGACATTGGGCGCAGCCCGTCCATGCAGGAGGCGTTTCTCACCGAGGCGCTGCGCCTGCACGTGAGGCGGCAGCGTTCAACAGCGGGGGCGCACAGTGAAGGGGGGGGGGGGTCCTTGTCCAGCGTGCAGCCCTCGCCGCTGGTGTTGCACCGTCGTGCGGAAGCTGGCTGGCTGCTCGGCAACGCTTGATTTGCTGCCAGCGCCCGGCAAACTCCTGCAATGAATTAATCAATCAATCGATTATGCACCCTGCAGGAGCTGCGCCACGCCAACGTCGTGTCCTTCTTCGGCGTGACTTTCAAGCGCGACGCCTCTGCTGCCCCCGACTCTGCGCTCAAGGGGGTGGTTCTCATGGAGTATGCTGAAGGTGCGGGAGCATGGGGGTGTCGTGTGAGGGGCGTAGGGAGCGCATGCATGCAAGGCGCTTGAACTCCTGTACCTGCCCCGATGCTGTGTGACGCTTGCACTCCTGTCCCTGCACTCCTAGCGCTGTGCTGACGGGGCGGTGATAAAAAGTATGCATGCAAGTCGCTTCCGTCCCCGTCCCTGTCCCTTGCCGGCCGCCCGCCCTCGTGCCTGCCTGCCCAGCCACCGCCTCTACCCTTGCGTTTCCCGCATCAGCAGCACACATCGTGCTGCCGCCGCTATAAAGAATGAACAACGAAAACCAAACGATTGCATTGCCCACCCGTGCACACCCCACTGCAGGCCGCGACCTGCACTCTGCCCTGGAGCTGTGCGCGGCGGGCACCGACCAGCGGCTCTTTGGGTGGTACCGCCGTGGCCGGCGGGTGGCGTACGACGTGGCAAAGGTGGGTGGGGGTGGCAGGGCGGGCGTGAAATGCAAGGGGGCGGTGCCGCTGCTCATGACGCCGGCATGCGTGCATATGGAGCGCGCTCCATGTGATGCCCCGCACGCGTGGCGAGGCTGGGATCCACGAATCTGATTCACTCCTATTCGTTTGCCTGGTACAGGCCATGAACTACCTGCACTCCAAGTCTGTGGTGCACATGGTGAGGCGGGGCTGAGCGGGCGTGGGGTTCAAGCTTGCTGATGCGGCGACGCAGGTGCCAGCGCTGCATTCGCGTTGTTCCGCCGCAACGCTGCTCCCAGAAGTGATGGCCTGCCTGTTGTGCCAGGAACCCGGCTCGACTTGCCTCCCCTGGCCCATCGCCCCCTGTGCTCCCTCAGGACATCAAGAGCAGCAACGTGCTGCTGACTGCCAGCGGCACCGCCAAGCTGGGCGACGTGGCCTTCTCCCGCGTGCAGCACAACACCTATTTGTCCGACCTCCCCCTCGTGGGCACCTTTGCATGGTGAGAACGGAGCCGCGCATGCACAAGGGGCCCAGCCCGGCGGCATGGCAAGAACAGCCGCAGCCAGCACGGTGCTGGGTACACGTATGTGCCGAGCAGGCTGCGCGCACCCACACCGTCCCTCGCCCGCCTCCGCCGTCCCTCTCGCTCTGCAGGGTGGCCCCCGAGGTGCTGCTGGGCGGCCGGCAGTGCACTTCGGCAGTTGACTTGTACTCTTTTGGGATCGTGCTGTGGGTGAGCAAGCGGTGGGAACGGTTCGACAGCGGCACAGTGCCGCAACCGTTGTTCTGGGGCATGCGTGTGCGCCTGCCTCGTGCGTCGGGTCAGCAGACCTCATGGCCCCCTGCTGCTGTGCGTGCCCCTTTGCAGGAGATCGTGACTGGACTGCGGCCGCAGCGCGGCTGCATACGCTCCCCGCTCGTGCCTGAAGAGTGCCCGCAGGTGGGTGTCACGCTGCGGTCAAAGCCAGCTCTTCCGCCCATCACCTAGCCAGCATTACACTGACCGACTGATTGCGACCGTCGCTGCCTGGCTCACTGCCTGCCTGCCTGGCTGGCTGGCTGACTGATTGCAGCAGGGCGACCCGCCTGCTGCGCGTGCTGCTGCAGGAGGTGGCCGACTTGATTGATTGACTGACTGACGGACTGACTGATTTATTGGTTACAACCCTGCTGCGCAGGAGGTGGCCGACCTGGTTGACGCCTGCCTCAGCCAGGACCCAGCAGAGCGGCCCACCGCCACCGAGGCGCTGCGGCAGCTGGGCGTGCTGCTGGGGCCGCGCGGCGCGCCGGCGGGCGGGCCGCCGCGGCAGGGCGGCGAGGCGGCGCTGCAGCAGTAGCACGCGCAGCAGCGGGATAAAGCGGCCAAGAGCGGTGCCGCGTATGATGTACTTCCCCTCCGGCTTAGGCCGGGGACACTCACTCAATAATTCGTGTGTCCGCCGGCACCCAGAGTCTGCGACATTGCGGGGTAACCCAAGCGCAGCCCCCCCTGTTTCGTGCGTTTTAGCACTCCCCGTGATGGCACGCTATTCAAGCACCAGACAGAACCCTCAGTCACCCCTTGCACCACCCACCGCATCACCACGCTCCAACCCCACCATCCCACCGTCATCCCACCCGCACCCATCCCCTTCAATCCCCCTCTGCCACTTTTGTTTCCTATCTTTTTTCGCATCTGGGACTACCACACTGAACCCCGTTTCTTCAGGCGCACGTGCGTGCTGAATGAATGAATGTACCACAGTTTTCTCCTTGTTGCCAGCCTTTTACGTTAAGCAATGCTCACAAAGCAGGTCACAAGGCAGGTCACCGAGGGGACCGCCCTGCTGTGCATGCCGCGCCACGTCATCGTGGTGCTTCGTCCTCCGCCATGCCGCGCTGCATCGCCGCCATGCTGTCCGCCGCGAACTTGTGCTGGAAGAGGCGCAGCAGCGGGTGGGTGGCGGTGGTGAGCCAGTTGCCAGGCCGGGAGAGGGTGTAGATTTCGTACCACACTGCGGGGGAGCGGCAAGGGCAAGCACGCAGACCTCAGGACAGCGCAAGGCATGGGGGGGGGGGGGGGGCACGCAGCCAGCCGCATGGCAGGCAAACCAGGCGCGAGCGGCAGCCGAGCCCTGGGCCCGCCTTCTCCACCCACGCCTCGTGCTCTAAACGGGCACACCTGCATGAATGATTCAACCATCGCAACACCCTCCTCTCCGCCCTCCCTCTCCTGCCCCCTGTGCGCCCTGCCTGCGCCTCCCATCAAACAAAGCATCCACAGCACGCCACGCAGCGCCCCAAACCAGAGGCAAGAACGGGCGTAGCAGGTCGGAGGAGCACATGTGCGTCCCCCCACACACACACCCACACCCACCCACCCCTTCACCCACCCGAATCGTCCTCGTGGTTCCAGGCCACAGCAAACCGCTCCTCCCCTTGTATCTGGTGCCCCGCCAGCGTGGTGTGCGCAAAGGCGTAGCGGCGCCCACGTGGCAGGTGCGCCGCCGCCCTGCACGACAGCGTGGATTGCAGAGGGGGCTGAAGAGTGCAGCGCAGGCACAGGCAGCACAGGCAGCTCGCGCCCACGCCTCCCTCCCCGCAACCCGGCCGCTGCTCGGCGCTCACCCGCTGCTGCGCTCCTGCGCCGCAGCCCACTCGGCGCGCCCGCCGCCGCCACGCGCCAGCCCCTGAGAGGGGCTCTCTCTGGCGCCCCCGCACGAGGTGTGCAGCTGCGTGCTGCCCTTGGCGCGCGGCGGCGGCGGCGGCGCCCACGGTGGGCGCTGGCCTCCCCGCAGACCCCGCTCTTCAACATAGCCTGGGTGTGTGTGTGGGGGGGGGGGGAGGGGGGCACACACCTATCAGTTGCTCACACCTTGCCGGGTGGGCGCAGCAGCGACCCAGGGGGACGAGTGGGTGGGTGGGGGAGGGGAAGGGGAGGCCGCTACCTGGGGGGGGGGGGGACTCACTGATGCGCAGCGGGTTGCAGCTCCAGGCAAACAGCGTCTTGGCGGTGACCACCACAGGCGCGCCCTCGCGCATCTCAGCCTTGTTCACGCTCGCCCACCTGCAGCGGCGGAGGCGGAGCCGTGGTTCCCGTCGGCGTGCGGGGGCGACGCTGGGCTCTGCTGCAGCCTGCGGAGCGGCCATCAGGCAGGCGGCGGCTGCTGCACTGCGCTCTGCTCTCAACCGCCCCCCTGTCCTACCCCAGATCAAAGTGGTGCCAGCGCTGCAGCAGGCGCTGGGCTTTGCGGTACGCGGCGCGCCCTTGGCCCAACTGCAGTCGTAGGTGGGGGACAGCGGGGCAGGGGAGGCTGGGCGCACGAGGGGAGAGGAGGCGGGCAGGCATGGCCGCCCGAGCCTCCACTGGCGTCGCCGCCAGGTATGCAAAAGCAGCACTTGCTGGCCCTGTGCCATCCCCTCCATGCGCCGTCCCGGAATACATGTGCTGGTCGATAGCGGACGGCGCGCCCCTGCCTGAGCCCACCCTCTCCACACCTTCACTCGGTTGTGGTCTACCGTCCAGGCCTCGGCCTCCACGTCTGCTGGAAGTGGCGGTGCCGCCTGCGTGATCCCCACATGCTGGAAGCTAAAGGGCAGCCTGCAGAGGACGGGGCGCACAGCGGGGTTCAGGCTCGGAGAGCCGGGCAAGCGGCGGGTTGGCGGCGGTGCAGAAGCGTCGGCAGCGCCCGGTGCTCTTCACAAGGTGTGCCGGAGCGGGTGCCGCGCCTCCCACTCTCACTTGACTGCCTTGGCCTCCAGATCAGTGCGCTCTTCGGCGCTGGGAGGGCCGAGAAAGAGCGGGCCAAAGCGGAGCGTGGGCATGGTGCCTGTGCTGCCAGGCTGGGCGACGGCAACTGCTTCCAATCGGTGCCGATTGAGCAATGCGCATAGAGAGGACGGAGGCGGGAGGCACCGTGATGAAACCCCATGCCCGCGCGCCAGATGCAATTGCGGCGCACGGCGCGTTGCTCTTACACTCTCCGCGATTGTTGCATTGGCCACGCGAGGCGCTGCGCCACCCGTCGCTCTCCTCCAGCAAGGCCTGCTGGACCACCTGGCCTGGCGTTCTGTTCACGCTTGCAGTGTTCCGTTTCGTTTCAGCACACAATGCTGACCTCTCTGCAGCGACTGGCCTCCGTTCCCGGGCGCCCCGCGTTCGGGTTTTGGGGCACCGGCATCACCGCCGCAGCTGCAGCCTGCAGCAGCAGCAGCAGCAGCGATATGCTGCGTGGGGTACGCGGCTATGCAGATGAGGCGGGCGGTGAGCAGCAGCCGCCCGCCGGCGAGGCGCAGCCAGCGGCGGCAGAGGGCGGCTCACCTGACGGGCCGGCTGCTGCAGAGGCCGACGCGCCTGCGCCTACGGGACCAGAGGCTGTGCACCCTGCGCTCATAGGTGCGAGCTGCACGGCCGGCTGGGTGGCGCAGCCCACCGGATGTTGAGGCACGCGCCCGCGGACCCTGCGCCGCTCCCAACTGCGCCGAAACAGGCCTGCCCGCACTCGCCGCCGGCACCCTCCGCTGACCTCTGTTCACCGTCGCACCTACGTGACGCCATGCAGATCCCGTCGACGGCTCCAGCGTGCCGCCAGAGCTCTTCACCAAGCGACAGCTGATGTGGATGGGGGTTGAGTCGCCGGAGAAGACGCGCCACTTTTTGCCCAAGCTGGCCCGCAAGGAGCTGGGCAGCTTTGCGGACGAGTGGGCGGATGAGGAGTTTGACGTGGAGGTGAGCTTGGACTGGTCTCCCAGCAGACCTGGGTTCTGTTTTGTGGAGCCTGCCGTAGCAGACTGCAGGCGGCGCCCGCATGCCACGCCGGGCCGGCGGTGCAGGCAGGCCGCATCAACAGAGGCATCAGCAATGGTGCGCGCATTGCAGCGCAGCGCCAGCGGCTGTCCAACTCGCGGTCTGACCCACGCCCCTTCCCGCGCTGCAGCAAGAGATGTATGCCGAATTTCCCGACAACAAGCCGCTGTACGACCTGCATGAGGCGGTGCCTGAGATTTACCAGCCAGCGTGAGTGCTGCACGCCGCGGCCTGGGCCCACGGCGCTACGCGCAGGCGCGCGCGGCAGCGGCGCCGCGGAGCAATGCTGGTTGCAGGTGCAGGGCAGTCGTGCCGGCAAGGCGGGCGGGCCGCTGCCTTGCCGCCCACTGCTCCCAGCCCCGGCTCGCTCTCGGCGGGTCCACAGCAGCGCAGCGCCTCAGCGATCCCCACGACCTCCGCCCCTGCAGGAGCCCGCTGTTTGACAAGCTGCAGCGCATGAAGGAGCAGCACCCCGACATGCTCATGGACCAGTTCCTGCGCGAGGTGGTGGGGGTGGAGGCGGAGCCAGAGGCGCCGCCGCGGCCAGGTGCGGTAGGAGGCTGGCTGGAAAGAGCGGGTTCGAGCAGGTCGGCGCCGCAGTCGCGCTGTGCCTGCGCTGCTCAGGCGGCCGCCCTGCCTCCCCCCTGCTGCCTCGCCGGCCCTCGCAGTGCCCCCTGCCTCGCCCAGCCGGCCCCCACCCGCTGCCCCCCACGCCCCCTCCCCCCACTCCCGCAGACGCGCGCCCCATCATCCGGTGGCAGGTCCGCCACGTGCTGGCGGTCGGCACCAACGAGCCGCACCCCGCCAGCAAGAAGGTCAAGGCCTGGGTCTACCTGCGAGACCTGCAGCGAGACCAGGGGCTGACGGGTGCGTGCTGCCGCCGCCGCTGCCTGCTGCCACCGCTGCCTGCTGCTGCTGCTCCACCCTGCTGCTGCCGTTAAATTGCTGCTGCTGGCAGACCGTGCCAGGACCGACGCGCAGCGCAGAACCACTGCCTGGCAGCGCTGTTCGACCAGCCTGCAAGCCGCGCCCCGCGTGCGCCGCCCACACGCTGCCCCCCCCCCTCCCCCCTGCGTCCTGCTGCAGATGTGGCGCTGCAGCACATTGCGCTTGTGTCCGGGCCGCGCTACAACCCAAACACAGGCGTGCTCAAGCTGACCTCCGCCCGGCACCCCCACCGCGAGGCAAACCGCGCACACATCCTGCAGGTGGGTCCAGGCCAGGGTGCGGGGTTGCTGGGCGTGGGCTGCTTGCAGGCTGGGTCCAGGCTCGGTCTTGGCGGCGGTGGGCCAGCGCAGCTGCACTTCGCAATGCACGGCAGGAGCCGCAAGGGCGCTTGCGCTGTGGTGCCTTGCTCCCCTGCTTGGCATTCCATCACGTGCTCCCCTCCTGCCCCTGTCCTCTCACGCCTCAGATGCTGCATGCCCTGGTGGAGGAGGGCCATCGCAAGCACCCAGCACCCCAGCAGCAGCAGTCGCAGCAGCAGCCAGAGCAGCAGCCAGAGCAGCAGGCGCAGCAGCAGCAGGCGCAGCAGCAGCAGCAGCAGCAGCAGCAAGAAGGCGCGGCGCCCTGAGCGGACATGCTTGGCAGCTGGCAGCGGCGCAGCGTTGGAATTGTGGGCCTGAGGCCCGCTATAATCCGCTGCTGCTGCTGCTGCTGCGCCTGCTGCCACTAGCTCTGTCGCTGTAACACAGGGGCGACGGCACGGGAGGGGAGACGCATGGTCACGACAGGAAAGGAAGCATTGGGAAATCAGGGCAAGGGGCACTGCACCGCAGAGAGTGGGCCCGACTGAGTAGTGCAGTGCTTTGATGACAAGGATTAATAGTGAGGTGAGCATGCGGTGGTCGCGGAATGAGCTGCTTGCCGCTGCCCAAGGGCTGGCCGGCTGACGGTTGCACAAGGGCAGCAGCCCTACATGCGCTGGCGGTGGCATGCGCGGACTGGCCACCTCGCCAGCGTGACCGCCCCTCAGTTGGGAGTGCAGGGCGACGCGGCGGCTACCGCAGGGTGCGCCACGTGCGGCGCTCGCTGGCCGGCTCCCTCAGGGCCGGGGAAACGGCTCCGGGCCGAAGGTCTTCTCCCGCGGCTGCACCACCACGGGCCGCTGGTCCTTGCCCTGCGGTGGGGGGGGAGGGGGGGGGGGGGGGCAAGGCAGGGTGAGCACGGGGTTGGCAAAGATGAGAGGTCGGCACAGAGGAGCGAGGGGAGAGAGCGGCACAGGCGAGTGAGCGGCACTGGGGAGGGACTGCACGGCGGCGATGAGCCGCAGGTCCATACCTGACCCTGCGCATGTCAACCGACACCGCCTCCACAAGGCTTCCGGGGCTCTAGCCACCCACCCACCCACCGGCCCAGTCAGAGGGGGCTGCTGCGTGTTGGAGCGAGATTGCTTCCAGCCGTCGGTGCGCGGCGCGACATTGCCGAGGCGGGGGCGGAAGAGCGACGGCGGCGGCTGGCGCCCCTCCTTAAACGCCCGGTGCTCCTCGTGGGACACTGGAGAGGGAGAGCAGGCGCGGCAGGTCAGCAGGAAGTTCGGGGGGGAAATGGGCGGGGCACCGTAAGGCCGCCGCCGCCGTTGACCCCTTCATCTTCTCGCGCGCCCCGCCCCGCGCGCTTGCTCCCACACACCGTAGACCTGTTGGTCCAAAACCTCGAGCCCGTTCACGTTTATTATCGTGGTCATTTCAGGCGCGGCAAGCTTTGCGAGTCGTGTGGGGGGGTGTGGAGCACGCCGGGGAGCTGCTGTCGAGATATTGGTATTCTTTCCAATAGCCCACAGAGTGCGAGGACGCCCAGCAGCGGAACGACATGGGACTTTCCTCCCCAGGGGGCCTCGTGTCAGAGGGCGCGCCTGCAAGCATACAGCTCTGCGCCTCCCGGCGTTTTTGACTGCCCATATCTTCTGCAAGCCCTGCTCGGCACCGCCACCTGGAGCCGCGGCCCAGCCCAGCCCAGCCCTGCTCCAGCGGCCCCTTCCAGGGCCATGCGCGCCCTGCTCGTGGCTGTGGTGGCCGCCGGTGAGTTGCAGGCGGGCGCCGGGTGAAGCTGGCACGGCGTGCGGCTCGCTGCCGCCGAACGCCGCCGGTTGCACGGACCAAGCGTCGCTCCGCCCCGCGCCCGCCGCTCGCCCCTTCTGCACGCAGGCCTGCTCGCTGGAGCCCTCGCCGGCAGTGGCAAGGATGTGTGGGGCATCGACACGCTAGTGAACTACCCCGCGGGTGCGCAAGGCGGCGCAGAGGCGGGAGCGACGCCGGCGCGCGTCACCCGCCGCGGCCGCCGCTCTGTGGCAGAGCGGCAACGGCTGGTTGTCCCCTTGTCCTGCCTGGCAACAAGCCTCTGCTCCTCCTTACGCCGGGCCCCTCTGCAGGCGAGGGACGCAAGACGGTGCCTGTGCAGGCAGGCGACGTTTTGGCGCCAGCTCCCATCGACCTGGACTGCCAGGTGCGCGAGAGCACACTGCAGGGCTGCTCCCCCCGGCACGCCAGAGGGAAAGACGGGGGTTAGCAGCAAGCATCAGCTGTGCAGCCGCGCGGCATGTGGGGCATGTGCGTGCCCCTTTGAACTGGCGCTTGCTGCCAGCACCCACGGCTGAGCCTCGCTCTCCACCGCTCCTCGCGCTCGCCGGCGCTCGCACGCCCGCCGCTTTGCCCCGCCGCTCTTCCTCTGCAGTGCTCCGACGCCGACCCCCGCGCCGAGGACAGCCAGGAAGTCGTGTTTGGCTGCTTCTGGCAGAAGCAGTTCGAGAAGTGCAACGAAACCTACATGTGCGGCGTCGGTGGGCGTCGGTGGGGCGCCGGCGGGCTGTGAGCATGTGGATGGGGTTCGTGTGTGTGTGTGCGTGGTGTGTGGGTGGGGGGTGGGGGGTGAGTGGGGGGGGTGGCGGCCGCGTTGCAGATGCTCACCCTGGTGCCCTGCCTCGCGCATCCCCCCCCGCCATTCTGAGTGCCCCCTCCCCCCCATTCCACCCGCCTGCCCGTCAGGTTTGACGCCAACGCTGAGCTGGCGCCCGAGGGCTTCTGCCAGATGTCGTGCTCGCGGTGCAGCTGCTGCAAGCCGCTGGCGGACGTGCTGCGCGAGCTGGGCGCCAACCGCTTCCTGCAGGCGCGTCCACACTTGCGCGGCGCGGCTGCAGGCGCTGCCCAGCAGGGAGCAGTGCGCCGCTGCAGTCGGCAGGCAGCTGTCCTGCCTGATGCAAGCCTGCCCGTGGTGCTCAGCAGGCACCCCCGTCGTGAGCCGTCGTGACCGGTTTCCCATGCCGGCACACGCTCTCCCCTCTAGACAGCCTCTAGACAGAGCCGACTTCCCCCCTTGCCTTCCCCCCCAAGCGCAGGCTGTCGAGGCATCGCAGCCGGGCCTGGCTGGCCTGCTGGCGCACCCTGGCTACACCGCCACCCTGCTGGTGGGTGGGTGGGTGGATGGGTGGGTGGGCGAGGACTGCTCAGGGCCAGCGGGCAGCGCCGCATCGTTGTCCACAGCAACCTGTGAAACGCAGAGGCGATGGCCAGCTCGTCCGCCTGGCCCTGCAAGACCGCCTCGCGCCACCCACCCACCCACCCAACTCCTCTCCTTTTCCTTCGCAGGTGCCCACCGACGCCGCCTTCGATGCTGCGCTCGCTCGCTACCGTGAGTTCAGTGGGGGCGCGCATGAAACACCGACCGGCGGAGCCGCGCGCCGTTCCTCGTCGACGCTGCTGCACGCTGTGCCTCTCCCATGTCCTCCCCACCCCTTGGCTGCCAGTGTTCCCCCGCGGACATCGGCAGAGGGCGCGCTGCAGAACCACTGTGCCCCCCGCCTGCTGCATATGGCACTGCTTCTGTTGGACAGCCGACCCCCCCCCCCCCCTCCTGTTCTATCTACCTGCAGAGGGCCTGCTGCAGAACGCCGGCGCCCTGAACGAACTACTGAAGTTCCACGTCCTCCCCCCCGAGCCCGTGCGGCGCGGCCTCTGGTCCTCCCCCTTCCTCTCCCTGGGCCCCAAGCTGTACACCCTGTACGACGGACCACAGACCCTCTCCAGTGAGTGCTGCTGCGCTGCGCATGTGCAAGCAGTGCGTCACGGTGTGTCGAAGGGCAAGGGCAGAGTGCAGCCCCCGGAGCCTCGCGCCTTCCTCTGCGCGCTGCCCTCAACCGACACTCGGCGCGGCGGCCGCAGCCTACCCCTGCGCACCCGCCCATCCTTCCCCTCCCGCCCCGCCGTCCCCTGCGCGCGCTGCAGCCTCGCGCTTCCCGCTGCCGCCGACCGCCACCTGGCGCGGCGGCCTGACCGGCTTCCAGATCAAGGGCCCCTTCAACGCCGCCAACGTGGTCAAGGTGCGTGCCAGCTTGACTTGACTCAGCAGGTGTCGTCAGTTGGTCTTCAGTCAGTCAGGGCTGGCGGCGGCCGCGGCTCCTGTGACGGTTTGCGTGATGGGGCTGTGGCAGGGCGAGCAGGCGGTGGCATCTGCCCACTGCGCCCTGCCAGGCGGCGCTGCCAGCATCCCCAGCTCACGCTCAACCACTTTCGGGACCCGCCTTGCCTTGCGCACGTCCTGCAGAGCGACGTGCCCGCCTGCAAGGCCCTGGTCACGGTGATCGACAGCGTGCTGCTGCCGTGGAACCCCGCCGGCGCGCCGCCCGCCGACGCCGCGGCCCTGGTGAGCGCAATGGGCTGCGCGGTGAACCCCAACGCCATCATTGCCGGCCAGGAGATCAAGGCTGGCGACGCCAACCGTCAGGTGGGTGGGGAGGAGGCAGCGCCAGCACGTGGGGCTGAGGTGGGGCTGAGGTGGGGGCTGAGGTGGGGTGGCCGGCGCCGCGCTTGCGCGCGGAGGCGTGATGCATGCTCAGTCTGCCTCTGGTGCCCCACCCTCCTGGCCTGATGCCCCACCCTCCTCCCTCCTGCCGCGTTGCGTGCAGGCCACCATCGGCGACTGCTGCGCCTCCTGCGCCGCCACCTCCGGGTGCAACGCCTGGCGCTACTGCTCCCAGAAGGGCGGCTGCGCTGTGCCCGAGACCACGGGCCTCACGAACTACAAGTACGGCTACTGCCAGCTGCTGACCAGCGCAGAGGTGGCCGCGGGCCAGCCCCCGGCGTTCATTAACTGGGATGCGGTGAGTGCTTGGGGCGGTGGCGGCAGGAATCGCCTTGCGAGCAATTCCCCCACAAGACGGATGGCTTGCAAGCAAGTCCCCTTGTTGCAGTGCAGCATGCATGCGCCGGGAACAACCCTGGCTTGCCGCCCACCCTCCAACCAGCCTCCTCCCTCCGTGGCCCCCCTCTCCTCTGCTGCAGGTGACCGTGCCCCTCGCCTCCGGCTTCATCCCTCGTGGCGGGATCCCCGCCGCAGAGGTGGCAGCCCCGTTGGCGGCCCCCACTGCGCCTGTGACGCTGGCGCCGGCTGCGGCGCAGTTCTTTTCGTCGGCCCCCGCCCAAGCGGGTGTGGTGCAGGCCGCAGACGGCAGCGCCGGCCGCAAGCGCTTTTGAGTGGCTGGCTTCCCCCCTGATGGGCACGGCAGCCACGGCGGTGTCGAGGGTGCTCGCTCCCGCGGCCTCCCAGCTGCTTGCGCTGCTCGACTGGGTTCGCATGGGGATGCTGCTGTGGCACGCCGCGCTGTGCACAGCGCGCGGGTACAACGCGCTGCACGACGCCCATCCCCACCTGTTTGCACCCCACCACCTGCTGTTTTCGCGCTGAGCTTCACACGGAGGCACGTCCATGGTCAGTACCCCTCTTTATCCTGCACTGTATCGTAGTGCCTTGATTCGAAAGCTCTCGGCACCCCACATTCCCCTGCACATGCTCTGCTCTGCTTGCCTGCCTGATGTTACAACCGAAGTGTCGCTCCGTAGCGTTCAAGAGGGGAAGGTTCAGCGCCGGGCTGCCGGACCCAGCTGCGGCAGCGCATGGGCATACCCAGGCTGTGCTGCTGCGGCGCCGTGGTACAGCTGTGCCTGCTGCTGCCATCCAGCGTGGTAACCTGCCGGAGGGTGCGCTGTGCCGGCAGGCCACTGCGGAGGGGACAGGGCGTATGCGCCAGTGGCTGAGACCAGTCGCTGGTACTGCTGCTGCGCCAGCGCCTGCTGCTGCCACGCGGCCTGCTGGTGCTGCTGCTGGTGCTGCCATGCAGCCTCCTGGTGCTGTTGTGCCTGCTGGTGCTGCCGCCAAGCTCCCTGCTGCTGCTGCTGCTGCTGCTGCGCCGGCTGGTGTGGCTGCAGCTGCTGCCAAGCCTGCATCTGCACACCACTGTGCGCCCCCGCGAGTGTAGTTGGTGTGAGCGACTGCCGAGGCTGCTGCTGCTGCTGTTGCAATGGTGGCTGCACAGGTATCTGCCAGCGCCGACGGCCGCTCTGCGCAAGGTCGTGCGGCTGTGGCTGCTGGTGCTGTGGCTGTGACCCTGCCGCCACGCCCCACTGTGCCGCTGCCTGCTGCTGTGCATCCACTGCTTGCTGCTGCTGCTGCTGCTGCCACCAGGCCGCGGCGTCCAGCATTTGCTGCTGTGGCACAGTGGAGCGACGGGTCATGCTGGGGGTGCGTGACAGGGTGGCGACACGCGGCAGAGGGGTCTGCTTGGGTTGCTGCTGCGGCACGGGGGCAGCCGGCTGCGGGGCCGGCCAGGCGGGCTGTGTGGGCAGCTGCCCCGCTGCTGTGGCGGCCTGCCACTGGGTGGCGGCGGGATAGGCTGCTTGCACCGCCTGCCGTGCAGCGTGAGGGGCATAGCCGGCCACTTGGCTGTAGACTGCAGGCACTTGGCCTCCATAGCTGGCCGGCAGCTGCTGCCCGTAGCCTGCATACGCTGGCGCCTGCTGCCACTGCAGCCACTGCGACTGCTGCTGCATCGTGGGCTGTGCCATCGCAGCTAGGTTGGGCGAATGCTGGTTGACAGCTGCTTGCCCCTGTGCAGGAGCAACCTGCCCAGCAGCTGCCACAGGCAGCGCCGGCGGCTGGTCGCCTGAGCCCTCTGCACGGGCTCCGACTGCTGCCTCGCCGCTGCCCTGCTCGACCTGGTGTGCTGGCAGCGCACCAACAGCCATGCCCTGCTGCTGTTGCTGTTGCTGCTGCTGCTGCTGCTGCTCTGGACCCGGCTCGGTGTGGTGCTCCGACTGGCGGGAGCCCCGTCGGCGCGCGTTGGCCAGCACGCCCGCAGCAGCACGGACGCGCAGCCCGTGCAGCTGCGCTGAGCTATTGAGGTCTGCAGTGTCCTGAGCCTGCGCGGGGCGACCCAGCGGCGGCAGGCGCTCGCCGGCGGGCCGCGGGGAGTGCGAGCGGCGCAGCGCCGGTGGCAGCTGCCATGCCGCCGCGCCACCCTCCTGCTGCTCGCTGTCGCTGTTGGCCCTGCAGGGAGGTGCAGGGCAGGCAGGAATGACGTCATACATCGGTAAGACCATTGGGCTAGGCGGCAGGCTCATGCAACCGGCTGCTTTTAAGACCTCTCCAAGCCGGCACGCCATGCAGCCAGCCAGCCACCTGTGCAGCGCAGCCAGGCGGTCCAGAGACTCCACGAACGCTGGGTGCGGGGCTGTCCTGCGTCGCCCATGCCGCCCCGCCTGCTGCTGCTGCTCAGCCTTGGGCTGCTGAGCAGCCTGCACCGCAGCAGTGGGGCTGTTGCTCTGGCTGTTGGACTCCGCCGCATGGTTTTCTGCGGGAGGCAAGCAGGCAGCACACAGCAAGTTGGTCAACACAGCACATAGGGACACTGCCCACGGTAGCAGAACAAGGCTTGCTCGCCACGGTGTGGAGTCCACAGCAAGAGCAAGCCTCGCACCGCCCCACCCTAGGGCCTGGCTATTCCACCCACCTCTGTCTTCTGCGCCGGCCTCCTCAGCCTGCTGCCGCTGTGCCTGCTGCGCCGGCTGGCGGAGCATCTCTTCCAGGCTGACCGCCGCCAGGCTGCCCCACGCCTCCTGCTGGCGCCGCTGCGCCTGCGTCAAACCGCGTGCCGGGGGAGGGGCGGCGGGGGCAGCAGCGCGCTTTGGTTGCGCCGGCGCCGGCCTCTGCTGCTGCTGCGCCGGCGCTGGGTCCTGCAGCGGGCCCTGCTCTGGGTGGTGCGGCGAAAGGCTAAACGGCGTTGTACGCGCGTCCGGCTGCGGCCGCCGCTGCTGTTGCTCCTCCTGTGCAGCAGGGGCCGCCGGTGGCTGCTCCTGGTGTGCAGGCGCAGGTGCCAGAAGCATGGATGGCTGCAACGGCCGCTGCGTTTCATGCGTGGCAAAAACAGCTGCATGCTGGTGTTGCATTGCCTGCAGAGGAATCGGCGCCTCTGCCACACGAGTAGCCGACGGGCTTCTCTGCTCTGCAGCACCCCGGCTGGTGGCGAGCGGAGGCAGCAGCGGCGATGCCTCTGTATCCTGCGGGGAGGCAAGGCGGCAAGTGGCGCTTCAACTGACATGAAGGGCAGACAGCGAGCAGGTGCGTGAAGCAAGTAAGGAAGTTTGCAGCAGCAAGCGCAACTGTCGCGCCCTGCACCCTCCTCTTGTCGCCCCTGCTCACCTGTGAGTTGTACCGCCAGCCTGGCACCGCCCCCGCAAAGTCGGACTGCCACCCAGGTTTGCGGTGCTTCCGCTGCTCCATCAGCCGCTTGATGCCCTCGTGCTCGCCAGAGCGCGCTGTCAGCGCCTCGCCCGCCGCCGCCGCCGCCGTATGGCTGGCAGGGGGTGGCGGAGCAGGAGCGTCCTGCTGCGCCGCTGCGGGTTCCTGTACTGACAGCGCCCGGCGTTTGGGCACCGGGCGTGCCAGCGAAACAGCATCGCCCAGGCTGAGCAGGTCTGGCGGCAGCTCGGCCCTCGAGGGCCGTCGCAGCGGCGTGGCATGGTGGTGGTGGTTGGGAGACGCAGCAGCTACAGCCGGCACCGCGTGCTGCTCTGCCGCTGCCGCTGCTGCTGGCCGGGGGCGCTCAGCCCAGGGGGCCAGTGTGAGCGCCAGGTCGCCGCGAGGGCTGCAGCGACCGCTGCCTCCACCTGCTGCAAAGCCACTGCCAGCGCTGCGCTGCAGGCTGGCTGCAGCCGCAGCCTTGGGCTGCGGCTGCTGAGCTGCTGCTGCTGCTGCTGGGGCGGCGGCGGCGGCGGCGGCCAAGCGCGGCGTCACCAGCACGGCCAGAGCGCGCTGCCGCGCGGGGGGCTGTCCGCCAGCCTCCCCCGCCTCTGCGTCAGTGCTGCCTGCACGCAACGCCGGCGCGGTCCATGCCCCGCTGCTCAGCTCTAACTCGGGGCTGTTGCAGGAGGCACTGCGGCTGGCGGCTGCAGCCAGAGAGGCTACGGCAGGCGAGGCACCGTCGCCCGACCTGCGCACTTGCCGCTGCTTCAGCTGCGCTAGCTTTGCCAGCTTGCCTGCCGACTGCGGCTGCGCTTGCGCCACGGCTGCGACAGCGGCTGCGGCTGCGCTGTTGCTGGAGCCCTGCCGGCGCAGGCTGCGGGGGCGGCGCAACGTCTTTGGCCCCCGCCGCGGCGACCTGCCCGCCGGTTGCTTGGCGCCGGAAGCCGGCTTGGCATCTGCAGCCGGCTTGGCGTGGGCGGCCAGCCGCGCCTGCAGCGCTGCCTTGCTGGGCGTGGGGTGCGCCGGCAGCTGCGCAAACCTCGCCTCGAGCGCCGCCAGCTGCGCCGGCAGGCCGCCCAGCTGCACACGCCGTGGGTTGGCCAGCACCAGCGGCTTCTGGCTCCCCGCTGTGCCCACCTGCAACGACACTGGCCATTGCGCCGCAGGAAGCGGGGTCTTTGCCAGCACGGTGAAGCTCGACGGTGCGGACGCCGACGTCACCGCTGCCCCCGCTGCCTCCTCCTCTGCCGGCGGCTTTGAGCGCCCGCGGTTGGAGCCGCTCAGCAGCCTCTTGAGCAGGCCCATTGCCTGCCCCCGCGCAAAGGTGCCGCGACGCCCAGCCGGGGTTTGACTCTCGGCGGGGACTTTCGCTGCTCGGTCTCTAGGCGTGGGTCGGCGCTGGTGATGCACCACAGCAGCTCTCAATCAGCTTGAAGTTGCCTCTGGACCGGCCGACAGCCGAATTTGGCGGGGGCCGCATGGGCCGCGGTGCCTGGCTGTGCAAGCAGCTGGGCGGCGTCCCTGCCTGCCCTGACATGCATGCAGCTTGTTCATTCGTATCAGCGTAATAACACGCACGTTCAGGTGGGCGCAATGGGCGAGGCGGCCTGCTTTTACAGCCTCCGTGACCTGCGAGCCCGCGCGCGGCTCGCCTCCCCGTTTGGGCTTGCATGCACATGCATTTTGCTCGCGCTCCGCACAGGGAGTTAGAACCGGGCTGACGAGAGCACGCCGCTGCTCCCGAAGGCCGCCGCTAACCTGCCGCCGCTCCCACCGCCACCGCTCGTGCAGCACGCGGTTCAGGCGGCTGCAAGATGGTCCTGCGGGGTATCACAGTTGCCCTGGCTGCTGCAGGTCAGCCGCCAGGAGCAGGAGGCACTGCAGAGCTGACGCCGCGGCAGCGCCGCATGGCACGGCGACAGAAGCAGCACGCCAAGCAGCGGGAGCTGCGTCAGCAGGAGCAGCCGGCCAGGCTCGAGCGGGAGCAGGCTGTCGAGCAGCAGCGCGCGGCGGCAGCAGAAGAGCTGCAGCAGCTGCACGTGCAGCTGCTGCAGCAGCAGCCGGACCTGCCGCTCAACTGCCCGCACTTTGCGTCCTGCTCCGGGTGCGACCTGCAGAGCGGCCTCGCGGCGCCGCCGCTGCTTGCCTCCGCCACCCGCTTCTTCGCCGAGCGCTGCGCCTACCCAGGCTTCCGCCTCGCGGCCGGGCCGGCGCAGCAGTGGCGGCGGCGCGCGCGGCTGGCGGTGCGGCGCGGCGACGACGGCGAGGCGGTGGTCGGGCTGTTCTCCGAGGGCAGCCACGATGCCGTCGACATCCCGGACTGCGTGTGAGAGGTGGTGGTGGTGGTGTGTGTGTGGTGGTGTGGGGGATTGGGGGGCGACCTAGAGGCTGACCTCGCAGGCAGACCTGTTATCCGCTGCACCTGCCTCCGCCGCCTGCTCCAACCAAACGCCTCTGCAGCGTCCTCACCTTTCCCGCCGCTGCCCGCTTGCCTCCGCGGTCCCCTCGAACTCACGCAGGGCGCACCACCCGGCCATCAACGCCGCCGTGAGCCTGCTGCGCGAGGCGCTGACGGCCTGTGGTGTGGAGCCCTACCACGAAGCCTCCGGCAAAGGGGAGCTGCGCTACCTGCAGCTCACCGTCGTGCAGCCGCCGGCGCCGGCAGGGAGCCAGGATGGCGGGCAGCTCGGCGCCGGCGGCGCGGCTGCAGCGGGAGGCACGGCGGCGGCGGCGCCGGCGCAAGTGCAGCTGGTGCTGGTCTGGAACGCGGCTGCTGGCGAAGTTGGCGATGCAGCGGACGAGCGGCTCAGCGCCCTGTCCGACTGGCTGTGGCAGCGCCAGCAGCACGGCGAGCAGCAGCCCGGCAGCCTGCTGCACTCGATTTGGGCCAACTTCCAGCCGGCCGCCACCAACACCATCCTGGGGGAGGAGTGGAGGCTGCTGCGGGGCGCAGAGGTGGCGTGGGCGCGGCTGGGCGGCGTCGACATCTGCTACGGCCCAGGCTCGTTCATGCAGGTGTGTTTGCAAACAAGGGAAGAGGGGCATGTGTGTGCCCAAGCCGGCGCAGTGCTCTGCTCTCCCTGCTGATATCATCCCCACTGTGCCTCCCGCCCTTGCCCCCATCGCAGGCCAACTTTGGCGCCATGGACGCAGCGCTGGCGGCCATCCAGGCACACGTGCCAGCTGGCGCCACCGTGGCGGACCTGCACGCCGGCGTGGGCACCATCGGGCTGAGCCTGGCCGCCACGCGCGCGCCACGCTGGGTGCGCTTTGTGGAGATCAACGGCCAGGGCGAGCCGCCCTTCCAGCAGTCTGCGGAGCGGCTGCGCGCCTCTGCCGCCGGCGCGCCGCCGCTGGAGTACCTCGTCGGGGCTGCGGGCAGCCAGCCGGGGCGGTGGTGCAAGGGCGCAGAGGTGCGGGGGCGCAGAGGGGTAGAGAGCGCTGTGGTTGGCTGCTGCGCGGGTGCTTGGAATGCACGCGCTGGCGCCTTTGCCCCGCTGATGTGGCCCCTCAGTGCTGCCCTGAGCGTCTGCTTCCTCACCCGTCCTGGCCATGTGGCGACTTCCCTGTCAAATCCAAAACCATCAAGTGTCTCTCCTGCACCTCCCCTGCAGGTGGTCGTCCTGGACCCTCCCCGCAAGGGCTGCGAGCCAGCGCTGCTGCGCTACCTGTGCAGCGACGGCGCTGCGGCTGCGGGCGTGCGCCGCGTGCTCTACCTGTCGTGCGGCTTGCCGGCGCTGCAGCGCGACGCCGCGGCGCTGCTGGACAGCGGGCGCTGGCGGCTGGCGCACGCGGAAGCCTTCCTGTTCTTCCCCGGCGCCGACCACCTGGAGACGCTGTGCGTGTTCGACAAGATTGAGTGATGTAGTGATTAAAGGGTGTGCGCCTCAGCCTGTAAGCGCAGCAGCAGTGTAACAGCACAGCAACAGCGCAAAGTCTGGGGGAGATTGGTGAGCGCAGGCAGGGGGAGATCGCCGCGGGCAGGGAGGCATGAGGGAAGGAGTAGGGGAGGAGGCAGGGAGCACGACTGTTGAGGGCAGGGATCGGACCGTTGAGGGCATCAGGTGGCAGTGCATGCGTATGTGGAAGAGGCGGACAAGGGATGACGCAGCCTGAATAGAAGGGGGAGACCGGGATCTGCTGCGTCAGCTGTGCTATCCCCACCATGCCCAGGCGGCGGCCGCCACCACCCCCAGCAGCGCCGGTGGCGAGAGGAGGCAGCGGTGGAGGCGGGCACGGCGGCGCAGCCGCTCTGCCAAGGCATCCACCTGCATGCAGTGTGGTCGAGGGCGGGTGATGTTGGCGGCGGGCCTCCGAGTGAGGAGCGGCGTTTTGCGCTTGTAGTTGCACCACCACCAGTGCAAGCAATGCAGGCCGCCAGCCGCCAGCCGCAGCGCTGGCCTCTGCCCCAACAAGAGCAAGGGGGGTCGCGTCCAACACAGGGGGCGGGCTGAGGGTGCACCGTTGACCAACCGCTCGGTGCGTACCTGCGCCGCCAGCTCAGCCACCCCTCCGTCATTTTCGAGCACCACGTCGGACAGGCGGTGCTTGGCCTCTAGCGGCATCTGCGCCGCCACCCGCGCCGCCGCAGCCTCCGCGGACAGCCCGTCGCGCGCCCGCACGCGGCGCAGCTGGGTGGCGGGCGAGCAGGCGACGAGCACGCGTGGCCGTGTGAGCCTGTAGAACCCCGACTCGAAGAGGAGGGGCATGTCGACGACCACTGCACTTTCGCAGCGCAGCCAGGCGGCGACGATGCGCGCCGCCAGCTCGAGGGCCACCGCCGGGTGGATGGCTGCGTTGAGGCGCCGCCGCGCCGCGCCGTCGGCAAACACCACAGCCCCCAGCGCCTCCCGGTCGATCTCGCCTGTAGGGTGGGGGGGAGGAGGTGAAGAGGAGGCGGTGAGAACATAAAGGGAGGGGTGCTGAGCCTGCAAACCACCGAAAACACTACCCTTTGTCACTGCCGAGGTGTTGTTTGGCTTACCGCCGCTCCTCAGGATGCCTGGCCCAAAGGCCCTCGCCACCCTTCGGTAACACCAGCGGCCCTGCGATGTGCAATTAGGCAGAAGTCTGTTATCTATGAGCAAGCCCAGGGCGTTGGGCTACAGGCATCAGCGGCAATCCAATCGTGTGCACCGCCACGGTGCGCCAGCCATTGAAAACGGTATCACCCCAGCTAACCTGCTGCACCACCGCCTTTGCTATTTCGTCTGCATCGATGATTGGCAGGCCATGTCTTTCAGCCAGCAGGCTTGAGACGGTGCTCTTGCCGCAGGCAATGCCGCCAGTGAGGCCCACCAGTAACATCCCTCCCCCTCGGCAGCGAGGTGTTGGCTACTGGTGCCAGCAGCTGCAGGAGGCGGGCGGGCGGCCGGCGCCGCCGGCGACGCCCGAGGGGCCTTGCGCAACACCAGCGCTGCAGTGATGCGCCCGGAATCGTCGTATTTGATGTGGGTGGGTGGCCGGGCACGCCGGTGCACGCTCTGCTGCGGTAGGGGGCGGGTCTTTGCTTGCGGGTGCTCAGGGATGGCTCTGGACGCCACTATAAATTTTTGAGCATCTGAAGCCTATATAGAACGGCGCAGGCAATTGAAATCAGGTTCCTACGAAGCGGCCGCCACACATGCACGCCTTCTCATTCGGACCAGCAGCCCTCCTCCTCGTTCCCACATCGTCCAAAGCAGGTCAATCAAGCGCCGTCAAGCAGCCGTGGCTCCTCGGCCTGCAGCGGCTATGCAGCGCTTGCACGCTCTGGTGGCGCCTCTGCTGCCTGCTAGCGAGCAGCTGGAAGACCTGGAGGAGGTGCTCGGCGGTGATGAACCCGCACTCTTTCCCCCACGACATCCCTGTGCACCGCCTGCCGCGACGGCAACAGCTGCGGCGCCAACAAGGAGCGGCGCCGGCGCCGATGCAGACTTGCCCCTGTCAAGCGGATGCGCCATGCCGCTAGCTCTTGGATCCAGCCCTGAAAAGCATCAGCAGGCGGCGGCGGCAGGGGCAGCGGCAGCGGCAGCGGCACGTGCAGCAGCGCCGGCAACACCAGCAGCGGCACCAGCGGCCAGCGGCAGCAGCACCTGGGCATCATACTCGCCTGATGTCACAGCCTGGCTGCCCTCTGCTGGCCAGCAGCAGCAGCAGCTTGGAGAGCAGCGGCAGGAGGCCGCGGCCAGCCTGTTGTCCGCCAGCCTTGCCAAGGCCTCCTCGCTCTTACCCTCGCTGCCCTTGGCGCCAGGAGGCGGCAGCAGCAGCACAGCGCCAGGCGCAGCACCAGCAGCACCAGGGGGAGGAGGAGCAGCAGCAGCAGCTTCGCAGCCCCCGCCGCCGCTGCCACCGGCGGACCGCGCTACCAGCACGTCCACTGCCGCTGTCGCAGCCGCCGCCTCCTGGGCCGCCGCTGCGCAAGAACAGCTGTCAGCGGCTGCACAGCACGTCACCGCAACGTCAGTTGGCGTGTCGGCGCTGGGTGCTGCGGTGGGCGGCCTTCTGGCAGGCCCCCTGGGCATGGCCGCCGGCGCCAAGTCTGGGGCGGCGCTGTTGGCGGCAGGCGCGCTGGGGGGCGCGGCAATGAAGCACGTGGCCGACAGTCGGAGTGGCCACGGCGCAGCAGGAACTGGCCACGGCACAGCAGCAGAGGGGCGAGAGATGCGGCCGTTGGGCAGCAAGCGGGCTGAGGAGATTGAAACGTAGCAGCACCAGCGCTGCCTTCCCCTTGCTGTGCCTATCAATGTTTTTATTTAGCAAGCAGGGAGCGCCCTGCCCTAGCCCCTTCCTGTACCCTCCCACTGTGTACTCTGGCCGGGCTGTGCCTGCCGCTGCCTTGGCAACAGGCACGGCGATGGCCCTGTGCCGCACCACCTCCTGCTGCCTCGCCCACCTTTCAATCACTCACTCATGCCAATGCTCTTCTGCCCGCCAGTGTTCTCCCCGTGCACCCCTCTGGTGCACGGCGCATGTGCCGACTGCGATGAAGGTTGTGACATGCAGCTTACACAACGGGCGAGTGGGCAGGCATGTCAGGGCGGGGTCACGCGGGTCGGTCAGAGGGTCACAGTGCTGCAGTGCGGGAGCAGGGCGGGGCGCGGCGTGCAAGGCAGCGGGAGCGGGACAGGCAAGCGGAGGACGGGGGAAGCAAAGCAGGAGCTGGGGTGCGACACGTGGCATGCATGTGCACCGGAACAAGCAAACGACGCCAGGCTGCGGCGAGGGGGCGGGCTGCGACGGAGGCGCGCAGCGCGCCCCACAAAGCGCCGCAGGCCGCAGCGGTGCAAGGCGGCGGGGGAGGGCGGGCAAGCGGGCTGCGTGCCGCGGCTGTGCAAGGCGGCGGGGGGATGGGTGGCTGCTGCTGCGGGCGGGGCGGCGCCTCACGCCTTGGCAAAGGTGATGGACATGGGCTTGTCTGCGTGGGTGGAGACGTGAGACGGCAGAGACGTGAGAGGCATGCACGCAGGGACAGGCAGCCGGTTGAACCTGCTGATGTGGCTGCAAGCACCCATCGACCGCAGCGGCAGCAGCCGCCGCGCAGTGCATCAAAGGCCCCAGCGGCAGCACCCAGGTGGAACCGCAGCCCGGGCCGAGCCGCACCCGTGGCGAGCTTGAAGCCCTGCAGGCCCTGCAGCGCCAGCACCGCCTGCCCCTCGTCCGAGTATTCCACAAAAGCGATGCCGGGGCGCTGGGCCACCATGCGGACCTGCAGGGGGGGGGGGGGGCGCCAGGCAGGCAGCGGAAGCAGGCGGCAGTGAGGGGACGCAACGGGGCGGCAGCAGAGCGGGGGAGGGGATTCGGCCGACAGCTGCATGCCTGCAGGGCGCCCCGCCTCTGCAGGGCCCGCCAGCCCACAACCGCCACCGCCCCACGCTCTGCCCAAACAGCAGCATCCAACCACCCCCGACACCCCGCCTGCGGCGCGCCCCACTCGCCTCCTTGAAGCCTGCAAACTGCTGGAACAGCATGCCCACCATGGCCTCGTTGGCAGACTCTGGTGAGAAGGGGGCAGGGGCGGGCGGCGACGTCGAAGTGAGGCGCTGCTGGGTGGCGGCTTTGTCTACCTCTGCACGCAGCTGCTGCTTTCGTGCTGTGCATGCTGTGTGCCCACCTGGCAGGTTCTCCACAAACAGGATATTGTGGCGGGAGGATGCGCCCCCCGCCGCCGCCGCCGCGGGCGCGCCAGCCGCTGCTTCCGCTGGCGCCGGCTTTGTTTTCTGCTTGACCGCCTCTGCAGCGGGTGGAGGAGCGGCGGCAAGCAAGGCGAGGTCAGGCACGAGCAGCAGTGCGGCCCGCACGGCGGCGTGACGTCGGCGGCTGCCTCGCCGCCGCCGCCGGTGCAAGAATCACGCCTGCGGTGCTGCTCCCGCAGTCCCGAAGTGCGGCCCCCCTCGGCGCCCCGGCCGTTCCCACCTGTGGCCGCCTTGCCCTTCTTCTGCTGCTCGACCTTTGGGCGCTCGCGGAAGGTGCCGTCCAGCTTGGCGATCGTGTCAGACTTTGTTTTGGCCAGGGCGATGCGCTGCAGAAAGGGAGGGTACAAGGCAAGAAAAGGGGAGGGGGTCTGCACTGGATGGCTGATGCAGCGGCGCAAGGACGGCGCCGAAGCGGACATGCCACTCGCTTGCAGCTGCACGCTGTCCTCGCTTCGCTGCGTGCCACTGCTGGTGCGTGCAGGGGACGGGCGCTGCCGCCGCCGCCGCCCGCGCACCAGCGGCTTGTCTTGGAAGGGGAACCCCTGCATGAGCTCCATCGCGCGTGCCGCATCCTCTGCCTTCTCGAAAATCACCCAGGCCTGGCCGCGCAGGCGGTAGGTGCGCCGTGCGTTGACGTCCAGGACCTTGCCAAACTGGCCGAAGATGGCGTACATGGCCTTCTTCAGCTCTGCAGGGGGGACGTTCCGGTGCTGGGTGAGCAGGCTGGGCAGGCGTGCAGGCCGACAGCACAGTAGACACCGAGTTGGCTCCGCGCCGCAGCGGCGGGCGCCGGCGCGCGGGCGGCGGCAGCGGCGAGAAAGGGGGTTGGGAGCAGCGCCGGATGTGGACCAGGCGATTGCATACGCATCTCGAGCGCGATGAACGCAAGTGCGAGGGACACGGACCAAAGCTGAGCCGCGACTCGGCGATGACGCCGTCTGAAGCCCCTCCACACTTGCCTTCCTGCGAAACCTTCTCCGGAAGATTGTTCACGTAAATCGTGTGCCCCGGGTTGGGCTGAACGGGGACGTCCACGGCCATCGGGTCGCTGCCAGCCATTTCGCTGATATAGAGGACGTGTCGCGTGCTCAAGATGGGCGGGTAGTGACGTCGTGTGATTGAGCAAGGTCAACGAGTCGCTAGAGGTCGCAGAGGAAGCCCAGCGCAGCATGTGCAGCGCACCTCTCGACCGCCTTTGCGAAGAGCCTTCAGCAAATCACGCGTCGATCCAGGGCAGCCCTGCCCATCTTTGAACGTGTTCCCTCGCATTGGCGCCACCTTTCGACGAGCTGACCTCCTCTGTTCGCGTCTGTCTCTCACCCGACAGTCTACGCTCGGTCCCAAGCACCTCATGAACATCACAGGTCGCTTTGCGTGACAAGAGCGCCGCGGCATCGCCGGCCAATGTTCGCTGGCGGCGGCGGCAGCGGCGGCGGCGGCGGCGGCAGTCCGTCCGCGTGCCTGGTGCCGCAGAGCCATGCCGCCCGTCGGCCGCTGCTGAACGAGGAGCAGGCAGCGGCGGCACGCGCGCCGCTGGAGCAGGCTCTGGTGGTTGTCGCTGCCGCAGGGACCGGCAAAACCACTACGATGCTCGAGCGCCTCTCCTTCATGCTAGAGCAGGTGAACGCGGGGACAGCGATGGACACAGCTGTGGATGTCGCAGGGCAACGGCGGTGGCACGAGTTGTGCTGCCTGCCATGCCTCGCCGCATTCGAAACCCTCCCCTCTTTGCGCAACCCATCTCAACCATGCGCTCTCTGCCCCCACCCTGCCTCGTTACCAGGGCGTACCTGCCTCTCGCATCCTGGTGCTCACCTTCTCCTGCAAGGCGCGCGCCGAGTTTCAGGAGCGCCTGGCGGCGGTGGTGGGCGCTGCCGGCGCGTGCGTGTCCACCTACCACACCTGGTCGTGGGCGCTGGTGGGTGGGGCACCAGGAGTGGAGGCATGTGGGCATGCAGTTTCGGGATTTCGGCAGCCTGGATTTGCACGCGCTGGCGTTAGGTACCAGCGGCCTAGCTCTGCAGGCGCATTTTGTTTAGGCGCAATAATTGATATTATTTAATAGCAAGGGGACCGCCTCTGTCCTGCAGGTGCGCCGCCACTGGCGGGAGGCCGGGTTTGCCAGGCAGCCCACCGTGCTGGCAGCGGAGGAGCAGCAGGTGTCGCTGATGCGCGACTGCCTGGTGTGGGAGGGCCTGGACACGCTGCGCGCCATACTGCGCGGCTGGCTGTTCCTGCCAGCGGACGCGGGCTGGGGGGAGGTGGCCGCCGCGGCGGCGGAGCGCCACGCAGACCTCTATGCCGCCGCCCTGCGTGTCGCTGTGCACACCCACAACGACCGCGCCCAGCAGCTGGGCTCGCACGACGTGCTGCCGTGGACCGAGGCGAGGCGCCGCCCCTGGGCCGCTCTGCCGCCGGGGCTGCAGCAGGCGCTCATGTTTGAGCTGCACGCCGCGGTGCGGCGGCGCATCGGCGCGCCCGCGGCCGCCTCGGCGTGCCAGGCGGAGAGCATGGATGAGCTGTGGGCTTTGGCAGAGGGCCAGGCACCAAAGTTTGTGACGTAAGCAGGGGGCTTGCGCTTGAAGGGGTGAATGTGTGGCAGCAGGGATCACCAGGTGCGGTGCCGTAGCACCTACCTGCGAGGAGACGGACAGGCACATGGCTGGCGCGACGTCTCTCGTGCCCTGGACCCTGGACCCTCCTCCCAAGCAGGCTGTGCGAGGAGGACAAGCGGCAGGGGCGGCTGCCAGACGAACAGTCTGCTGCTGCCGCGGTGGCCCCGCGCGGCGTGGCCAGTGAGCAGCGGATGCGGCTGGCACGTGAGTACACTGCCACCCGCTGCGGGCACGTCCATGCACAATCCCCTTTGGCAGCTGCCTCTGGGGAACACTCCCCTCCTGCTGCCAACGCCGCCAACGCCGCCCTGCGACCTACCCACTTGCCTGCAGGAGTGTTTGCTGCCTATCAAGCCGAGCTGCGCCGCCTCTCGCTGGCCTGCCTCAGCGACCTGCCGCTGCTGGCGCGCCGCCTCCTGGCTGCGGGCGGCAAAGCGCAGCGCTGGGCGCGCGAGCGCTGGCAGTGAGTCGTGAGGCAGGGCGGGATGGGCACATGACGAGTTAGCCTGCGTCCCCCTACCCTGAGCCTTAGCCTGAGGTGCGGCTTGAAGCGGAGCTTCCTCTGATTGTCAAGCCCACGGTCACTGCTCTCCTCCTCTCTGGCCCCCCAGGCATGTGCTGGTGGACGAATTCCAGGACAGCGCTCGCTGCATGGTGGGTCAGGATGGGTGCGTCGGTGCGTGGAGCAGCGGCCTGCACGTCCTGGCAGCGCTGGCAGGCACGTGCGCACGTTGCCTGTCCCCCCTCCGCCGCTGAGTCAGCGCTCCCTGCTGGCCTCCCTCCACTCCAGCTGGACCTGCTGGGAGAGCTGCTGGGCGAGTCGCGCTCAGTGACGGTGGTGGGAGATGTGAGCCGTGCGTGGAGGAGAGCTGGTTGTGGAGTGGGCCCACTTGCTGAAGCCTGCCGCTCACGCCTGCCGCTCACACCAGCTGCTTGCCGCTGGTACGAGTTGTGGTGGCCGCTGCCGCCAGGTGGCCCACCACACTCGGGCCGTCCTCCCTTGTGCTGGCAGGACGACCAAAGCATCTACTCCTTCCTCTGTGCCGAGCCTGGGATATTTGGGGAGTTCACCCGGCGCTTTGGCGGCCGCGTGATGTGCCTGCAAACCAACTTCAGGTGCTGCTTGTGACGGGGGCCGCAGAGTGGGAAGCATCGCGGTGCTTGATCCATCCGTGCCTCGGCTTGTGCCCTCGCCGTGCATACCCGACTCCCTCTTTCCCTCTGCGCGTGTCAGGTCCACCGCTGCCATCTGCGCCTTTGGCACCGCGCTGCTGCAAGGCAACCAGGGTCGCGCCGCAGACAAAGCCATGGTCCCGGCCCGCACTGGCGCTTGCCACCCGGTGGACGTGCGGCAGGTTGGCTCAATTTGAAAGGGCTGCAGCAGTGTGCCAGGCAGGGCGTGCCAGGCAGGGTGGCCTGGGCACACCAACATGCATTGTACGCCATCCTGTGCTGCAGTATCGCAACGCACAAGAGGAGGCGAACGCGCTGGCAGCAGAAGTGCAGCGGCTGTGGGCTGAGGACGGGGTGCCGCACAGCAACGTGTGCGCGCTCTTCCGCTGCCTGCGGCTGCAAGGAGAGGCGCCGCATGCGCCGCTCATGGCGGCGCTGCACCGGTGCGCTGCACGGAGGCGCAGAGCTGCACGGGGCCTCGGGTTGTGTTGTGCCAGTCGGTGCGACTGCTGTGCAACTTGTGCTTGCAGCCGCGAGCTTCCATGGTGCTGGGCTGGGGCGCTCTGCATGGCCGCTCCGCTCCGCTGCTCCTTGCACCATCAAACCCTACGCGTTCCTCTGCCCCACTGCAGCCGCGGCATCCCTTTCGTGGTTGCAGGCCATGAACGGCTGGCAGACGACACGGGGGTGGCAGCTCTCGCTAACTAGTGAGCCCGCTCAGCAGTGCCAGGAGGGCGACAGGCCAGGGCCTGCGCTGCCCCCATGCAGCCTGTGCTGCTGCTGCTGCTGCTGCTGCTGCTGCTGCTGCTGCTGCTGCTGCTGCTGCTGCTGCTGCCGTCTGCTCAACCTTCAACCCCTCGCCAACAGCTGGCTCCACTCCTGCATCATGCCACCCCGCCTGCTGCAGCCTGACGCTGGTGGTCAACCCAGGTGCAGACCCCGCCTTTGAGGCAGCAATGGCGCTGCCGCACCACGCCTTGTGTGAGTGCCCGCTAAAGGCGTGTCCATGCGGAAGTGAATCGGCCCCAGTGGGGGAACCCCATCTGGCTGCAGGCTGCCTGTCCTTTATTTGTACAACTGACTACAACTGAGCATCGCCAGCCTCGCCTCAACTCAACCCCGACTGCAGCCCAGGAGACGCGGGCCGCGGTGGTGCTGCATCGACACGCCGCTCGTCTGGCCGGTGCTGCCCTGCCGAGCCTGCTGGCGTGTGCGGAAGCGCTGTGCGGCTGCAGCGCGGCACGAGGCGAGGCAGCCCGGAAGCTGAACGCAGGTGAGGCTTCCGGTAGCGTGCGGCACAGCGGGGGCTGTCAGGACAGCAGCTCATCTATGAGTGCGCATTGCCTGCTGTGGCGGTGGGAGCGGCAAGCCAGAGTGTACCCAAGAGCACCGCTGGCCTCCTGCGCGAAACCCGACGCTCGCGCCTGCTGCGCCTGCTGTGCCTGCAGAGGATGCGCAGGAGCTGCGCCACCTGGTGTGCCTGCTGCGTCGCGCGCGCGCCGGGGTGGGCCACGTGCCGCTGGCAGACACCGTGCGCTGCCTGCTGCACGACTCTGGCCTGGCCGGCTGGCTGCAGCAGGAGCAGCAGAGGCTGGAGGAGGCCAGCAGGCGCGGCGCTGCACCCACCCCCTGCGCCGACGCGGACGCCAGCCTGCCCCTCGGGCTGCAGACGGTGCTGCAGAAGGCGGCGCGGCTGCAGGACGAGGTAGAGGAGGCAGCGGCAGCGAAGGCAGGCATTTGGGGCGGCGGCGGCGGCCTGCTGTGGCAGTCTTCGGCTGCTGCATTGGAGCAGCAGCAGGGGGCGTCGCAGCAGGAAGAGCGTGCCCTGGAGCTGCTTTCGGAGCTGCTCGCCCAGGTGGCGATGGAGGCCACCAGTGACAGCATGGCAGGTGGCGGCAGCAGCAGCAGCAGCAGCAGCAGCTTACACGGCAGTACCGGCAGCGGCAGCAGTCATCCGACGGGCGGCGGGTGGATGGAAGATGACGACGCACCACTACCACAGCAGCAGCAGCAGCAGCAGCAGCAGCAGCGCAACCCAGGAGCCCTCACCATCAGCACCATCCACGCGTCCAAGGGCCTGGAGTGGCCGGTGTTGCTGCTGCCCTATGTGGTGGACGGCGCCCTGCCGCTGGCGTTCCACGGCCCACGCATGCAGCCTGGCGGCGCTGCCTGCGACGACCCTGATGTGGCGGTGGAGATCGCAAAGGCGGCGCAGGCGGCAGCGCAGGCAAGTGCGATCACGGTGGCACAGGCCGGCGGCACCGGAGCCACGAGGTGGCCTGGCCTGCATGTGACCTGCACGCACGTGCACGCACTGCCTCAGCAACCATGCCTCACGGTCGGTCGTCTTCGGGTCCATGCCTGCAGGAGCACTATGCTGAGGAGCGGCGGCTGTTCCACGTGGCCGCCACGCGCGCACGCGACCGCCTGCTGGTGTCGTACTGCCAGCCCTTGCGGGATGCAGCGGGGCCGTGCAAGGCGCAGGAGGGCGCAGGTGGGTGGGCGCACCCTGCTGGCAAGTCACCGGCCGCAACCAGGCAGGCTTGGGGCACGCTTCTCCCAATGGCACACAGGGCGAAGAAGCTCTGCTGCACGCTGCATGCTGCCCACCACTTCCCAACCCTGGCAAGATGCAAGGGAGTCGTGCAAAGTGCGCCACCCAAGTGGAATGCACACCAACACCAACCCAAGGTCCTCCCTCTCGCTGCCGCTTGCAGAGCGCTGGCAGTCCCAGGCGGAACCGCAGGCTCTCTCGCAGCTGGAGCGCGCCCGGCACGAGCTCGCGCAGCAGCCGTGCTGCTCCTCCACCCTGGCCGCCACGCTGCGCCGCCTGCGCGGCGCGCCGGCAGCAGCGCAGCCTGCGGCCCCGCTGCTGCGCTTCGACGGCCGCCTGCCGGAAGAGGACTTTCCAGGTGCCTGACCGGGGCTGCTGCTGCAGTGGCCCATGCATGGGAGAGCGGAGGCCACAGGTCTTCCGCTTGCGCCTGTGGTGCACGCACAGGACCTCTCCTTACTGCCAACCGCCTGCCTCCCAACCACCCTCAGGGGTGTGGCGACCGCTGGCAAAGGAGCAGCAGCCAGCAGAAGGTGCCACGCAACGCGGCGGCGGCGCCGGCGGCGGTGCGCTGGGCCCCAGCAACAGCCAGCGCAGCAGCCAGCCCAGCTTTGCGGAGCAGTGCAGGCAGAGGTTTGCAACGCAGGGGCTTGGCGTGAGGGATGGCGGGGTGAGCAGGGGCAGCGGCGGCAGGGGCAGCGGCGGCATGGGCAGCACCAAGGGCAGAGGCGGCGGCAGGGGCAGCGGCGACAGGGGCACTGGCGGAGGCAGCAGGGGCGGCAGCCAAGAGGCGGCGACGTGACTGACGCAAAGAGGAGCTGCTGTTTGGTTGGATGCCACCGCCATCCCCCACTCTGTGCCTCAGACCCCCACGTGGCTGCGATGCTTTTGTATTTGAATGAAACAAGCGGGGATTTCGAGGAAAGCAGAAAAGCAGCAGCGGATCGGGTAGCGAATAGACGACGTACGCAGATGGGGACCGAGCAGGGCGGGCCGCGCATCGAGGCAGCAGCCGGGTGTGCCGACAGCCGGCGCCGCCTGCTTCTTGCCAGCTGGGGCTGGCGCAGCCTGCCGCCCGCGCGCCCGCGTACAAGTCAGACAGTGATGAGAAAGGAAGAGGGATCAGCCCTGCTTGCCCAGATCCACCTTCTTGGCGATTTTGTTCACCTGGTGCACCATGCCGTCGATGATGCCGGCCACTGCAGCAGGTGGGGGACACGTCAAGGGGCTTCGGTTGGGGAGCAGGCCGGCGGGCAAGCAGCGCAGCATCGCAGTCGCGACACGTGCCGTGCGCTCGCTTTCCTCCACGCCCTGGGCGCTGCACGCGTCCCGCCCCCCGGGCGCCTGCACCTCTCGACCGACCGACCTGTGAAGACGCCGCCGATGACGGCGCAGATGGCGGTGAGGAACTTGTACAGCTGCCTGGGCTGCTCGGTCACCACAATCTGAAGCAGACGGGGCGGGGCGTGCACGTGCAGGTGAGCTGCGGCCTTCCTTTTGCAGCGACCACAAGCCCACCACGCTCTCCCTCGCCGTGCCTGCGCTGCACCCCCTCTACTGACGGCCCCGCCCCTCCTGTGTGTGTTGGCACCCTACAGCCCCAGGGGGAACAAAAACAGACCCCCCCCCCTGGAGGTGGGCGCCCAAGCTGTGTGTGTTGGAACTGCCCCTAACCCACCTGGATGGGCGACAGGCGGTAGGTGAACTTGGCAGAGGCGTGGTCCTCCGTGCCCGCGTGCTCCCCCAGCTTGTACTGGTGGCTCTGCAGGCAGCGGTGATGGGGGGGGAGGGGCAGGCACGGGAGCGCAGGTCGGTGGTGGCACCAGCTCTACCGAGATGTTGTTGCCGGCGGTCCCCCTGCCCACACCGCCGGGATCACGACCTTCAATCCTCCTGCGTACACTTGTGGTACCCCTGACTGGCGCCGCCGTCCCAGGCCTGCAGACGCCTCCTGACACGGCAGTTTGGAAAGCCTCCCTGCCTGGACTGCTGCACAGTGTGCTTACGGCTGATACGGCTGCCACACACACGCACCTGCACCGTGTACTCGTACGCATCGAAAGCCAGCTCTGGGCGGCGCCGCGGCTCTATCGTGGTGAGAACCACCTGCGAAGCATCAAGTCGCAGGCGCACAACCAGGCACGGTGGGTACGGGGCGGCAGAGCCGCCCAACGCCCGCCGAGGCGGCGCCGCGGCTCGTGGTGCGCGTCACCACACGCCTGCACACACACACGACCAGTGCTGCTTCCCCAGGCATGCAACCGCAGGGTGAGAAGGCGCACGCGAGCATGACAGCGTGCAAGCCCGTACCTGCATGTAGTGCTCGTACGTGACTCCGTTGCCGTCGTTGGTGAAGGACTGCCCCCGCAGCTTGTCCGACCAGTCGTCGGTCAGGCCCAGCGGGTGCATGTGCTGCAGCAGCGCGCGCCGCCTGCAGGCGCAGAGGGCGACGGTGCCGGGATGGGGGATGGGGCGAGTCAAGGGAGGTGCATCGGATTGGGGGGGGCGCATGCGCAGCGGCACTGCACGCCGGCAGGCAAGCGCGCGAGGTGGGCACGGGCATGGGTGGGCAGAAGGAGGCGGGACAGCACATGGCGGCGGCGGCGGCCTCTAGAAGCTCACCGGGGCGACGGCTTGTTGCCGTAATACATGTAGTGAACCTGCACCACCGTGGGCGCGAGGGTGGGTGGGCAGTGGGCGTGCGGGCAGGCTGAGAGAGGCGGCGGGCGCGCGGCGGCCGTGCCGCGGCGCTTGCAGCGTTGGGTTGCAGCTACGCCTGCCGCCGCGCCGCCACACGCGTCGATGCGGTCTGCGAAGCTGCGTCACGTCCCCCCCACCTGATGGCTCAGGTTCATGTTGAGGTAGTCGAAGGAGTGGCCGGGGCCGCGCGCCACAAAGTGCAGCGTGCCGGGGACCTTCTTCACAAGCAAGAAACCTGCTCAGGCGAAGGAGGGGGAGGCGAGGAGGGGGGTGTAGCAGTGGGGAGGCAGGCGAGGGGGTGACGCATGCATGCCATTGCGGCACAGACAAGACAGCACAGAAACACACCAGCTTGTTACCTTGCAGCCTGCAACCCAGCCCCACTGCCCGTACCAGAGAAGTTGCAGCCCGACGACTTGGCGCCCTTGGCCACGCCATGCACAAACGTGTGCGGCTGGCCAGCAGACTCTGCCAGCGCGTCGGCCATCTTTGTCTGCAAGGGTAATACCAGTGGTGAGCAGCGCGAGTGTGAGGATGAGGTGCAAGCCAAGGGGACGACTGCCTTGCCCATGCTTGCGCTGTGAGTAGCACAGGCCTGTGCGCACAAGTCGCAAAAATACAAGGTGTGTGCGTGCTGCTTGCCCAGCGCCCCACACGCACGCACCAAGTCCTCTTTGGTGCGATCTCCGTAGTACGACTCGTGCTCGTGGTGGCCCAACCGCACAACGTCGTCTGCAGCGTTCGTGACCAAAGCATTGCACAGCATGCTGGCATCAGGCAACCGGGAGGGAGCAGGGCAGCGCAGGCGCCGCACCACGCGGGCGAATGCACCGGGCGCATGCATGCACTGCCATAACTGCCCATTCATGGCCCTCGTGGCAGCGAGCAACCGCCGCCCACCCACCCACCCGATCCGTGGCGGAAAATGCGGATGGATGGGAAGGCGGTGATGTAGTGCTTGCGGCACAGGTCCACCTCCGCGGTGCAGTCCACCTGGCGAACAAGGGGCGGTCGGGCAGCGTTGAGGAAGAGTTGTGCAGGGCAGCGGGGCAGCGGAGCAGCCATGCGACAGCAGACGAGCTGACGGCACGCAGTAGCCGCATGTCCTCATTGTCAACTCCCACCCGCGAGTGCTGGGCGTGCGCCGGCAAAGCCAGGCGCCCAAAGCCAGGTTGCGACGGACCTTTGCCATGCGGATGCGCCCGTCGCTCTCTGGGTAGCGGTTGTGGATATCTTCCGTCACTGCCTCCCAGGTGGGCCCTAGCCGCTGGCACCTGCGCAGCACAGACGGAAGGGCACACCGTGCGTCGATCAGCAGACAGGCGTGGCGGCAGCACAGCGGCGGCACGGTGGCAGCACCACCGGCAGCAGCAGCGGCCGTTCGCACAACATCATCAGCAGCAGCACCAGCAGCAACCCCGGCTGCCGGCGCTGCTGCATCTGAGGACCCAGGTTCTTTTGTTGCGCTGTGCTGTGCTGTGTGGCGCGCACCAGGGGCACCAGGGGGCGAAGAAGTTGACGATGAGGACGTCGTACTGGCTGGCCACCGCGTCAAAGTTGTCGGTGGACAGGGGGGTGGAAATGTTGACGTCCTCGTACTGGAAGCCCTGCATCAGATAAGATATGATATGATCCAACAGTGGGAGCTCCGCTGAGGGGTTGCGCTTGGCGGACGTGGCAGAGACGGCTACACTGCTGGCGGTCCCTGCCCGCCGCCACAGCCGACAGGTCTGTGAAGCCAGAGTGAAGCCAGAAGTGCGGACGGAGACCGGCGCATCAACCACCGCGCATCGACCGCGCATCCACCACGTTCTGGGGCGGCAGGAGCAGGAAGGGCGGGGCGTGGGGGGGTCTGCGCCTCACCGGGTGGTCCTTGTCGTACTTTGGGTCGTGCATCTTCTTGTCCTCTGTCGCCGCGCCGACCTTGCCGAGGTTCTCGTTGATCGACTGCTTGCGCACCGTCTTGGTCAGGTTGAGGCGCTTCTGCGGCGCACGGAGGGCAAAGCACACAGCACACGCATAGCATGAGACGCGCTGGGCTGAGGCGGGAACAGCAAGGCACAGCAAAGCAGGAGGCGCGCACGCACTGGCGAGCAGCGAGGGCTGGTGTCGACGAGCGCATTGTGCAGTTGGGTGGAGGGGAGCGCCTCGGCCCCACCAGCCAGCCGGGCGGCACCCGGCCACGCGGCCCGGCAGACAGCCAATCTTGCCCTACGCCCTCTGCCCGTCACCCTGCGCGGACGCACCAAGCCCATCGCATCCGACACATCAAGGGTGGCAAACTCGCAGGACAGCTGCAGCAGAGAGCAGGGGGGGCCCAGAAGAGAGGTAGGTCGAACCACGGAGCTCGCAGGCACATGTGCGCACGGAGCGCAGCACACTCTAAAAGCACCCCTGGCCAGCGCGCGGCGCCCATGCGCCGCTGCCGCCGTCCTGCTGCAAGCAAGCAGCCGCTCAGTTCACCTGCGGGAGTGAGATGTTGAAGTTGATGCGCAGCAGCTCGCCGTGCGCCGACCGGTCGACCACCATGTCTGTGCGCGTCTTGGTGGCCATGTAGGAAGACAGCTCCTGCAGAGTGGGCAGCATGAAACAGAGAGTGGGAGCGGCTGCTGCTGTGCACCTGGCTGCAGTGGGCCATGTCTAATCGAATCTGGGTGGCCACGTACGACGGCAGCTCCTGCGATAGGCGGCAGCAGCAAAACAAAACAAAACGCCGGCGTGGAGCGGGGGAAGCTGCTGTGCTGTTCGAGTGACGGGCTGCTCGAGCCAGCAGCAAGACACGGGACTGAGCAGCCACATGGCGACGGCGCTTCCCGCACGTGGGGGGCAGCTGGACCCGCTGCGCGGGTGCACTCAGTCTGCCGTGCACCAAACGCGCCCGCGCTGCAAGCGTGCGACTGCTGCCAGCTGCTGGCAGCACTGCACCCTCGGCCCTGCCAGGCCTTCCCGCAGCACGCCGCTGCTCAACCTGTGACGCCCTCGCCACAAGTGCGCACCGCTCCCAGGAGGAAGAGGATGAGGAAGGTGGTGGCGATGGAAATGGTGGCACCCGACAGCGTCGCCTCTGTCAAGTCGGTGGGCAGCTTGCGGTAGAAGTCCACCTGCACGAGCGGCGATCAAAGGCAAGGCAGTAAGTACCACACAACCCGCCCGCTGCCGCTGGCGGCGGCGGCGGCGCCGCTGCTGCCACCAAGGTCGACGCCGTGATCTCCCGCCGCTCCGGAGCCTAGGTACCGCTCTCACCGACTTGAGGCGCTGCGGCAAGGGCAAGGGGAGGGCGCGGGGAGCGGGGACACATGTGAGGGTGAGAGGGGCGTCGATCTGGTCGACTGGGAGGCACTGCGCCGATGCAAACGCCTCGAATTGCCGGGCTGATACTCTTCCAGACTCCACAGGCTGCCCAGGCCCGCACCGAAAGCGCCCGGGGAGCCATCCTGCACTGGGCACTCCTCTGAAGCGCCGCCTGGCTGCCCGATGGCAGTGATGACACCAAGACGCGACGGGGGCCCGGGAAAGCTCGGAGTGGAACGATCCCAGTCGGGAAGAAACCCGCTCGCATTTGGCCGCCCTCTCGGCCTGGCCCCGCCGAACGTCAGCGCTACGAGCTGCGCTTCTGTAAAGGAAGCTGGCTCGTGATCATCAAAGGGGACAGCTGGCTATATCGGAACACTTCCAGAGCTTGAGCGATCGTTTTTGTCGCGGCGCCTCCCGCGCCTCTCGCCTGCCATGGCGCTCCCTCAAGATGGGTGGCACTATCTCGACGCAGCCCAGCAGAGCCAGGGCCCTTTCCCGCTGGCCTACCTGCAGGGTGCGTTGGGCGGGCGGTGCGTGGCAGCGGAAGCGGCGGTGGCGCAGGAAACAGCTCTACGTTTCGGCCTGGGTGGCGACGCATGCCTTGAATATTGGGGCTTCGTAACAACGTTTGCTGGCTGACCAATCAATGATGTTGCCATCCCGACATTGCGCACAGACAAGCCGACCTCCGGCCACTGCCCGGTGCTGCCCGCCCGGCGGCCACTGACGCCGCTGATGTCCCCGCTCTCCCTCCCCTCTGCAGCGCTCAACCAGCAGGGCTACTTTGCCAGCGAGGATGTGCTGTTCTGGCGCGGCGGCCAGGGCGAGTGGAAGCCGCTGCGCGAGCTGAGCGACCTGCACGCGGCGCTGCAGCAGCCCCCGCCGGAGGGGTACGCCGGCGGCGGCGGCGAGGCGGCCGACGCGGCAGCAGCGGTCGGCGCGGCGCAGCCCGAGGCGCCGCAGCGGCGAAGGGGCAAGGGCAAGAAGGGGGCTGCGGCCGCCGCGGTGCCCTCCGACCCTGCCCTGGCCGGCTTCCTGTCTGAAATATCAGCGCTGGAAGCAGGCGAGGAGGGCGCGGCAGAGGGCGGCGCCCCGGCGTCGCCGCCGCCTGATGAGAGGCGGTTCGAAGACGACGACGGCACATGGTGGGCGCAGGGGGGGCGCAGGGAGCTAGCGGAGGTGATGGTTGGCCGCTTACTGCCGGCAGGCATGGCTCGGAGGCCACACAGAATGGAGCAGTGCTGAACATCCGCAGCTTCGCAACTTGCCGCTCTCACGTATCACGTGTCCTCTCTTCTTGTGTCTGCTGGGCTGCAGGTACGCGTGGGATTCCACGCTGCGCAAGTTCATGCCCGAAGGCGAGGCGGCCGTGGCGCCCGACGGTGCAGCAGGCGGCGCGGGCGCCGGCGGCGCGGCCGCTGCGGCGGCGGTGCAGCCGGCAGGGTACAATGAGGCGGACATGGTGTTTGTGCCTGATGAAGAGGTGCAGCCAGAGTACGTGCCGCCGCCAAAGGTGAGCGGGGGGAGGGGGCCGACGCTGGGGGCAGTGACCGGCAGCGGCACGTGTGGCGCAGCACTGGCCTCACGCACCGCTTGTCCGTCTCTCTCTGCTTCTTGCAGTACGACCAACTGCCAGACATTGCGGACGAGGAGGGGCAGGCGGGCACGACTGCCGCCGGCGAGCGCCAGCAGGGCGGCGATGCGCAGCAGCCGGCGGCCGCCGGCGCCGCGGCCGACGCCGCTGCTGCTGCCCCCGCGGCGGGCGACAAGCGCGACGCGCAGGCGGCGGCGTTGGAGGCGGCGAGGGAGAAGAGCAAGAAGGCGAAAGAGGGCAAGCCACAGGGGTGGTTCGACCTTAAGGTGAGGCGGCAGATGGCAGGCGGGTCGCCCGGGGGGGGTCACAGATTGGCGCTCGACTGCAGCCAGGAGTTGCTGCATCTTGTGCGTGCGTGCATCTGCTGCTGCCGCCGCCGCCGCCGCCGCCTTTCCTCTCATCAGAGTGCCAGGCGACATGTGTTTCAGCATTGGACCTGTGAGCGCTGACCAGGCGGGTGCTGCGACGCTGGGGTCATGCATGCACCGATCTGTACGCGGCGCCGCCCCGACCCTGCGCCCTGCACCCCGTGCGCTACAGATCAACACGAATGTCTACGTCACGGGCCTGCCTGACGACGTGACGGAGGCGGAGCTGCTGGAGACGTTTTCCAAGTGCGGCGTCATCAAAGAAGACCTGGATGTGGGTCCCCCCCCCTCACACACGCACCGGTCGTCCTGCTGGTGTTGGGGTGGTGTGCCGGAGGCCTGTTACACGGTGTGGGAGTCTTGCCCACCCGACAATGCTGTCTGCCCGCTTGCCTCCGATCAGCGCTTCCAACCCAAACAACGCTCTGCCCTTGCAGGGCAAGCCGCGCATCAAGATTTACCGGGACAGGGAAACGGGGCGGCCCAAGGGCGACGGGCTCATCACCTACCTGAAGGAGCCCTCGGTGGACCTAGCGCTGCAGGCAAGCGTAACAGAACATGACTGCTGCTGCTGCTGCTGCTGCTGCTGCTGCTGCTGCCGCTGCTGCTGCTTGCTGAACTGTGCGACATAAAACCACAATATGCTCGCTCCCTTGTGGCAGATCCTGGACAGCACGCCGCTCCGCTACGGCCTGCCCCCCATGAGCGTCACCCTGGCCAAGTTTGAGCAGAAGGGCGAGGAGTTTGTGCAGCGCAAAGCAAACAAAAAGCAGGTGGGCGGGTCAACCGCTGGTGTGGGTTAATCACTGCGGCCGCTGCTGCCTGCTGCTGCATTCAATGCTGCCGTCGCTGCCTGCCGCTGCCTCATCGCTGCTGCTCTCGCGATGCGATACTGTGCGCGCACATCCCACCGCCGACATTTTGCCTTGGCATCGCCCCGCGCCTCCGACACAGGCCAAGAAGAAGCTTGAGAAGCTTGAACGGCGCGCGCTGGGCTGGGGCGGCTTCGACGACTTGCTCAAGCCGCAGGAGGCAAGGGCAGGGGGTGGTTGGTCTGCCTCCGCTGCCCGCCGCTGTTGCTGCCGCCGCCGCTCTTGCTGTTGCGGGCGCTTCTGGCGGGCGACTGCTGCTGCTGCATGCCGGTGCAGCTTTTGCTGCTCACCCTTTTTGCTTCTCACCCTTTTTGCCGGCTCACCCCATCACTCGCACCCAACACCCACGCTACCCCGTCTCCCCACTCACCCACACATCCACAGGTCACCGTCATTCTGAAGAACATGTTCCACCCTGACGGTGAGTAGCGCACCGACGCCGGCACGGTTGCATGGCGGCCGCTTGGGGCCGAGGGGGCCGGGGCTCATCGCAGGGCGTGCGCCCACGCTGCACTGGCTCCGCAGCAGGCGCGTGCGCAGCTCCTCGGCAGTGCTTGCCTGCCTGTCCCCCCCCCCACCCTGTCCTGCAGAGTTCGTTGACAACCCTTTCTACACGGAGGAGTTGCAGGGGTTGCACCCATTTCTCGCTCGTTTATCCTCCTGTTCGCTTATCACCTTGTCGCAGAGTTCATCGAGAACCCCTTCTACAAGGAGGAGCTGGAGACGGACCTCAAGGCGGAGTGCGGCAAGCTGGGCAAAGTGGACAAGGTGCGCGCGGCCAGCATGTACCGCCCACCCTTCTCCCACCACGGAGAACGCAGCGACGCGGGCGCGAGTAGGCTGAACGGCAGCGGGGTGGCACCGCCCATGGATGCCCACATGCCTCTCTCGTCTCATCACGCGCCTCCAATCCCCCCGCCCACCCCCTTCTCTCCAGCTGCGCGTGTTCCACCAGCGCCCCGAGGAAGCATCGGTCGCAAACTCACGCCAACCCCACGCACCCTCCTCCCCTTCTCTCCAGCTGCGCGTGTTCCACCAGCACCCCGAGGGCGTGGTGAGCGTCAAGTTTACGGCGCTGGAGCCTGCGGATGAGTGCGTCAAGCGGATGAACGGCCGGTTTTTCGGGGGGCGCCAGCTGGTGGCCCACAAGTGGGACGGCTACACAAACTTCAACATCAAGGTACGGTTTCCCCTGGTTTGAATGCCTCGCTTTGGGAAAAGTTGGTATGTGTTGCCCTTGGTCGGTGTGGCCAGTGGCGGTGCAGCCGCTGGCGCTGCTGGTGCTGCTGGGCGGCCCTGCAGCCCAGCTGTCGTGGGTCATGACTCGCCTGTTCTGTCATGATTGGCCATGATGTATGGTGCGGCTGCTGGCAAGGCAGGTGCAGCGTGGGTGGCATATGTGCGGCCCACCTGCCGCACCGCCTGCACGCTCTGGGTTAGTGCCGGCGCACCCATTCGCCAGCCCACCCACCCAGCTTCCTAATCAATGCCACGCCTTCCCCGACACCCTCTCCTCTCATCCCAGGTCCAGGAGACGGAGGAGGAGCAGCAGGCGCGGCTGGAGCGGTTCGCAGCTGAGCTGGAGGCAGGCGGCGCTGCGGGCGCGGAGCCGGCGGCGCAGTGATGACCTGTTGCTGGCGGGGCGGTGCAAGCTCAGCGCAGCGCCGGCGGTCGCCTGGTCGAGTGCCCTTGCCTGCAGCCCAGCTGGCCCTGCTCTGTGGTGTCTGTTTGACAACCCCCTCCTTGCAAGTGACGGGCAACACATTCAAACCCGGCCACTGCCACGGCAGTACAAAAAGTTCCAGGGCGGCCCCCAGCTGCCTCCCGGCAGCAGGCAAAGCACAGCCTTGAGCGGCAGGATGGCGAGGGAGAAGCAGTGCCGCGTGTCGCCTAACCCGCCGACAGCGTGCCCAGCCGCTCACAAGTCGGCCTGCTGCTGCTGCCTCTCCTGCTTGCGCTGCTCTCGCTCCCTGGCCAAAACTTTGCAGGCACGCCGGTGGCCTTCACGCCAGTCGGCGTGGGAACACTGCTCGCCGCAGTACCTGCGGGTTCAAGCAGCGCAAGGGGGTTGTTCCGTTTCTGACTGTTCAGTTGCACGCCTGCCTGCCCGTTGTACACCCCGCACGCATGATGTACATGTACATGCATGACGGGGTGCTGCACGCCTGCCATGCCACCTGCTACCGACCGGGGCCCCAACAGGCTCACCACACTGTGCGGCAGCCGCTGCACCGCTTGCTGCCCGCGCCCTGCCCCGCCGCCGGCCCATCAACCTCGCGAGGCAGCTGGGCGCAGCGCAGGTACGCGCAGCTGCGAGTGGCGACGGCGTTTGCCAGCTGCGACGCCGCTTCCGCCGCGTGCTCCGGCAGCGCCCAGTAGCGCAGCAGCGCGGCACCGAGCGGCGGCGACAGGTCCACAACATCGGTGACGTCGACCTTACTGCAGCCCTGAGCGTCAGGCCGCCAATGTCCCCTCAGACTGCTCTCGCACAGCACGCGGCATGCATCCCCAAGCTCGCCAGCCAGCTGCTGCCGCTCGGCAGCGCCCGCCGCCTCGCCGCCGGTCTGGGCGGTGAGCTCAGCGACGGCCGACGGCACACAATCGCACATGCTGGCGATGCCGTCAGTCACCCAGTGGCAGCAATCTGCACATTGTGTGTGTGTGTGTGTGTGTGTGGTGGTGGTGTGGGTGGGTGGGTGGGTCGGGGGGGGGGGGGGGGGGGGGGGCGATGCATGCAACACTCGGGAACCTGACCAAACAGCAGGGATCTCTGACGACTGAAGCAACCCAGGCTGGTTACGATGCATGAGCTGCCGGCCAACCTGCCCGCAGCCCCGCAGCCCCCATGCGCCACTCACTGTGACTATGGCGCCGGGCTCCGCCGTGCTTCCGGGGACGTAAGCGCTTGCCTGGCACGCCGCGAGCAAGAGGTGCCGCAGTGTGCCAGACGCCGCCAGCGCCGCCGCCAGCTGCGGCACGCCGCCGACGCGCTGTGCCAGGCGCGCGGGCGGCGGGTGTGGGTAGACAGACAGGTCCGCCTGCGCCATCAGCCGGACCAGCCCCTGCTGCAGGCGCGCCATCCACCGCTCGTCCAGCCAGTGCGCACCCAGCCGAGACACGCCAACCGGCACACCTCCAAACGCGATCACCACCGCGGCGGTGAGGTGCTCGCTGCTGCCCAGGTGCGCCTCGCCGAACCCGAGCGCCGCCTCCAGTGCGTCCAGTGTCCCAGCAAACATGCCCAGGCAGCGAGGGGCACGACAGCGAAGCAAGTGCGGAGCGAGAAAAGGATGTGAGGGCGGGCCAGATGGGAGATTCAGAGCTGCTGGGAGCTGTTGTGCTGTTGCACCGAACTGCCGCAAGCAGCGTGCGTGCAGCCTGCACACCAGGCATCTCATCCGCCTGCGCCCCGTGCCCTCACCCTTGGCGGCCATCTGCCGCCAGGCTGGCGCTGCCCGCCGCACAGAGCCAGAGGCCAAGGCCCTCAGTGAGCGAGATCCAAGGGTCTGCCGCACACAGCGCACGCGGCAGCGGCGACGCCAGTAGGGCGTGCACGACGCGGCAGCCGGTGGTGTGCGCCCGCCACATCTGCTCCAGCGGCGCTTCCGCTGCTGCGTCAGCACCCTCATGTTGCTCCAGCCAGCCAATGCACTTGTTGGCACCCTTGAACCATACCATCAGCAGCCCTTTGGTTAGCTGCGCTGCACTGCCGGCAAGCTCTGCACCGACCGGACCTCCGGACTGCGCCCAGCCGACGTGAAGCCGCACGCAGAGCGGCAGCAGGCGGACCGCCGCCTCAGAGGCCGCCGCCCACGCCGCTGCCTGCTGTGCTGTGCCTGCTGTGCCGGCATAGCGCAGCATGGCGATGATGTTGTACAACGCCTCGAGGCACACGCCCAGCCCGATGAGCTGCATGTAGGGGTGGGGCAGTTGGCTGCCGTCAGGCGAGGTGCTTGGAGCGCCTGCGAGCGCAAGGCGCTTTCACAACAGCGCGAGCACACAGGCACACGCGACGCCCGGCAGCAGCAGCGGCAGCGGCAGCAACAGGGCGTTGTATCGGGCCGCCCTGAGCACCTGGTTGGGGGGGAAGACCGCCGCCAGTCCCTCCAGCGTCGCTGCCACGTGCGGCACTAGATCCACCACCGCCCAGCACGCCTCCGCTGCCTCTGCCTCTAACGCGGTGCGCCGCGCGCCGCTGACGGTGCCCTCGCGCAGGGCGGTGTAGAGGCCCACAATAGTGTTGTCCACTAGCTCAACGGCCTGTGGAAGCGGAGGGCGGTGTCATGCAAGGGTCGGTAGGCGGGTCGGGTGTGGCTACCCCGCCCTTCTCAGAGGGGCGCACACCAGGTGCGCTCGCCTCCCTTCAAGCCAAACCACAGTCATCCACACAGCACGTCCAGCACACGCGCCAACACAACCAGCCCATCCACCCCACCTTGGTGTGCAGCGTCACGCAGGCTTGCCCCGGCATGCGGGCGGGCAAGAGAGGCAGCGCTCGCGCCGCGCGCACGGCGTCGCGCACCGGCGCCGCTGCCCCGCCTGCTGAGCTGCCGCTGACCAGGGGGTGCGCTTGCAGCGCTGCCTTCAAGCAATCCGCATCCAACGCCTCCATCAGCATCAAGAAGCCTGCCAGTGGTCCGCTCACAGGAGGCGCTTCGCTGCTGCCGCCTCCATCAGCGCTCGCCCCTGCGCTGCCGGCCTCCGCCTCGAGGATGCCAGCAAGCGTGGGCAGCACGCCGCGCAGCAGCGCATCGACCAGCGGCGCTGCAGCAGGCGGCGCGCCGCGGCCGCGGGCGCCTCCGCCGCCGCGTGCCGCGGACAGCAGCGACTGCAGGCGTGCATGCTCCGGGCGTTTGCACAGCGACTGCACCAAGGTTGCAAACATGCCAGCAGCCTCCTCCGAGCCCCTGCAGCCTGCGGCGAGGTGGGGAGGCGCAAGGCATAGCATCGAGGGGCGTGCTGCAGGCGTTGTGCCAGAGATGCGGCGCAGAGGAGCGCAGCGTGCATTTGCGCACATGCGCACAGAGCGGTCAATCAGCGTGGCGAACCAGATGTCCGTGCAGCAGCCCCCAGTCCCAGGCTGCATGCCCCTACAGGTCAATGGGTGTCCAGACCACTGGGTGTCTCACCCTCGGGCAAGCCGCGGTGCGCAGTCACGATGTGCATGCTGAGCGTCGACAGCCAGCTGAGCAGCTGCTCGGGCGTCGCCAACTTAGCAGCCAGCCTGGCAGGCATGCCTTGCCCTGACGGCGCAGCCGCCTGCGCCGCACTGCGCAACAGCATCAGCTGCAGCAGCGCCGAGTTCCAAAGCGTGTTGCAGGCGTTGGGCGAAAGAACGCCGTCCGTGGCGTCCGTCACGGCAGTGTACTGAACCTGTAGGTTCAGCACGCCCTGACCTGAGCCGAAGATCAATGCTGCCGCGCCGCTCACGGCCCGCCCCCGCTCGGTGCCATGCCAGCCCAGCTCCGTCGCCGCCAGCATGCAGCCGAATGCCGCCATGCTGGCAGCGAAGTGGGTTTCGATGAGCGCCACCTGCGACGCGTGTGGCCGCTTCGCCACCTCTGCTGCCAGAGCTTTGGCCAGAGGAGCGTTGGTTGCCGCTGCTGCTTTGGCCAGCGCCTGCAGGGCGCTGCAGGAGAAGCAGGGGTGGGGCCCGTCGGCGGGCGGCACCCTGACCGCAGCTCGGGCCCATGCCAGTTTGCGCTGGCCAGCAAGTTCACGCTCCGGAGGGGTATCGCAAGACAGCCCTCGAGCATCCCACCCCGCCTTGCCTGGCCAGCTGACCCTGGTCGCAGCTGCGGAGCGCCGCGGCGGTCTGGCACAACGCGTGCGTCTCACATGCCAGCTGCGAAATATCCTTGCGCTTCAGTTGTTTGGCAAGGGCTAGCTTAACAAGCAGCTCGAGGCAGCGACAGAGCAGGCGCAGCACGCTGCTGCGCTGCCTGCCACCACGCTCCGCCCTCAGCCGCGCTGCCGCACCGCTGCCTCCACCTCCGCCTGCAGCGCCGCCACCCTGGCGTCCCGATCCTCTGGCAGGATGGCCTCCAGATCGTCGCGTGCCTGCACAAACATGAAACGAAAGTCCCCCAGTTGTCAATAGTGTGCAGTACAACCTGAGGGGACGTGCCGGGCAGCACCCCATCCGCACCCGCAGGTCGAGCCCCCGCAGCACAAGCCGCACCTCGGAAGGGCGTCCAAGGCGATGGCGCGCCACGCTCGTCGGTACAGCGCCTTGGCATTGCGCGGACCCAGCTTGAGCGCCGCGGTGCACGCGCCCTCAGCCATCTCCAGCGCTCCCGGCGCCCCTGCAATGAAGGGGCGCAGAGCGATGTGAATGCGGCGGCAAGGTGACGGGTGCAGTGAGTGGCCCGGGGATGCGGCGCCTGTTGCGTCCGCCCTGCATGCCCTTTGCAACTGGCGTCCTTTTGGCGAGCGCCGGCATGCTGCACACACCAGAGTCGAAGCCCCCGGCCTTACGTGCAGGCGCTTCCTCAGCCTGCTTGATGCACGCCATCGCCATGTTGTTGCTCAGGTCTACTGCCAGCTGGTCGTGTGCCTGGGTGCGCCCAGAGCTGAGGCTCTCCTGCAGCGCCATCACCCCTGCCAAGTAGTGTTCTGCGGCGGCCTGCCACTGCCGCGCCTTGAACGCCGCGTTGCCTGCTGCCTTGCGCTGCCCGGCCACGTGCCCGACGGCATCGCTGCCGGCGCTGCTGGGCGCCGGGCTTCGGCTGCTGGGCGCCGACGTGCTGGCTGCAGGTCTGCTACTGCTCCTGCTGCCAGCTCCTGCGCGGGAGCTGCTCGCCAGGCCCGCAGGTGCTGACCAGTCAGGCGCCGTGCGGCTGCTGCTGCCTGCGCCTAGGCGGCTGCCCGCGCTGCTGGGCGAAGCCGTTGAGCCGCCACCGGCTCGCGTGCGGTCAACAAGGCTGCACGCAGAGGGTGCATGACACGGGGACATGGTGACGCAGTTGATGCATCAACGGTGCACCAGCATCCTCTCCTTGTCGGCTGGTCGGCTTGACAGGGGCTCGCACGTTTCGCTCGCACAACCCCATGCTCTCCGAGTCGCTTACTAGGTAGCCCACCCACCCGGACACGGATGCCATCTGCGCATCGCCCTCCTTTGGTCCCGCCAGCACATCGCTGTACAGCGGCACCAGAAACGATGCGGTCCAGTCAGAAGGCAGCTCCAGCAGCGTGGCCTGCCAGCTGGACAGGGGCCCAGTGGGGGGATGGGACAGGCAGGGTCGGTGACAAAGGGCATGTGGCAACGGGCATGGAGGGAGGAAGGGCAGGAGGAGTAGGCAGAACGCAACAGTCCAGGGCAGAAAACCTCCCAAGCAGCGCCGCCCACGCAGCGCGACCGCTAGGCGGCACACAGCAGGCAGCGGGCAAGGCGCACCTGGGCACGTGCAGCGCGGCGGCGTTACGGGCGAGCATGGCCCGCAGCAGCTGCAGCTCTTCGGGCGTGCATGTGAGGCGGTTGTTGCCCACCAAACCTCTCGGCAGGCTGCGCAGCAGCCGCTGGAACCTGGGGAGGCGGCAGGGGAGGGGGGGGAGGCAGGCCGCACGTAGGTGGTTGTGATAGGTGTTGATCGATCGATCAATCAATCAATCAATCAATCAATCAATCAATCAATCAATCAATCAATCAATCAATCAATCAATAATCGATCAATCAATCAATCAATCAATCAATCAATCAATCAATCAATCAATCAATCATCAATCAATCAATCAATCAATCAATCAATCAATCAATCAATCAATCAATCAATCAATCAATCAATCAATCAATCATCAATCAATCAATCAATCAATCAATCAATCAATCAATCATCAATCAATCAATCAATCAATCAATCAATCAATCAATCAATCATCAATCAATCAATCAATCAATCAATCAATCAATCAATCAATCAATCAATCAATCAATCAATCAATCAATCAATCAATCAATCAATCAATCAATCAATCAATCAATCAATCAATCAATCAATCAATCAATCAATCAATCAATCAATCAATCAATCAATCATCAATCAATCAATCAATCAATCAATCAATCAATCAATCAATCAATCAATCAATCAATCAATCAATCAATCAATCAATCAATTCCATTTAAAGTCCACGGGGAGCCAGCAGAGGTCTCATGGGACTGGGCGGGGGGAGAAGCGTGTGTGAGTGGAGTTCATAGCATTGGGAGAGGTACTGTCCGGTGCGGGCGCAGGCTGGCTGGGCCAGCCAGGCATCATCGCACGCAGGCCCCGGGGCACCTTCCACCTGCTCCTGGAGATGCCAGCGGTGGCGCCGCCGCCAGCTGCCTGCGGGCGATCTGCAGGTGTCCGCGCGTGCCTGCCCCAGCCCACCAGCTCCCCCCCACCTGGCCATCGGGGCCGCGCGCGACGCGGGCGTGGGGAACATGCGCGCCGCTCGCTCGTTGTCCGCGACAGACACGTGCAGCAGAGGGCGGCCGTCGGGCAGGCGCTTGGTGTGGCCGTGGATGAAGAGCGTCATGGAGGGCTCTTCAGGGTCGGGGCCTGCACATTGCCACAGAAACCATTCGCAGCAGCCATTTACGGTCCTAGGTAGCTTCATCGGGCATCATTCGGTCTCTCTGTTGGGAAGAGTGCCGCGGCAAGCTTCAGGAGGATTCCCGAGCTGGCGCTGCGCCTGCACCGCACTGGCGTCTTAACCTGCTGTGTCGTGGAAGCTGTGACAGTTGATGCCCTGCACGACAAGTGGAAGGGGATGGACAAGCAGGGGCACAGCGGGCAGCGACCTTCAAGAGAGAGCCGCGCAGCGCCATATGCGCATCATGCTCCCATTGATCAGTCCTCATGCACAGCACGTGGCTCCTAAGGCCGCCTGCTAAGGCAGCCGCGCAACCAGAGCACCGCACAGCAACGCAGCACAAATGCACAGCACAACACGCCGGCACACCACGATGTCGCCTGTGTTGCAGCCCAGCAGCCCAGGCGCGCCTGCTGGGTGAACAGCGCAAACAGCGCCTGCAGCGACTCCTTGACCTCAAACAGCGGCGGCATCTGGCCAGGCCCGCCGCCCCGCGACTTGTACTCCAGCTCCTGCCAGGCAGTTGGGGGCAAGCGTTCACATGAGTGCGTGTTGCTCAGAGCATTGTAAGATGGCATCACGAGAGGATAGCATCTGCAGGGTGGGCGCACTTGGGGAAGCAGTAGGGAACGGGAGGCAAGGAGACATGGGGCAGGTAGCAAGGGCTGGCCCTTGGCGCAGTGGCGTCTTCTCACGCACACCTCCCTGCGGCTGTGCCGGGCACGTGCCTGATGACTAAACATGAGAATCAGGTGTTCCTGAAGCTCCTGTACAGCGTCTGTGCTAGTGCCCCAATCGGGGAGCCGCTGCACATCCACGATGGGGGGGGCAGCAGGCCGGCCAGCCACAGGGGCGACTTGCGCAGCGTGATGGCGACGGTGCGGGTGCTGCAGGCAGGGGGAGAGTGGAGGCGTGGTGTCATGGGGATGGTAGCTGGGCAGGCGGAGGGGGCAAGCCAAGCAGGTGCGTGATAGCACGCGGCAACACCGACAAGACAGGCAGCCGCCATGCTGCCCGACGCTTGCCTGCGGTGCACGCGGGTGCTTGTGGTGGTGCTCTTGATTGGCCAGGGCAGACACACACACGCGTGCAGCCGTGCAGGCTTCGCCAGAAAGAGCTGCAGGCAGGGGGGGTTCGAAACAGCAGGTCATGGCACTTAAACACAACACTTGAATTTAGCTGGCGGCGCAGGCGCCGCCACCAGGTGGGCCACCACAGCTGCCTAGAATAACAGTGGCACCGCATTTCCTGGGCCACACCTCGAGCTGCAGGCACGGGCCGCCGCCCAGTGGGGCGTCGGGGAAGCCCAGCGTCAGGCCGCTGCTGCTGATGGCACCTGCAGTGTCAGCACAGGTGGGAAGCAGCAGCTCACTCGGCGCAGGCAGCAAGGGTCGGCAGCTGGTTGACCGCCAACTAGCAACCTGGCAGTCGGCGGGCTGCACAAGTGCTGCACCCGCTGCACCCAAACTGCCGCGCGCAATCTCATGCAGGCCCTGCAGCCCATCCCTGCATGGTCCGGCTCCTACCTTCCACCTGCTCCTCCACTCCGAGCTCCAGCTCGAACCGGTCTGCGTGCTCTGCCAGCTTGCGCAGGCGCAGCCCCCGGCTGAGGCTCAGGCCCGGGACCTGCTGCTGGTCGGCGCTGCTGCTGCTGCGCTGCCGGTCGGCGCCGCCGCCAGGACCGCCAGCTCCGCTGCCTTCGGCAGCGCCGGCGGCGTCCAGCAGCAGGCGGCGCAGGCCTGCGGCGAGGCCCGCCGGCGCTGGCGCGCTGCAGGGCTCGACGCACAGCGCGCTCAGCGGCATGGGGCCTGCCGACAGCGGTTGCCCAAAGGTGTCGACCAGGCTGACGGCGGCGCTGCCGAGGTCCATGCCGTGGTCTGCCGGCAGCAGGAAAGCAAGCTGCACAGCGAGGGCGGGCGGGTGAGAAGGCAGGTTGGTGGCAGGCAGAACGCCTGGGTGCAGTGCAGACAGCGACCGGGCCTCGCATGCATCTCGACAAACCATCTTCATGCCTCATGCAATCACTCACAGTGCCGTCAGCAGCGCCCTCTCTCACCTCCTTGCTCTCGGCATCCCATGTCAGCGTGTCGATGACATGCATGTGGCGAATCAGATGCGCAGCAGCGCTCGCCCCGCTGGCCCGCTGGTGCAGCTGCAGCAGCTCCGCCATCGCCGCCGGCAGCGGCACATCGCGGGGCACATGCACCAGGTGCACACAGATCAAAGGGGTTGAACCTTCCTCGGCCAGCTTTGCGAATGCCCGAGACAACCGCAGTTTGCCACGCACCAGCAGCGGCTGCTCGGGGCCCACCGTCCAGCAGCACAGCGCGCGGAGCTCGAGGCGGTGCGTCTCTGGGATGCTGCACGCGCCTGCCAGCGCGTCTGCCAGCTGTCGCCAGCTGGAGGTGCCGGGCGGCAGCAGGCGCGACGCGCGCCGGCCCAGGCCCGCCGCCAGGTGCAGCAGCGTCAGCAAGCTGCCAAAGCGCAGGCCCGAAGGGTCGGTGAATGGCACGGCTTGGCAGGTGCTTGCCAGGTCGCCCCACGCCTTCAGTGCGGCCGCCACGCCGTCTGCATCTGCGGCACGGAACAGCGTTTTGGGCGGAGGCACTACTATCGGCTCAGTATCGCCAGCAGGCACAACTGCCGGCGTGGCAGCATGGCCGCAATGGCAGCAAGGCAGCAAGGGCAGCACGACAGCTCACCCGTCAGGGTTGGCGGCACGCTGGGGTGCAGCGGCGCGGGCGCCCAATCCAGGCACTCCCAGCAGTCGGTTTGGCCATATCGCGTCAGCAGGCCGTGTGGCAGCTCCGTTCCAAACTGATGCGGGGGAAAGAGGAGGAGGAGGAGGACGAAGGTTGCAGCCCCTGCACTTGTCTGTTTGCAGCTTGCCTGGCAGCGTGCCGGCCCACACCCCCCAGTCCACCAACCCTGGTGCCCCGGCATCCACGCCCCAGCGCCACTCTAGGCAAACCTAGCTGATCCCTCGGCCCTCCTTCCAGCGCACCCTCGGGTCGGTGACCAGGCGCAGGCCCAGCAGGGTGGGGAACAAGCGGGGGTCGGCGCCGCAGGCCAGCCGGACGTAGTCGCTGAGCGGGCCCCCGCCGCCGCTGGAGCGCACCATGTGACCCGTGAACAGCCTGTGCACACGAAGGGACGAGAGCTCGAAGAATGAGCTTGTCTGCTTGCTGCTGTCGACAGCAGTACCGTGACGCGAGCCTGCCGGGTGTGGGGGCTGCCCCAGAACGGGAAGTGCCCCTGCCGGGCGGCCCTACCTGGCGTGTTGGGCACGGCGCAGCAGCGGCGCCGCCAGAGCCAGCACATTTAGAGTACCAAGGTGATCTGGCACGGCAGGGAAGAGCATTGTGAGTCAGGGAAAGAGCATAGCAGCAGGGCGAGTAGGGCGACCGCCGCGGGCAGCTCCCGTGCAGCTCCGCCAGCGGTGGCAGTTGGTTCACACCTGGCAGGTTGGAGGTGTCGATGGCATCAAACCGTGGCGCAACATCGCAGCCCGCTGTCCCGCCTGCTGCGCCGCCTGCCGCGCTGGCGCCAGCCCAGCGCCCGCACAGCGCCAGCGCGTCGTAGCACCACACCCGCACCGCCACGTCGCGCCCTTTGCAGCAGGCCTGCCAGCCTCGTAGCAGCACTGCCAGGTCAGACAAGCAGGCCTGCGTGAGGGCGCGCGGCGCGGTGGCGGCGGCGACGCCAGCATGGCGCGCCGGTCGAGAGGCAGGAAGCTGAGGAAGGGCAGGGCGCCGTAGTGCACCAGCCAGGCACGAGAGCCGGGGTGCAGCAGGGTGGGGTTTACCGCCCAGCCGTCTGTTGGGGTGGTGCTAGAGCCGCCGGCGCTGCCGCCGCCGCTGCTGGCGTCGTTGGTGGCTGTAGGGGTGCGGTAGATGCTGCCTGTGATGAGGAACTCGAGGCATACATCTCGCAGACTCTGCAGCGTTCGGGGAGTTGAGGAGACACAGGCGCCGGGCGGCGGCGGCTCGCAAGGATGGGACAAGAAAGTGCGCTGCGGTCGTGCCTGATGTGCAGGAAAGCGCGACCCGCTGTGCCACGCGCGCTCCTGACCGTGCATGCATCATGCATCAGCCCCCCCCAAGACACTTGCCTGGTTCATCCCAGGCATGCTGGCCGCGCCGACGCCAACGCCGCGCCGCGGCGACGGCAGCAGGTTTTGCAGCGCCCCTATCGCCTGCCAACGGTGCACCTCGAGCAGCTCTGCAGCCGTGCTGATGCGACGCCCGAGCTTGGTTGACATCCTGGCCAGCAGCAGCAGCTGCCGCTCGCGCTCCACCTCTGCCACACCGCGCGGCGCACCCTCCAGCCAGCCACGCATGACGCGCTGCAGCGCCGCCGCCTGCTCGGCGTAGCCGGCATAGCCGCCGAGGCCACCTCCCGGCGACAGCAGCGCCCGCACCGCTGCCGCCAGGCGCTCCGAGTGCGCCGCCGACAGGCGCAGGCAGTAGGAGACACCCCACAAGAAGTCCAAATCATCTTCAGAGGAGGGGTCGAGCGTGCTGGCCTGCACAGCCAGGAGGAGCGAGCACGCACGTGCTGCTTGGTTGCAGGCGAGGGGGCGGACGCTGGGCAAGGCAGCCAGCAGAGGTCCACCCCACTCCCGCCAGAGCACCTCCACCTGTGCGCCAGACTCGTGCACCCCACCCACCAGGTGCAGCAGCAGCGCGCCACGTGCGGCGTTGAGGGGCGAGTTGTCGCAGAGGTCAAAGGCCAGCCGGCTGGGGCCGCCGCGGGCGCCCGAGGCAGCGGCGCAGCCGGCAGCGGTGGCCAGAGCGTTACGTACGTCGCCGAAACCCAGCAGCAGCACCTGATGTGATCAGCGAGAGGTGATTGGGGCAGCGGCATCGGGGAGAATGCTCGAGAGTTACCATGATGCTGCCAAAGAGGCGGGTGCGGCAGTGGCCATGGCAGCCAGTGCGCTGCACTGCGACAGGCGTACCCGGTGCTCCGCCTGCTGTGGCTGGCTGGGGCGGTATAAATCTCGATACTTGTGGTTGCCGAAAGCGTAAATGAACGCCACATTTTCTGTGGGAGCAATTAATGGGTGATTGAGTTGGGGCGGATGTAGGGTGCCGCCTGCAGAGCTGCCGGTCGATCAGTGCGCCCGAGCTCGTTGCCTTCATCGAGCAAGCCGCAGCACGGCTGCGCCTGCACCTCCAACCTGCAAAATAGCGGAGCCTGCCCAGGCTTTACCTACGAGGTACCGCCGCTGCGGTGACGGCGCCCAGACGGCGGCCATTGTGCTGGACCGGCCCGGGAGGGTGGCGGTAGAGGACCGCGGTGGCGGCGGCGTTGTTGAGTGCGCGCTTGCTACGCGGTCATCTGCATCTGCTTTACGTGTTACCGCTGGTAACGCGAACCGAGCGCCGCCGACCGCTGCAGCGGGGCTAGGCTTTCGATCGAAAGCGAGGAAAGGTCTATCTTATGCAAGGACGCGCAGAAAGACAACAAAGAGGGCCGACGAGGGCCACAGGAAAGCTTAGATGGCACCAGCGGCCGACCCGCTGCTGTGGCTGCTGCCGTCGCTGCTGCCGGCCGTGCTGTCTGTGCTGCCCGTGTTGTGGGCATGGTTGTGGGACTCGCGCGGCCCTCTTCACGCCACCACACGTCCTTTCGTTTTATGCATACCATGCACCCTTTGCGCGATCATCCCAGGTTGATTGTGGTCCAGTTTACAGCGCACACACGAAATCAATTGATGCACTGGCACACAAACACTCGCGCTCTAGGGTGGCGACGGCCTTCACTTCTTGAAAGCAGCAAAGTTGAGTTTGATGGTGGAGCGCTGCATGGGCCCGCTGGAGGCGCCGCCCGCCGCTGGCGCAGCAGGGGCCGCCGCGGCCGCTGGCGGCGGCGCCGCTGCCGCCGCCGCAGCCAGCGCGCCCTGCAGCCGCTGCTTGGTGGCCGCCGGCAGCTCGGCTGCCACGGCACGGAAGGCAAGCGCTGCCGGGCCTGCTGCCAGGTGGGTCAGCAGTTTGACCGCCATGTCGACGAGCAGCGGGGTGGAGGGCGAGGTGGGGGCCGCCACCTCGATCAGCAGCGGCACCAGCAGGCGCAGCACCATAGGCTGCTGACACTCTGGAGCAAGGTTGACTGCCAGCAGGCCAGACTTGAGGGTCTCCGCCACCGCCTGTCGAGCACGGGGGTGCGCGGGCGGGGGCTATCTGTGGTACGACTGCAGGCCTCCCTCCCCTCCCCCCCCCCCCCAAGCACTGCCGGCAGGCATTCCCTCTCCATGCGCCGCAGGGCCCCAAAGCATATCATGCAGCGCACCCCCCAGCCCTCTTCCAGGAAATCCTCACCTGGATCTCAGGCTCCCCCAGCGGGGCGCCGCTGTCGTCACTCATCAGGTCGTGGACGCGCGCAGCGGCGCCCGGCAGCGCCGCCGCCACGCAGGCCAGCCCCCAGCGGCGCTGCGCCGCGCCGCCCAGCTGCAGCTGCTGCTGGAGGTAGGCGCGCAGCGCCGCCAGGCAGGGCACGCGTGCCGCGGCATCGCCGCTGCCTGCTAGCTCTCGTAGCACATCGAGAGTCAGCTGCCGCGCCGCAGCTGCCACCTCGCTGCCACCGCTGCCGAGGGACAGGCCCGCCAGCGCCACGCCTGCCGCTGCTTCGTTGGCCTCCGCTGCTGGTGCCATAGCCGCCGCTGCCGCAGTGCTCTCACCGAAGGGATCATCGCCCCAGTCATCGTCGTGCTGCTCTGCTGCTGCGGGCGCTGCAGGAGATGCTGCTGCTGCCTCACCCGGCCCTGCAGCTGGCTCTGCTGCCTCAGCCTCAGTGCTCCCTCCAAATGGATCGTCTCCCCACTCGTCCGCCTCGCCCTCTGCTGTCGCTGCTGCCTCGCCGCCGGTGGGCAACCCTTCCTCTGGCGCTACTGCTGCCCCTGCAGCCTCCTCTGCTGCAGGCGCGTCTTCATCTCCTGCAAGCGCCGCTTCCGCTGCTGCCTCTGCTCGTGCGGAGCTCGCTGGCTCCCCAAAGGGGTCGTCCTCCCAATCATCGTCTCCAAAGTCGTCTGCCGCTGCTGCCGCTGCTGAGGGTGCCCCCGCTGCTGGTGCTGGCACGTCCAGTGCTGGCGAGGCGACTGCTGGCGCTGCAGGCGCGTTGCCAGCAGCGGGAGCTTCAGGCAGCGGGCCCAGCGCGCCTCCCAGAGCCAGCATGCCGCTCACTGCTGCCTCCAGCTGCTGTGCTGCGCCGGAAGCGGCACCGTTGCTGCTGCTCCGTGCGATGTGCACCAGCAACTGCACTGCCGCTGCCAGCATGGTCTCTGCTGGTGGCAGCTGGGCACCGTTGCTGCCACCATGGGTGCCTGCAGGAGGCTGCTCCTGCCAGGTCGCTGCCGCGGCGGCAGCGTCACTCAGGAACGCTGCTCCCGCTGCAGGCACGCCTTGCTGGCTGGAGCCGACTGCCACAACACCCAAGTCCAGTGCCTGGTGCAGGCAGGGCAGGAAGTCTGAGGCCGCGCTCGCTCCCAGCAGCTGCTGCAGTACAGCCGCCAGGGCATCGCTGGCAGCCGCAGCAGCTCCCTCGCTGCTTGCCGCCAGCTGCAGCACTGCCCGCGCAGCCGCGGCCACCTGCAGCTGCACGCCAGCGCCGCCAGGCAGCTGGCGGAGCACCGCAGTGGCTGCCTCGGCAAGCGCCGCCAGCTGGCCGGCCGCCGCCAGCCGACCAGAGGCTGCTAGCGGCGGCAGCACGTGCTGCAGCAGCTGCAGCAGCAGCGCCGCCAGCTCCTGCGTCTGCTCTGCCCCCAGCCACCCCGCCGCAGCAAACTGCGGCGCGGCCAGCCGTCGCAGCGCTGCCAGCGCCGCTGCCAGCGCAGCCAACGCCTCCTCCACATCATCCTGCTGCGCCTCGCTGCTGTTGCCTGGCGCGGCGGCATCGCTGGCCGCCGCCGCCGCATGTGCTGCTGTGCTCAGAGCCATCTGCGCAATATCGAGCAGGACGGCATGCTGCTCCTGTCCTGCTGCGCCCTCGCCGGCGGCCGGCTGCTCTGCCAGCACGCTGGTGGCTGCGTCCAGCGCTGCAGGCCAGGACCGCAGCAGCGCGGGGCGCACCGCGGCCATGACAGCCGCCGGCGTCGGGCCCGCAGCCGCTGCCGCTGCCGCCGCCTCCGTTGCCGTGCTGGCAGCCACCCCGTTCGCTGCAACCTCTGGCTGGCAGAGGAGGAGACGGTAGGTGGCATGCACCTCTGCTGGCTGAGTGCACACTGCCACGTAGTCCTGCAGCAGCCTGCAGTCAATCATCCGCGGAAGGGGAGACGAATGGATTGGACAACTTTTCAAGGTGTTCACGCACGAAGTCGCTGCGAGAAAGCACTGGGCACAACATGCAAATTTGGCAAAGGCAAAGCAATGCGCTGCAAGATGTGTCTTTATCCGGATGCAACAGCCCCAGCCCCAAAGGCCACGCACCCGAGCCAGCCGACAAGCAACAGGCGCTGGTGGGGGCCCTGCGCCTGGCGCACCACCCGTGCGATGGGGCTGTCGGCCGGAGAAGCTGCTGCCAGCACAGCGCAGTGAGCATGCGCCTCGAGGAGCGCTACTCGGGCGCGCACACCCACCCACTCAGCATACAGCTGATCCTGCACAGCAGCGAAGGATGGCTTGGCATGGGCAGGTGCCAACCGAGCTGGGGCAGCGCAGCCTTGGAGCACAGCAGGGCGCAGCGTCACGCGTAAATTCGCACAGGCGACTGTGTGTTCCCTTGCCGCCCCACCTGCACGCTGCCGTCCGCCTGCGCCAGCGGCGCCACCAGCAGGCCCATAAGGCGCTGCAGAACCGCCGCATCCCCTCCATCCAGGCCCTTCTCCAGAAATGCTGCCGCCAGAGTGGCGCCGGCGGCGCTCAGCGAGGGCGCCGCGCCCACTGCCAAGCTGGCGCTGCAGGCAGGAATGAGGGTGAAACGGAGAGTCAGGCAAGGATGAGGAAAGTGCACACAAAGTGACACAATTTTGCTATTCTATACATCAGGCTAACTATAACATAAATGCTACTAGCTGGCACCATCCCACTCACCGCAGCGCCGACACAATGTGTGCCTGGTACAGCTCCATCAGGCGCGCCCCCTCCACCATCGAGTCTGGCGCGTCGCCAAAGCAGGCCAGCACGGCGTGCATGAGGCGCACGCCGCGTGGGCGCAGCGCCTGCAGCGAGCGGGACGGGGGACCAGAAGGTGCTGGATGTGGCGAGGCGTGCAGCAGGAACGACAGCCCACCAGTAGCCGCGAAAATTGCACGCGACAGGCATGCTTGCAATGCACGCGTCGCTCCAGGCCCAACCACACACCAGGCACCCACGGCCCACCTCCAGCTGTCCAGAGGCCATGCGGAACGCTAGATCAACCAGCTGCTGCAGGCGCAGCACCAGCCAGTCGCCGCCCTGCCCCGCCTTGGCCGCCGCCTGCGCCGCCGCCAGGTCGGTGTGCCGCGCATCCGCTGCGCACACCAGCGGCGGCAGGCGGTGCAGCAGCTGCGCCGCAAACAGCCGCGTGCGCAGGCGCGGCGACAGCGTGGGGCCTTTGGCTGCGTCGACGGCGGCCGTGGGGGCAGCAGGCTGCGGCGCTGGTTTGGCGGCGGCACCCACTGCGCCCTCCTCTTCCTCCTCATCGCTGTCCTGCACCGCCGCCTGCGCCGCCGCCGCCTCCTCGGCGGCCGCGGTGCTGCCGGGCGCGGCGGCCATGACCACCTCGGAGCACAGCATGAGCCAGCGGGAGGGCTCGGCGGCTGCTCCCGCTGCCAGCAGCGTGCCCAGCGTGGCCTGGATCTGGCTGGCAATGGCCGGGTCTGAGGAGGGTGGGTGAGGGACAGGAAGAAGAGTGCCGGGCACACGTATCAAGACCGTGAGAGCAGGCGAGAGGATGCCACAGGGCACAGCCAGCGATGCGGCCTACTGCAAGTGAATGGCTTGTAACAGCAAACCACTCCACCCAAACCCATGCACACCTGTCTCAGAGTCCAGGGCAGCAAACAGAGAGGCCTCGATGCGTTCCGTCAACACCGCCCCTGCGTCACGCTCTGCCAGGTGGCGCAGCGTGTCGGCGGCGGCCTTGCGCAGGCGTGGCTGGCGCGACAGCAGGTTGCTGCGGGGAGACATACAGAGTACAGCGGATCGTGGCGGGCGCAAGTGGGGGGAGACTGGCACATATGACTCAACACTACAGTGCCAAATGCCGGCAACAGCAGGCACTGAACACCCCCCCACCCCATCCACGCTACACACCTGACCAGCACCGGCAGGTGGCTCTTTGCGGGCACCGCCTGCGGCGCGAACAGCACCAGCATCTGGGCATACAGCACCGTCTCAAGGGCAGCAGACACTGCGTCGTCGGTGCGCCGAGGAGCACCGCCTGCACGGACGCAGGGGCGGTAAGTGGAACGGTGAGCAGTAATGGTAGGCAGCTCGGGCAGCGCATGGGGAGGAGCACGAGGACACCGCGGACGGCTTACGCTGGGCGTGCCACTTGTAGGCAGAGGCAGGGAGGACAGAAGCACGCGTGCATGTCAGCCTGGCACATGGGCACTCACATCCGTCCTCGAGCGCTCGCATGTCGTTGATGATTGCCTTGCAGGCCAGGTAGGGCCGAGAGCCAAAAGAGTACTCTGGGCCCAGCAGCGCTACCGCCGCGTTGGCCAGCCGTCCTGCCGCGGGCAGCAGGCCAGGCAGCGAGTAGGCCTCCTCTGCTTGGGCGGACAGGGGGAGGAGCGAGGGGTGAGACGTTGAGTGATGGAAAGGCTGCGTGTCCCTGGGCAGGGCTCTTTCTGCATGCAAGCGTTACCATGCCCCATGCCACAGCAGCTGCCTCAACCATTCTGCACTCGCCTGACAGCAGCATGCTCTCAGCCAGGCCCAGCAGGTGGCGCAGGTGCGGCACAAACGCCAGCCCGGCAGCGTTGGCCAGCAGCAGCATGGCGTGCATCACCCACACGCTGCGACGAAGGAGAGCACGTTGGCAGGGGAGGGTGGTAAGGAAGGCTAGCTCGAAAGGGACCCTGACCAGCGACAGCCGACGCGCGACAGGCGCCTGAAATTCGCCTTTCGCTGCCACTGCTGGTGCTGCTTCAACGCCCCTCCCCACCCACTCCTCGCACACCTGATGGAGCGGTCTGATGCGCGCGCCACCGCCGCCAGCGTCTCCGTGGCCACAGGCAGCACCGCCTGCAAGCTCAGCCCGCCGGCGGCACGGGCGCACGCGCCCACCGCCAGCGCCAGCGCGGCGCGCCGCGGCAGGCTGGCCGTCTCCGCCATCTCCTTGCACAGCGCGCGCACCAGCTGCGACGTCGCCGCGTCTGGACCCAGCTGTGCGGACGCGGCGTACAAGTCTGCCGCGGCGCGCTGCAGCGCCACGCTGCCCGCGCTCTCCTCCAGCACCTCCTCTGCCAGCTGGCGCAGCCGCGGTGCCGCCTCTGCGCCCGCTGCAGCCAGCGCGCCGCGCCCCCCGGCTGCCAGCTGCGCCGCGCCGGCCAGCGCGGCAGCGGCGGCCGCCATGGCCGCTGCCTGCCGCTTGGCGACTTCCACCCTGTCCTTGCGGCGCTGAGGCCCCGCTGGCCCCATGCCGCACTGCGCAATGCTGATGAGTGCGTCCAGAATGGCAGCCTGGTTGACAGGCGCCACCGCTGCCAAGATGCGCCCCACCAGCGCAAGCTGCGCTTCCAGCAGCGCTGCGCCCAACGCGCTCGGCTGCGGGTAGGGCGACGCTGCCTGCACGTCGGCTGAGCCTGCACCTGCAGCAACAAGGATGGCAATCGCATGGCAGTCGGGACTCTACGATGTTCCCGAGCTGCGCTTCCAGAGCACTCCAGATGCAAAGATGCGCCGCCTTTTATTGTTATGCATCCACAGCTGCATGCTGGGCGCTGCCTCTCCCAAGCAACACGCACTTTCCAGCTGAGCTGCATCACACCCAGCCTCACCAGTGCTGCCGCTCGCCTCGCCTCCGTCCTCCTCCTCCCGCTGTTCGGCCATGGCATATCCGATGCCCGCGCGGTTCCCCGCCTGCCACGGGTGGATGTGCGGCCCGCCAGCCACCCCTTCAAAGCTGTACAGGGCTCGCTCCAGAGGGTCCCTCCCCATCTGCCAGGGCCCCAGCAGCGCATCGCCAGGGTTCAGCCAGCGGCGCAGCGCCGAGTGCAGCATCTGGCCGGAGGCCCCCGTGGCAGCAGACCTGCGCAGCCGGGGGGGGGGGGGGGGGGCGCAGGGAGCAGGGGCTGAAGGGCCAGCAGTGGACGCAAGTCAGGCGCAGCCAAGCCAGCAGGGATGACGCACCCAGCCCTGCACCCTTGCCACACCCCACCTGACGGTGCGCATGCACAGCTTGGTGAGAGCCTCCTGCTCTCCCGCGTAGGCGGCAGGGCTGGGCAGCGCGGCGTACGCCTCCAGCAGGCGCAGCTGCAGCAGCGCAGCGGCGCCGGCAAACATGCCTGCAGGGCCGCCCTTGCCACGTGCCGGCTCCTGCAGGAGGGCAGCAGGGTGGGGGTTAGGGAACTGGGCAGTATGAAGCCAAGCACAGCATGCAGGTCGGGGCAGGGGCAGCAGTACCAGCGACAGTTCTCGCCAGCTGCATGACAATCGCAGTTGTTTTCACCTGCAGGGCAGCATGCGCGGTCAGCACATCCAGAGTAGGCTTGAGCAGGCCAGCGGCGCATGCGTACAGCGCAGCCTGCTCGACACGGGGGGCCGCCGCCAGCGGGCCGGTGATGCAGGCCAGCAGCGCCTGCAACGCAGCGGTGCGCCACCACAGCTCCATGGCAACGACGTGGTCCAGGTTGGACTGGGGAGGGGGGACAGGGAAATAATACGTCCGTGGGTGTGTGGAGGGAGCATTCTTGGTGACAGCAGGCAGGCAAGGAAGGGGCAGGTTGCAAGCTACACGGCCAAGCGGCACACAGAAGTGCGGCACAGGCGCTGCATGGGCAGCCGTTGCCTGCAGACAGGCTTTCGCCTTCCCTTCCATGCCTGCGGAGCTATGACTTGTTCTCACCACATTGCTGCAGTACCGTCGATCGAGCTCAGTCGCTGCGTCTGCCCCCAGCGCTGGCTCGAACAGTGCCAACAGCTCGGCTGGCGGGCGGCCCACCAGCGCGGCTGGCAGGCTGGCGCAGAGCGAGCCGAGCAAGATGTAGCCAGCCTCGCGTTCTAGACAGGCCACCACGCCCTGCACGGAGGAGAAAAAGCAAGCATCGCTAGCTCAATAGAGACAGATCTGAAGTGACACACCTACATCTGACCAGACAGCTGCCTCCACAGCAACCACATACAGCTACTATAGCTGCTACACTCAGCTGCTCACCTGTTGGGACTGCGGACTGTTGATGAGGCGTGCTGCATAGTCCAGCACCGCTGCCAGCAGGGAGGAAGGCACGCCCAGCGGCAGGCGGCCTGCCGCCGCCACCAGCGCCGCCCCGCTCAGCGCCCAGCCGTGCACTGCATCCAAGGAATTCAAGGGGGTGGTGAAATTGTCATAATCAAGCCCTGCAACAATATGCAGGGAGGACCAGGCAGGGCTGGATGTATGCGTAGCACATCCTGCTTTGTGCAGCGCTCACAGACCCCACATCCACCAGGTGGGTGGAGGCCTGACGCCAAATATGCTCGACGGCGCCTACCTGCATTCATGTCTGGCTTGAGCTTGACAGATCCCACGCCGCGTGGCGTCCCCGGCACGCTAGGCCGCGAGCGGTCGGGCGGCGCTGAGGCGGTGGCCGCGATAAGCTTCTCCAGCGCTGCGTGCAGGTTTGCCAGGCTGGCGCTGACGAGGCGCGCCGCTGAGGCCGGCTCCGCCACAGCCAGCGCCGCCACCGCTGCGGCAGCCTGCAGGCGCAGGCAAGCGTGCGGCCCTGCCAGCTTGGCGCCAATGGCTGGCTCCAGCTCAGCTCTCTTCTCGCTGCTCACTTCTCCCAGCACCTCGAGCAGCAGGGCCATGGCCTCCAGGGCTGCCACCCCCACGGGCGTATACTGCCCCAGCGGCGTACTGCCCAGCAGTGCCGCCAGCCGGTCGAGCAGCAGGCGCTGCCCACCCTCGCCCAGCTGCTCGATGACGCCCACACGCAGCACGTACAGCGTGCAGGCCTGAGGGAAGACGGATGGGGAGGGTGAACGGAGAGCAGGTAGGGGTGGCCTGGGAGCGGCGAGGCTGCTCAGCAGCACACGCGCCACACTAGCTATCAGTGCCCTGCGGCGGTACAGTCAGCTGTGCAGCATGCAGCGCCGTCTGGGCCCCAGCCCATGGCCTCGCGCACGCATGCCACCCCACCTGCGCATGCGGGCGCTCGCCGCTGCCGGTGCCCAGCCCAAGCTCGCCCTCTCCAGGCACTATGGAACCCTCCTGGTAGGACCCGGCAGCCAGACAGGCCGCCCCCAGCATTTCTACCACGCGCAGCGCCAGCTCAACAAAGGCCTGCAGAGGGGGAGAGGGGGAGGCATACAGCAGGCAGCAATCGAATGGATGTAGAAGCGGTAATATAACTGCACGAAAACTTGATGGCCAGGCCAGCATTGAGAGCCGCCCAGCACGCGCCCCAGCGCGCGCTCCCGCCTGCCCGCGAGCCTGTGCCCACCCGCTCCCACCTGTTCCTCCACACTTGGCCGGCTGGCTGTGAGGTAGGCCACCCAGGCCTGGGCCAGCGCTGTGCACGAGGTGCGGTTGGAGTAGGATGCCGCCTCCACAAAGGGGGTGGTCAGGCACGCGGTCGGCATGTCTGCCAGCGCCCTGTCCTGCGCTGCAGCGCTCTTGGGCTTCTTTTCCAGCGCCCGCACAGAGTCGCGTGCCGCGTCTGGGGGGTGGTGTGGGCAAGTGGCCCAGGGGGTGAATTGGGAGCATGGGCACAGGGCAGAGAAAACAAGGGTGGCAGGGATGCGACGGGCTGGAACGTGCAGGCAGCTTTGCAAGCCCGCTGTGGCCCCTTCATCTGCACACGTGCACATCCTATTCAACAGACCTTTTGCTGCACACACACACCTGAGGATGCTGCCACCGCGATGGCGCCCAGCGCCTGCGCAAACGCAGCGCGCACGGCGGCGCTGCCGTCCTCCAGGCATGCCAGGCACAGGGCCTTGGCGGCCTCAAACCCTGCGCATGACGTGGCACAGGGAGGTTTCAAGGCGATTGCTTTTGGGCAGGAGGGGGTGCAGACCAGCGTCTGTTTCCCAACGTCTGTTCCACATCCGCGCCCTTCCCCAACCCGCCACTGCCACCGCCGCCGCTCCCGCTCACCCGACAGGGAGTTGGCCCAGAGGAAGGCGCCGCCGCAGGCCCCCAGCGCACGCAGCACGTTGGCGCAGCCCAGGCGCGTGGCCTCCCCCGCCTCGCGGCCCCCCAGCACGCGCTCCACGCAGCGGAACACGTCGGCCTGCAGGGGGAAACAGGGAGAGGCAGGCAGAATGGTGACACAAACACACGACAGAGGCTTCAAATGCCGGGTCTGCTGCTGATGAGTGTGCTTCCGAGTCAGCGTGTGCTGCACGCTACCCGGCCACCAAATGAACGACCGGATGCCCCTGGCGCATACATGCACGGCCTGGGCATGGCGGTGGCCGCCGCCCACGCCCTCCACAGCCGCCGCCAGCACACCCAGGGCTGCCTGCAGCGTGCGCTCCCCCAGGTGCCTGCACCAGGGAATGCGACGAACAAACGCCGGTAGCTTTTGCAGCCAGATTTTACTCGACTGTATGCTGCCCTGCCAGGACGCTTGCAGGCCACAGGAGCACCCCACAGCAGCAACCGCTGCTCCCAACCGCTGCTCCCCCCTCACTTTGCGCCGCAGTATTTGGCTGCCACCGCCACCGTCTCCTGCACGCCGATGGACAAGAAGCGGCCCTGCGCGTAGTACAGCGCAGCCATGCACTCCAGCGCCCCCAGCCGAATGTCTTCTATCGTGTCCTTGCTGCACCAGCGGCAGGGGGGGGGTGGGGTGGGGTGGGGCGTGCAAGCGCCAGCAGCGAGCAGCGCGCACCCAGAACACAGATGCGCCTCGCGGCCATACAGCTCTTGTGCTCAGGCTGCCCAGCTGGCTCGGCTCGCACCCTTTGTGTCTGCTGCGCCCGCTGTGCCTGCTGCGCGTGCTGCGCCCACCCACCTGAAGGCCTCCCGCGTGCCCAGGAAGAGTTGCAGGCTGGAGACGCGCGAGTAGAGCGGCAGCTGGTCGCCCGCGGCATACAGCTTTGCCAGCACTTGACAGATCAGACGGCGCACCTGTTGGGAGGCAGGGGACAATGAAATTCGTGGTACGGGCATGCGAGTTGAGGCAGCAGAAGTACCATGTGGTGAGCAGCACGTTGCACAGTTGAGGCGCCGGCCACGGAAGGGAACACGGCGGGACGCTTGCGGGCGGCGGCATGGCAGCCGAGGCAGCGCAGCCTGTACACGGGACCCCCGCGTCCGCACTGCATCCTCCTCCTGCATGCAGCTGGCAGGCCAGCGGCAGGCCAGCCAGCACCCACCGGCGGCGGCGCCCCCTTGAGCAGTATGTCCACCACCGCCTCCTCGCAGCGCCGCTGATACTCCTTGACTTCTGGCCGCTCGCAGCGGTCCAGCGTCACCACCAGCTTCTGCAGCAGCTGGAAGCACTGCACCACATCGGGCCTGGCGCGCCCGCGCGCATTGCCCACCTGTGCAGGAGCGAAGAACGGGCAGGTGGGTGCTGGCCGGATGGGACAGGTTCGTGGTGCCTGGCACCAGGCGGCAACGGCGCGGCCGGCAGACCCCCGGACGGCGCTCGCTGCACCGCAAGGGCGCGCGCTCCCTGCCTGCCCCACCCGCGCACCAGCAGCTCGAGCTCCGCCACCCAGATGGGGAAGCCCAGCAGTGCCTCTTCATCCACAAAGGCCAGGCTGCTGGCGGCAGTCGCCAGCGCCGCCATGGCGGGCGGCGGCGGGTGGAGCGAGGGGATGGAGCGAACGCTGGCGCGTGCTGCCTGCGTGCGATCGATACGGCGCGCCTACTTGGTGCCCTGAACGCCAGCAAACAAGAGCTGACCGACGATCGCAACGAGGAGTTGGGCTGCGGTGTCCCTGCGGTGTCCCTGCTGTGCTCGGCATTGACAGGGCAGGTTGCCGCCGCTGTGGGCGTGGAATGAGGGAGATCGAGGGAGAGCAGGAGGTCACCTGGCGCGCTGCGGGTGCTGCGCTCGCTTGCGAGCAGCAGAGTGCTGCATGTCGCGTTGATGCATGTTCAGCACAATGACCTCGAGCTGACCTTCACAGCCGCAGGCTCTCGGCGCAGGCCAGCACATGCAGACGCCTGCATCGTGTTTCTTTGCGTAGCGAGCAGCAGGCCGAGCAGCGACTAGCCCATCGCCTGGGGTCATGCAGGGGCCGCCGAAAGGCGCCCCTCAGGGGGCCGCCGCGCCGCCAGGCGCCGGCCCCGCCAAGCCGGCCGCTCCCCCTGCAGAGCCGGACCGCCAGGCGCTCGTGTCGACAAAAGATGCATTCAAGGAACCCAACATACCGCGCAAAATGTGGGTGGGCGCGCCCAGGGGCTTGTGTGCTCCGTTGCCGCCGCCGCTGCTGCCTGCCGCCACTGCCGCCGCGCGCCCACCCCGCCTCGTCCTCTCCGTGCAGCAAGCAAATCGAGTTTGGCGTGATGAGCCCAGCGGAGATCGTCAACGTCGCAGAGTTTCACGTGTACGAGCGTGCGCTGTACAAGGTGGGCGCCCCTCTGTTTTCAGACGCTGGCTGGCCGGGCTGGCGGCAGCTCATGCGCTGAACTCGGCTGCACCCGTTCCGGCAGCGCGTCTAGCGTGGTGCTACGCTGCCCTTGCGTGCCCTTCTCCTCAGCACCCATATACCCAACTGCCCGTCGCGTGCAGATGCCGGAGCGCCGGCCGCAGCCCAACGGCGTGCTGGACCCCCGGCTGGGCGTCAGCAACAAGCGCGCCATCTGCGACACGTGCGGCCAGGGGCTGACCGAGTGCACGGGCCACTTTGGGTACATCCGCCTGGAGCTGCCCGTCTTCCACATCGGCTACTTCAAAAACACGGTGCAAATACTGCAGGTGCGAGGGCGCTGCGGTGGCGGCGGGGAGAGATGCATGCGGCATGTGCGGCCCGCGGCGGCGGCTGGCGGCGGCTGGCTGCACAGGCCCGCTGCTCTCGCTCTCACCCACCGTTCCCGGCTGTCCACCAAAAACCTTGCACCTGGTCCCTCACCGTCAGGCCATCTGCAAGGGCTGCTCGCGGGTGCTGCTGCCAGATGAGGAGCGGCGGCGCACGCTGCGGTGAGCTGGCCGGCTTGCATGCCGAGGCAGCATACGTGTGCCCCCCAGCTGCCTGGCAGGGCGGGGCGGGCGGGGCGGCACGGGGCGAGCGGGCTGGGCTGCCGGAGGCAGCAGGCCGGCGGGTATGTGACGGCATAAGTTCACATCTGCCTCTCTCTCCATCAACGCTGGCCCAACCTTCGCGCAGCTCCCTGCGGTCGGCGCGCATCGAGCGCGTGCAGCGGGAGGCGGTGTTCAAGCGCCTGCTCGACCGCTGCAAGCGCGTGCGGCAGTGCCCCCGCTGCGGCGTCGACAACGGCGTCGTGAAAAAGGCGCCCAGCAGCCTCAAAATCGTGCACGACCCCTACTCAAAGAACGCGCGCCTCTCCGGCATGTGAGTGCTGCTGTGCGAGCCAAGGGCGCTCGGGTTTGGTTGCTGCGGGCGGTCAGGACTCCTCCAATCCCCACGCCGTGTGCCTCGACAGTGTGCATCTTGACACAGCCCACCACACCTCGCCCCGATGGCACCACCCGCCTCACGTACCGCAACCGCTCGCCCACCCGCCTGCAGCTACCGCCAAGAGTTTGACGACGCTGTGAAGCACAACGAGGGGCTGGGGGCGCACCTGAACAAGGTGGTGGACGACCTGCACCCAGTGCGCGTGCTGCAGGTGTTCAGCGCCATCCCCCAGGAGGTGAGGGAGGGGGGAGAGGACGTGGATGGCGGCAGGGCCGGAGTGCCGGGGGAGCGGCAGACCGCGGGCGGAAGCTTGGACCTGAGTGCTTGCCTACCGCCCACCCCTGAAACTCTGCTGCACCTCTCGACGTCCCCACCCCTTCACTCCCCACCCCCTTCACTCCCCACCCTTCTCCAGGACTGCGAGCTGCTGGACCTGCAGGGCCGGCCAGAGGACCTGCTGATGACCCACCTGCCGGTGCCGCCCGTCTGCATCCGCCCCAGGTGCGGCACGCAGCTGCGGGGCGTGGGGTGGGAGGGCAAGCGCGGCCCGCGGCAGCAGCGACGGCAGCAGGTGGCGGCAGACGAGCATAGTCCCCCTTTGAGCACATCGGGCCCGCTGCAGTCGACAGCGTGCCCCTGCTCCTTTCTCGCGGTGTCAGCTCATGCCTGCATGCTCCCCGCCGCGTGCCCGCCTGCAGCGTGGAGATGGACACGGGTGCGGGCAGCAACGAGGATGACATCACCATGAAGCTCATGCAGATTGTGGAGGTCAACAACATCCTGCGGCAGGTGGGAAGGCGTGGGGTGGGGGTGGGGGTGGTGGTGGTGGTGGGTGTGTGTGTGTGGGGGGGGTGGGTGGGGGGGGGGGGGGGGGGGGGTCGGAGAGGAGCACTGCGACAGGCGGGCAGGGCAGGCGCGCGACGGGAGGAGGGTGGCCGGAGAGGGGCGCTGTGGCGGGTGGGCAGGCGTGGGGAGGGGTTCGACCAACGTGGGGGCGGGGCCGCCCAAAGCGCCACACCGCTTGCGTCGTGTCACCGCTTGCCTACCAGCTCACGCCGCCCCCACACCCTGCCGCCTGGCCCCCTGTTCTGCCCCCCCGCCCCGCTGCTGCAGGGCCTCGAGAAGGGGCTGCCCATTGTGAACCTGATGGAGAACTGGGACTTCCTGCAGGTGCAGTGCGCCATGTACATCAACTCAGACCTGCCGGGCCTCTCCAGCATGTACAACCTGCCTGGCAAGCCCATGAGGTGGGTGGTGGGTGTTTTGGGGTTTGGTCAGCGTGTGCGTGGGTGGGGTGTGGTGGTGGTGGGGTGGGGTGGGGGCGGGGGGGGGGGATACAGGGCCGTGCATGAGACGCAGCGCAAGGAAGGTGCAGGGAAGGTGCATTGTGTGCAGGTTCTCCGGCTTTGTGCCCTCATCACAGCCACCCCTTTCCTCTCTGCCTGCCTGCCTCACCGACGTGCAGGGGCTTTGTGCAGCGGCTGAAGGGCAAGCAGGGGCGCTTCCGCGGCAACCTCAGCGGCAAGCGCGTCGACTTTAGCGGGCGCACAGGTGCGGCAGCCGCTGCCCCTCGTTTGCTTCGCTCTCGCTGCTGGCTGCAGCATACCTGTTGATGGTTCTGTTAGCAAGGTGTCGCTGCGTGCACCCTTGGCTGCCTCGCCAAGCCGACCATCTCCCCCACCTCCCACCTCCCACCGCAATAGCGTTCGTTGACACCACGGTCCTTGCCCCTCCTCTGCCTGAAGTCATTTCTCCCGACCCGAACCTGCGGGTGGACGAGGTGTGCGTGCCGCAGCTCATGGCCCTGGTGCTGACCTACCCCGACCGCGTGACGGAGCACAACATCGAGAAGCTGAAGCAGCGTGTGCTCAATGGTGGGTGGGTGGCTCCCAGCGTGTATCACCCAAGGGGCGGCGCAGCCAGCCGGGCTGCAAGCATGTGCAAGCTGCGTGCGTGTGGCGCACCAGCCACACGGGCACATCTCGAGCCCGTGCTGCGCCCGCCCGCCCTCCGCCCCCACCCCCCCACCCCTGCAGGCACCAGCCAGTGGCCCGGCGCCAACTTCATCCTCTTTCCCTCTGGCGACAAGGTGTACCTCAAGTTTGGCGACCGCCGGCGCATCGCCTCGGAGCTGAAGATCGGGGACGTTGTGGAGCGCCACCTGGACCGTGAGTTGTGATGGGCTGTTGTGGACGCTTCGGCGTGTGGTTGCTACGGGGTGGCTGGATGGCGGCAGAGAAGCGGAAGGCATGCGTGGGGACTTGCCTGGGAGTTCAACATCGGGGGCATTGGGGCAGGTGTTACAAATTGAGCGCAGAGTTGGGGGCATGTGCGTTTGTTTGCATTGGCACGGTCTGGGGAGCATTGCACGGCGCCACAGTATGTGCAGGCACTGTCAGTATGTCCTGGCACTGCGCCCAGATCGCCCTGGACTGCTGCCGCTCCCTCACGCCTCAGACACCCTCTGACCGTGCTCTCTGTGCCCCCCCTTCCTTCTATGCCCACAGACGGCGACGTGGTCCTGTTCAACCGCCAGCCCTCGCTGCATCGCATGTCCATCATGGTGAGCCCAGTGGCGCCGGCTTTCCGTAGCCTTCTCACGGCTGTGTTTTGCTGTTCCTGCGGCTGCTCCTGCTGCCGCTGCGGCGGGCGCCCTGCTGCGCGCGCGCTGCTGCACGCTGGCGCCGCTTCCGTCAGCCCGCCCACCCAGCCATCCACCCACTCTCCATTCGTCCGCCCCCCCGCTGCCAGGCACACCGCGCCCGCGTCATGCCCTGGCGCACGCTGCGCTTCAACGAGTGCGTGTGCGCGCCCTACAACGCCGACTTCGACGGGGACGAGATGAACATCCACGTGCCGCAGGTGGAGCGCTAGGACGTGTTTGGGCGTTTCATGCTTTGGGTGTCGGCAGAGGCAGTTCCAGCAGCAGAGGCAGTTTCGGCAGCGATCATTGGAGACCAGGTTGTGTGTGGCAGGCGCCGCCATTCGCGTGTGTAGCGATCAGTGAAGGTCAGATCGTGCGTGAATGCGCTGACGCCGCCTGGCCCCTGCGTCTCAACCCTCCTCCACCCCATTCCCCGAACAGACGGAGGAGGCGCGGGCGGAGGCGTACCACCTGATGGGCGTGATGAACAACCTGTGCACGCCCAAGAGTGGAGAGATCCTGATTGCGGCCACGCAGGTTCGCTGGGGGGGGGCAAGGGAGCGGTACTGACGTGTTATTGATGCTTGCAGAGGTGGCCCGGCGCATGCAGCGCTGGGAACGTTGCCTGGCGGCCAGCGGGCTGCTGTCCTGGCAGCTCGGCGGGTGGCAAGCAGAGGCAGTACCTTGCATGTTCCTCTCTGGTGCCCTGTCTACAGGACTTCCTGACGTCTGCCTACCTGCTCACCTCCAAGGACCGCTTCCTCACGCGCCCAGAGATCTGCCAAATGGTGGCCTACATGACGGGTAGGCGCCTCTTTGTCTCCCCTTTTGTTTGGTTGGTTGCCACATGGGTGGTAGGGAGGGGTAGGGTGTACAGGGGCCAGCATGGCTGTCTGCTTCGCCGCTCGCCCAGAGCATGCCGGTTGGGGGCAGTGCACGACTGGTATGTGGGTGAGCGGGTGGTTTGGTGGATGGGCGGGTTGCAGTGCAGGGCCTACAGCTGCGGCAGATGCGCAGCCTACAGGTCCCACGCCAGGTGCCTCGCCCATCCACCTGCCTGTACCTCTCACCCTGCCTGCCACCCTGCCTGCCTCCCCCCCCTCCGCAGACAACAAGCAAAGCGTGGACCTGCCGCCGCCTGCGATCGTCAAGCCAGTCGAGCTGTGGTCGGGCAAGCAGCTCTTCAGCCTGCTCATCCGCCCCAAGTAAGCGTGTGCACTGCAGCTTGGGCAGGGGGTGCAAGACAGACGCGTGCCTGCCGCCGCAGCTGTCATAGCCCCTGCGTGCCCCTGAGGGCCCTGGACCCCCTGTCTGACGACTGCCCGTACTGCGCTCGTCTCCCTCTTCCGCAGCGCCTCTGTCAAGATTTTCGCAAACCTGGAGACCACAGAAAAAATCTACACCAGCGGGCAGCACCTGTGCCCCATGGACGGCTTCGTCTGCTTCTACAACTCGCACCTCATCAGCGGGCGGCTGGGCAAGGTCACGCTGGGCGGCGGCAACAAGAGCGGCCTGTTCCAGGTGCGTGGCCTGCGGAAGCGTCAGTCAATGAGCAAGGCCGTGCTCGCGATTCGGGACACGGCTGGCTCTTGGCTGACCTGCGCCTTGGCTGCGGCGCCGGACTCTCACAAGATTCTCTGTGCGTTACTTCCTGTGCGCAGGTGCTCAATACCGACTACTCCCCTCGTGTGGCGGCAGAGTGCATGAACAGGCTGGCCAAGCTGAGGTTGGTCCAGGCTGGGGTGGCCACGTCGGCACCTCAGTCGGCACCTCAGTCGGCGCCTCGGTCGATGATCGGCGCAGCTGCCTCTCGTGGCACTCGTGGCAACGCTGATGGGGAGCAGCGGTGCACGATCTGGGGAGCAGCGGTGCATCCATGGTCCATGGCAGCCCGTCAGCGCGTGAAGCTCCACCGCTCTCCTCCTCTGTTGCCGCCTGCAGCGCGCGGTTCATTGGCGACCGGGGCTTCTCCATCGGCATCGACGACGTGACGCCCAAGGAGCGCCTGCTGAAGGCAAAGGCGGCCACGCTAGAGACGGGGTGAGGGCGGCAGCTCACGAGGGCGGCGGGTGGGAGGGAGGGAGGCGAGCGGCAGCCGCAGCCGCAGTCGCAGCCACAGTGAAGTCAGTCGCAGCCACTGCCCGTCGTTCGCTCATGCCACCACCCATTCCAACACCCTACCAACTCCTCCTCCTGCCCTGTGTGACAGGTACGGCAAGTGCGGCGACTTCATCACGCAGCACCGCAAGGGGCTCATCGACCTGGCGCCCGGCTGCGACGCCGACGAGTCGCTTGAAAACGCTGTGACGGGCGTGCTGAACAACATCCGCGAAGCAGCCGCCAAGGCAAGGAGGGGCCGGCGGGGAGGGGGAGACGCGCCACTGTTCTGTGATATGCTTGTGGTGGACCCTGGCAGCCACCGGCACAGCGTGTACTGTTCTCCCCACACTTGTGCTCATCCTGCCTCTGCCCCCCGCCTCTCCCTGCCACGCAGGTGTGCATGAACACCCTGCACTACCACAACTCCCCCCTCATCATGAGCCAGTGCGGCTCCAAGGGCTCGCCAATCAACATCGCGCAGATGGTGGCCTGCGTGGGGCAGCAGTCGGGTGGGTGGGCGCGCTCGTTGGGGCTGGGATGCGCGTTGGGATGGGCGTCGGCACACGCCAGGTGCTTGCGGACACGAGGGACCGCAGGTTGTGGTCTGCAGGTGGCAAGCGAGGCTGGGAGCATTTGCCTGCAGCCTCCGACCCGCCACTGTCCCGCCCGCCTGCCCCCCCCTTCCGCAGTGGGCGGCAAGCGCGCTCCCAATGGCTTCAAGGATCGCACGCTGCCGCACTTCCCGCGCGGCGACCGGTCGCCGGCTGGCAAGGGCTTTGTGGCCAACAGCTTCTACTCAGGTTGGTGGGGCGCACCGCACGTTGGTGGGACGCACCGCACTTCCCCGCCTATAAGTTTGCAGAGGGGTGGCGGGGCGAGGGACCCTGTGCAGCACGCCGTTGGAGGCAGCCCCCCCTTTTGTTGCCCTGCTGGCACCAGACGCACGCTTTCCCGGCCGCGGGCCAACTCCTCGCCCCCTGTCACCCTGCAGGCCTCACCCCCACCGAGTTTTTCTTCCACACCATGGCGGGGCGGGAGGGCCTGGTGGACACGGCGGTGAAGACGGCAGAGACGGGCTACATGTCGCGCCGCCTCATGAAGGTCGGTGGGTGGGGGCGCTGCTGCTGCTGCTGCTGCCGCTGCTGCTGCTGCTGCTGCTGCTGGATGATGAAGATGCTGGTGGTGGTCACGTGGCGGGCAGGCAGTAGGCAGGGCGCAGTAGCGCAGCCGAGCAGCAGGGCAGTCGGGCGCACACCCTCGGCATGCGTTCATGCTGGCACGCTGTCTCTCCTCCCTGCATCTCCTCCCTGCCACTCGCCCCGCCGCCCCTTCGTTGCCCCCCCCCCCCCCCCTCTTCCTGGCAGGCCCTGGAGGACTTGTACACTCACTACGACGGAACAGTGCGCAATGCAGCGGGTGGCATCGTGCAGGCAAGCTGCGGCTTGGGCCAGGGGCAGCACTGGCACACGCTGGGGTCTGGGGGCGGTGCCAGGGTTTGCGGCGCGGACTATGTCCTGCGCCAGCGCGTGCGCCCCCGTGCTGTCCGTGCCCCTGCTTGTCTCACTCACTGGATTCTACATGCCTCGCGACACACGCGCACACACACACTGCCTATGCGTGCAGCTGCGGTACGGAGAGGACGGGATGGACCCTGTGGTGATGGAGGGCAAGGGCGGCGAGCCGGTCATGTTCAGCCGAGTGCTGTCGGTGGTCAAGGCCAGCCAGCCAAAGCACCTGCCTGGACCGGCAGGCGCGGAGCGGCAGCGGCAGCAGCAGCCGGGCGCTGGCGCAGGGCCGGCGGCGATGGAGGTCGACGGAGGCGTGGTGGAGAGCCCCACGGCAGGCGGCAAGCGGCGGCGCGGAGCCAAGCGCCCGCCCGCCAGCCCCGCGGCAGCGCGGCCGCTCAGCCCTGGCAGCCCCATGGGCAGCCCGCTCAGCCCGCGGAGCCCCACCGCGGCAGCGGCAGCGGCGGCGGTGCTGGCAGCAGCGGCGGACGGCAGCGGGGGACGGCCGCTGGTGCCCCTGCCGGAGCAGCTGCAGCAGGCGGTTGATGCAGCCATGTCGTCAGGTGGGAGGCCTGCACCCGCCTGCACCTGCTTCCGCGCAACTGTGCTCTGCTGCCTGCCGGCCGTGTCCTGCCTCTCATCCTGCCATGCGTGGGCCGCAACTAGAGCTGGTGATCTCTCGTCTCCACGCTGCGACTTCCTGCCTCCCCCCGCTGCGCCCGCTGTGCCTCCTGCAGACCAACTACGTGGCGACAACGACTTCTGCTCTGAAAAGTACCGCGACAGCGTGCGCGGCTTCCTGGAGCAGCAGGTGGGGGCCCTGGGCACGGCGCGCTGCATGCATGCTTTGCACCAACGTGAGGCGCGGCAGGCAGGTGGGCTGGTGCTGCAGAAAAGGGCAGCGCCTTTTGCAAGAAAGCGCGCCTCCCGACGTGTCGACCCACAAGCACCCACGGTCGCCACCACCCGCCTGCCCCTCCCACGTCACCAGGTGTCGGCGGTGCGCACGGCGCGCAAGCGGCTGGGCCTGCCGGCAGGCCAGCGCGGCGCCTACGAGCTCGAACGCCTCGTGAACCCAGGTGGGCGGGTGTTGGAGCAGCTTCCAACCTTTGCATGCGGCAGTGCAGTCGCCGCACACTCTGGCGACGATATGACAGCATCCGAGCTTGCGGCTGGGGCTCGTGCCCTGCCTGCTCACACTCCCCAACAACGACGTGGCTGTCTGTTCACCTCATGCAGTCGGCGTGACGGCAGCGGAGCTCGCGACGTTTGTTGAGCAGTGCACCAGCCGCTACGAGAGCAAGCGCATAGACCCTGGCGCGACTGTCGGAGCATTCGGCGCGCAATCAATTGGTGGGTGGCGTGGAGACTCGCTGCGCGCGTCAGGGAGGTGTCGTGCTGGCAAGTGCAGCAGCACCCGTTCAACCCCAAACCTTCACACCCTTCCCGCCCACTGCACCACGCGTGCAGGCGAGCCCGGCACGCAGATGACCCTCAAGACCTTCCACTTCGCCGGCGTCGCCAGCATGAACGTCACGCTGGGCGTGCCCCGCATCAAGGAGATCATCAACGCAGCCAAGAACATCTCCACGCCCATCATGAAGGTGCGGCGCGGCATGCGCAGCGTGGCATGATTCGCTGCACGCCCCCTCTAGGCTGTGATGGAGTGCCCCCCCTCTCTACCGTCGCGCCGCTGCCGCTATCGTTGCCCCCCCAGCGGGAGGGGTAGGCGCCCGCGCCTGGGCCGCGGACGCGAGGCCCAGCCTTGGCTGATCCGTCCAGCGACTGTCCCTCCCCCGTACACACACCTTCCTCCCAACCAACCAACCAACGCAGGTGGCCCTAGAGATAGACAAGGACGAGACGAGCGCTCGGTTCGTGCAGGGGCGGCTGGAGCGCACGCGGCTGGGGCAGGTGGCGCGCCACATCCGCACCGTGCTGCAAAACGGCCAGGCGATGGTGGAGGTCAAGCTCAACCTCAACGCCATTGGGCAGCTACAGGTGAAATGCGCCGCAGCGCGCTGGCGGTCGGCCGCCTGTGCCTGCGCCTGTGTGGCACGCGTTGCTATGAAGGCAGCGCCAGCTCGATGGAGGCAGCCAGTCCGCCCACCCTTAACCTCACTCCCACCTGTCCCACCTCATTCCCGTCCCGCCTCGGCGCCTCCCTGCTCCTCACCCTTTTGCCCTCCTCTGCCCCTCCCGGCAGCTTGAGCTGGATGCATTTGAGGTGCGCCGCGCCCTGCTGGCAGCCCCCAAGCTGAAGCTCAAGCCGGAGCATGTCAGGTGCGTGCGGCCTTCGGTATTGACTGCAATCTCTTGGCTGTCTTGTGGTTCTCAGCACGTCAGGTGCGTGCGCTCCCTCCGGGGGGGCTTCAGTGGCTCGCAGTAGCGACGATCTTCTGTGTGTGTGTGTGGTTCTCTTGCTGGTGCTGCGGTGGTTGTGAGCAGAGCATGCCACGTGCAGTGTGGTGTGCTCGACGTAGCGCGTAGCTGCAGCCCAACCTAAACCCAAGTCGGAGCACGTCCTGGGCGCGCCGTGCCGTGCCGAGGGCAGGGCAGGGCAGGGCTGGGGACTGAGCAGGAGCTGGGTGGGTGGGCATTGCTGCCGAGCCTCCCGCAATCCAAGTGTGTCCCACCCGCATGCCCCCCAAACCCACCGCCCTGCTGCAGCGTGCTGGGGGAAGGCACGCTGGAGGTGCGCCCCCCCGACGACGGCAAGCGCGAGCTGCTGTTCCAGCTGCAGTGGCTGGTCACCGCGCTGCCAGAGGTCATCGTGCAGGCAAGCAAGCCGTGGGGAGTCCTCAGCACCGCTGGTGGGGTTGCACCCCTGGTGGTGGCGACGGGTGGGCTGCGTGGCATGCTTGAGACTGCTGGGCAGCGGGGCCAAACGGAGGCCGCCGCCCGCCCGCCCGCCCCCCCCACCCGCTCTGGGCACCCTGCTGTGCAGGGCATCCCCACCGTGGATCGCGCCGTGATCAACCGCCAGGAGAAGGACCAGAGCCGGTTTCACATACTGGTGGAGGGGACCAACCTGCAGGTGGGCGGGGCGGCACGGGTTCCACAGGCTTGCTGTGGCTGGGCAGATGTGGAGCCACCTGGCAGGGACGCAAGGAGTGGGCGCCGCGTGGGGCGCGCCGCAGCTAAACGCGGGAGGACCTGCAGGCGGGCGGGGCAGGCGGCGCGAACGTGACACAAACACGGTGGAGAACGGAGCCGCCGTGCTTGCTGTGCTGCGCGCCGTGTGCCTGGCTTACTGCGGCCCCCCTCCCAGCCCGTCAACGCCGCAACCTCTGCGCTCTGCCCGCGCTCTGTTTTGTCATCCATTCAATTAAATCATGTCCATCACTGTGCGTGCTGCAGGCTGTAATGGGCACGCTGGGCGTGAATGCTCGCTCCACCACCACCAACCACATCATGGAGGTGCAGCAGTTCCTGGGCATTGGTGAGGCGCTGCGGCAACCCTTCACGCCGCGCTGCTGCTCCTGCTGCTGCTGCCGCCTCCTGCAATGGTCTTCCCGCTGTCGCCGCCGCCATCTGCGGTGCCGGCGCCGCTTGCTGCAACTGCTGCTGCTCGCTTACCCGCCTTTCTTGCTTTGCCTCTCGCAGAGGCGGCGCGCAAGACCATCATGGACGAGATTCAGACGACCATGAAGGCGCACGGTGAGCTCTAGTCGGTCCCAGTCGGTCAGCTCCCCTTGAGAGCGCAAGCTCAGCAGGTGGTTTGCAACAGCAACGCCATGCCAGAGTGTGGACCTGATGCTGCCTGCAATGCGTCATGCGTCAAGAATACTAACATGCTGTCGACCCTCCCACCCCTGCAGGCATGATCATCGATGACCGCCACGCCATGCTGCTGGCAGACTGCATGACCTACAAGGCATGCCGCTGCCGCCACTGCCGCTGCTGCCGCCGCCGCCGCCGCTGCTGCTGCTGCTTGCGGGGCCATTTGCGCGGCAGCAGCGCGCGCAGGCTGCACGCCTGCTGCGCATGTTGCATGCTGCGATTGCGCGCGCCTGTGATGCAAGCACGCGTCGATGTCACCATCGCCACACCGATGCAGGGAGAGGTGCTGGGGATCACGCGCTTCGGCATCGCCAAAATGAAGGACAGCGTGCTGATGCTGGCCTCCTTTGAGAAGACCACCGACCACCTGTTCGATGCCGCCCTGCACGGCCGCTGCGACGACATCAACGGTGAGCCCAGCGGCAGCAGGCGCGGCAGGCGCGGCGCCGGCGGTGGCGGCGGCGGCGGCAGCGGCAGAGCAGCAGTGGGCTGACGGCGTTGCCGGCCTGCATGAGGAGAGGAGAGGCCGCCGCAGGCTTGCTGCCGTGCTGCCGACGCTCGTGCGACGCCTGCGGACACCCCTTTGCTCATCCGCCTTGTCGCCCCCCCTGTTCCTCCAGGCGTATCCGAGTCGATCATCATGGGTATCCCCATGCCCACCGGAACCGGCCTCTTCAAGGTCATGCAGCGCGCAGAGGTGGCGCCAGCGGTGCTGCGCCCCCGCCCGCCGCCACTGCTGGCCTTCTGAGGGGCGGCCGCCTGGCGGCCACTACGCCAGCCGCGGCGCTGCACCAGTGTGCGCCGCCGGCAGCGCCCTCCTGGTCGCGTGCTCCAGCGTCGTTGGCAGCTGCAGCTGCACCGTTCATAGGTCGTACCCCCACTCTCCCCATAGCGCGCAACCCACAGGCCACTCGCTCTCTACGCTTCCTGTAGCTCCCATTTAGAAGCAGCTAGCTCTGTGCATTTCATTACCTCTCCCTTCCCTTGTTGCTTGCTCACGTAGTGCTCTTCTCTCCTGCTGCCATGGCGTGCCCGCTGCGCCTCAAGCTTCCCCTCCTGCCCATTGCTTGCTCCCACTTGCTTGCCATGCTGTGCCCCACAGGTGCACCCGCCAATGCCCCCGCCATGCTTCAGACGCCAGCCTGCCTGCCATTGTGCGGCAGGCGTACGAGTGTAAGCGCTCCTCCTTGCAGAGCAGAGCGGTTGCGGCGCTGCTGCAGCTAGCTCGCCGCGCCACGCTTGGTTGCAGCAGCACAGCAATTAAACCGAGTTTTAGAAAAAAACCAGCAGCACCCCCGCACAACTGCAGCCCAGGCACTGGCAGTGCATGCGCCACAACGCTCTCCTCAGTGTGCTGCACAGCATCATGACAACGTGGTGTTACAGCTAGCGGCCTGCGCCTCCATGGTAGGGAGTTACGTCAGGATGCTCTGCAGCAGCACAGCCAGCGAGTCGGCGGCACAGCGGGTGTGAAACCCAGACGCCAACCAAATGAGGCCGCGCAAGTCAGCGCAAAAGCGGCGCCGCCCGCGCATCTCCTCGCTCAGGGGGAGGAGCACAGCCGGCTCCTGCTCTGTGTCCTCACTCTTGGGCCGGTCGTCTAGCGGCAGCGCGCAGCTGCTGCTGCTGGGCTGGTCGTCTGGCGGCGGCACGCTGCTGCTGTCGCCGCCACCGCTGCCGGCTGCCTGGCTGCCATTGCTGCGCTGCACCGCCAATGCTGCAAACGCTCGTGCGAGGCGCAGCGGCCCATGCCGCTCCTGCGCCGCTGCCACCGCTTCACGCAGGCTCAGCAGGCGGGCCTGGGGGGAGGAATAGGCAAGCGCAGGATGGGAGCGTGTGTGGGTGTGGTGGTGGTGGGGGTGGCGTGTGTGTGTGGTGGTGTGTGGGGGTGGCGTGTGTGTGTGGTGGTGTGTGGGGGTGGCGTGTGTGTGCGTGCGTGCGTGCGTGCGTGCGTGCGTGCGTGCGTGCGTGCGTGCGTGCGTGCGTGCGTGCGTGCGTGCGTGCGTGTGTGTGGTGGGGTGTGGTGGGGTGGGGTGGGTAGGGGTGGGTGGGTGGGTGGGTGGGTGGGTGAGGGTGGGGTGGGTGGGTGGGTGGGTGGGGTGGGGTGGGTGGGTGGGTGGGTGGGGTGGGGTGGGTGGGTGGTGGTGGTGGTGGTGAGGGGGGGGGGGGGGCGCGGCGGCGCAGGGAGGCTGCGTGCGGAAGCACCGCCTGGGCTTGGTTGTCCACCGCTGCCTTCCCCACCGGGCCGCCCCCCTCCTGCCCCCCCCGGATCCCTCTCCCCACCCCTCACATGCCACCCACCCACCTCGTGGAAGAACTGGATGCCGCCACGCTCGCGGTCCTGGCCATCCACGACGCGGTACAGCTCAAACACCTCCCAAGCAGAGGGGTCTTGACGGGGGGGGGGGGGGGGAGCGACGATGTGGTGAATGTGTTGATGGGAGCCTTCCAAGCCTTTTGCCCCGCGCAGCTGCTCTGCTGGACCCCCCTGGTGGCGCCCGCCCCCGCACCGTGCAGCAGACGCACAGAGGCGCACACAACTGCATGTACGCCACCCAGCATGCACCGAGCCCTCCCACCTGCAGCGCGGCTTCTGCCTCACGGAGCTGCTCCACCGAGGCCCCGGGGCGCAGCGCAGCCGCGGACAGGGGGTCCAGAAAGCGGGACAGCGAGCGGAGCAGGCGGCGCAGGTGGTGGCGCGCGTGCATGCGCGCGCAGAAGTAGCGCCAGGTGCTGGTGCCAGGCGGCAGCGTGTCCAGCCAGTCCAGGCTGCAGGAGAAAGGCAGGATCACGAGCAGGGGCTTCGAGGCACCGAGGCAGTTGGCCTTGCCACAGTGCACATCTTGCCAACCTGCTCCGGACGCCAGCAGCTGACTAACCTTGATTAACTAAAAAAACAAAAAAAACTGCGCACCTCCAGCCCAGCCGTTGGCACTGCATGCGCCACATCGGCTCTGCCGCCTCCGCGGCTGTGAGCATGCCCTTGCAGCTGAAGGCAAGCTGGACCAGGGCCCTGGGAGAGTCCGGCGGGGCGGGGGCGGCGGCGGCGGGGGCGGCGGCAATGACGCCGCCAGCGTCAGGAGCGCTGCCCATTAGCATCGAGAAAATGAGTTCCAGCACGCTTTGAGGTAGCTCCTGGAGGCCTGGCGCAGCCTCCATCGGAGCGCAGCCTCCCTCGTCCACCCCACCCAGCAGCTGGCCGACAAGACTCCTGTTGGCTGCAGCGGTCAGAGCTGGACCGCGATGTCTTCACAACCAATAGAGAGAAAGCACGCGACATCGCAGACGCCGGCGTGCCAAGCAGCGGCACGCCCAGTGGCGGCGGCTTGCCGCCTCGGCAGGTGCGCCATAGCACAGTGGCTGCCGTGGCACCAACACGTCATCTATGTTGTTGTGGCAAGTATACAATTCCTTGACAGCATGGGGCCTTGTCACGCACACATGATCCCCCCTTGTGGCAAGTCGCACTGCCGGGTGCGACGACCCGTTGCCACGGTCTACACTCACATGCAATGCACAGATTGGGACCTCGGGTTTTGGCTACTGGCTTCCCAAGTCCTCGACGTATGGTTTTGGGCAAACAGGGTGCACCTCTACCAGCAACAACCTGCATCGGTCGGGCCGAAAGGCATTGCCACCCAGAGGCAGCAGCTTGCTGGCTGGGCGTGATCGTTGGCAGCGGTGCAGGCTGGGGTGTTCCTCCAGACCCCCCAGGGGAGCCCATCAGCCCAGCCCGGCGCCGTGCCTGCCGGTACCGCTCGCGCAGCGGCGGCAGTGCTTACATCAAGCATTGTCACAGGTTGCCAACGAACTGAGAACTAACGAACTGAGAACTAACTATGATCACACAACATGTGTAAACTCGTCAGCCCCTCTCAAATCTGGTAGTCAACCCCCACTGCCAGCAGCCCCTGGCGCGGCACGCGGTAGAGGGCCGTGGTGGGGCGGCAGTTGGCCACCAGCGCTGCATACGCGCTCTCCAGCAAAAAGGTCTGCAGCGAGGGTCGGGCAGGGGCAGCGGGAGTGAGCAGAGGTGGGCGAAGGGGTGGGGCAGGTGTGACGTCCGGCTCGCGGTTCACCGCGCTGGTGGCTGCGCTCTTAAAGCAAGATGCGGCGTGCATGCACAAGCCTTGCGGCCCCCACATCCCCCCGCCTCACACCTTCAACCAGCTGCTGCCAGGCTCAGCGCACAGGGCAGACTTGCCCACAAGATACACCACGCCGCGCTGCCGCGCCGCCAGCAGCAGGCGCCGCTCCGCCGCAAGCCCGTCCTCGAGTGGGGTGCCTGCAACACGCAGGTGCAGGGGTGAGCTGAGGACAGTGGTTCGAGGTCAGTGAGACGACAGAGCATGCATTGCATCGCATGCGCAGGATACAAGAGCAGGCAGTAGCTTGCAGCAGGGGCGATCTTCCTGTGGGGTGCCAGCCAGGGTGCATGCAGACTTGGGGTTGTGCGAACGAGCGCCCGTGCAGCACTTGCAAGCCTGCGCCTGCTTGCAAGCCTGCCGCCTGCCTGCAAGCCGCCTGCCTGCCGCCCAGCGCCCTGCGCCCCCCTCCCCACCTGCATCCCCCGCATGTCCCTGCAACGCAAACAACCGGCGCCGCGCAGCGTCCGTGTCCAATGCCTCCTCGCCCTCGGGCGCAGCCGAACCAAGAATGTCCTCTGTGCGCACGGTGGCGGCGACCCTGCCGTCCAGCGAGGAGCGTGCATCTGGCGGCGGGGGGGGGGGGGGGGGGGGGGCGGTTGCTGTAGAGGACATATGACCCCAAGGGAGTCGGCTGTGCGCACGGTGGCAGCAAGCTGGGGTCATGTGTCTGCAGGCACGGGATAGGGGTTTTGCAGGAGGTGCAGGCAGGCTGCCCCGCGCGACCGCAACGGCAGCCCCCCCCCCCTCACCCGAGTCCGCCGGTTGCGCTTGCTCTCCCTCTGCCAGGGTTGGCATGGCAGAGGCGGCGCTGGTGCGGTGCAGCAGGCGCCCCATCTGCAGGCGCTGCCACAGCTGCTGCCCCAGGCGCGCCCTCGCCGCAGGCGTCAGCGTGGACGTGGGGGTGGCCAGCGGGCTGGGCTGCGGCTGCTGCGCCTGCGCCTGCTGTGCCTGCTGCCCGCCGCCCTGCTGCTCCTGCGCGCCCGATGCCGCCGACATGGCGCGCTGCACGCGATACAGGGGAGTGCGGCGTGCGGAGCCTCCCGCCGGCGGGAGCGGCAGGCTCTTTGTGGAGTCTCCGCGCAGCAGCGGCAGCAGCGGGGGCCGCTGCGTGCTCTCTGGCAGCGGCAGGCTGTGCAAGCCGTCATCGAGGGCAGCAGGCGCGCCCTCGGGCAGGCCCAGCAGGTGAGTGCGCACGCGCCGCACTTGCGACGGCATTTGCACCCACGGTGACGGGCCATCGTCTGTTGGCAAGGAGGGGCAGAGGGAAGGGAGGACATGCGTCGTTTAGAAGGGAAGCAAGTGGTGTGAGCAAACCAGCGCGGGCGCAACAGCGTGTGCTGTGCACGCACTTGTAGCCCGCGCCGCACGCAGCGCCGCTCACCTGCAGCTTCGCCCTTGCCGCTGTGCATCGAGCCCTCGTCCCCCACAAGAGGCACCGCCAGGGTGCTGGTGCTGGCGCGGGCCAGGCTGGGCCCGGCGGCGCCGCTGGCCTGGCGCTGCGTGGCGCCGCTCGCTTGCATCCCAGAGTCGCCCGCGCTGCCCGTGCTGCGCGGCTGCGGCGCGCTGCTGAAGCGCCGCAGGCTGAGCAGCTGCAGGGCCAGGCTGCTGGACACCTGCGCTCCCGTGGCAGACGTCAGGCTCTCTGCGGCGTCCACGCGCACGATGGCGCCACGGTGCACGCTGCCCTCGTTGTCGCCGTGGTGGTCCAGGCCCTTCTCCAAGTCCTCACTGGCCAGCTTGCCGTGCGCGGCGTTGGCAGCGGCGGCTTCGGCGGAAAGGTCGGCGATGCCGGTGGCGGGGTGCAGATACTCGTGGATCTCCTGCAGCAGCATGTTGGCGCGGGCGTGGAGCAGTGGGCGTGACAGCCAGGCTTCGACGGCGGCGAGGAGACGAGGAGGTTTTTTGTAACGCAGGTTCCTGTGTCCTTGCCTGCGCCCTCTATAACCCACGCACGCACTACCTGCAAAATCGAGTCCACAAACTCTTCTCCATGGTCGATCGCGTCCATGTATCCATAGCGAGCAACCACATGATACATGGCGCCGAAGCGCAGTTGCCGCACAAGCAGCCGTTCCTGCGGCAGCACGCACGGCACCGGCACGACGCGCACTGCAGGAGAGCAGGAGGGGGGAGCACCGAGGGACAGCTGTGCAGCGGACAGCGGACAGCGCCCAACAGCAGGCACGTGGGGTGTGGCGATGCACAGCAGCGCCCGCGGCGGCTCATGCGGAGGAGCAAGCGCAAGGCTTCGCCTCTGCTGCTGCGCGACGCCGTCGGGCTGCTGCATGCTGCCATGCTGCCGCATGCTGACCTGTCAGGAAGATGACCACCTCATGCAGAGCAGGCACCAGGCTCATGAAGCGCTCCAGCACAGGGGGGACGCCTGTGGCAGGTGGGGAGGCGCGTGCGTCGCAGGGCTGGCGGGCCAACGAGGCCTGCACACACGCGGCGGCGACCCCGCCCCGCCCCGACCACCCTTTGTTGCAGCCTCCCATATGCAGCGCACTCCACGCCCCCTCAACACCGCTCGTGCATCTGCAGCGGCAGCAGTTTGCGCTGACAGAAACGGTTGTGTGGCCATGCTTGTGCGCATACTCGCCCAGCAGGAGCTCGTTGTAGTAGATGCCGATACCGGGGACGCGGGCTACCGGCAGGCACGACCCCACCAGCTGCAGGCGCTGCAGCGGCTGCACTTCCGCCGCGCCGCGGCCGCTGTCGCTGCTGCGGGCCAGGCTCACGCCGCTGGGGCGCAGCAGGCCGTGCCACGCGGCCGCAGCTGCAGGGCAGGGGGCAGGCAGGGCGCACGGCGAGCGGCACATCAGGGCTGGCCGTGAGCGGCGGCGGTGGATGCACAGCCCTCGGCAGCTCCTCTGCTGGCCTGCGCACCTGCCCCGCTGCCCCCAGCAGTGTCTGCCTGCGAAGGGTCTGGCTCGTATAGCTCTCGCAGCAGGATCTTGTTGTCTGCAAAGGGTTTAAACAGAGCACGAGCGGTCTGCATGGCTTGAAACGCCAGAAGGAAAAAAAGCACAAGAGGAAGGGCTGTGCTCACAAGTGTCCTCTTGCATGCTACAGGCGGGCGGGCATCGGGCGCATGATGCCCGTCGGCGCTGCTGCGCTCCTGCCGACGCACATCCCTCACACCTCTGACGTAGTCGAGCTTCTTGCGCTGCCCCCAGTGCCACAGGTAGGTGATGCAGGAGAGCACCGCCGACAGCGCCAGACTGCACGCGCGCAAGAGGCGGTGGGGGGCCGGCGAGGGGCAGAGGGGGCAGAGAGAGGGGGCAGGAGGGTCGCTTCAGAGCAGCAGGTGCGGGCAGGCAGGGCGCGCTGCCCTGCGTGCAGAGCGCCGTGCCCAACAGAACCGGGGCCTCACAGCTGTTTACTACCTGCCCCCACCCGCGCCGCCGGCCGGCCGGCGGGCGTCCACTGTGCGCCCCAGCCCGCCCACCCACCCCTCCCACCTGAACCACGCCCCCTCTGGGATCTTGGACATGTTGGAGGAGAGGAAGGTGCCGGTGACAAAGGTGAAGAACAGCCAGAAGGCGCCCACCGCCGCCACGTGCCACTCCCTGCGCGGCCGGCGGGGGCGGCGACGGGTTACAAGGCCAGAGCTTGCCGCGGGGGCTTGCACTGGCAGAGAGGCCAGCACAATGGCAGGGCGGTCAACCTGACGACGAAACAACCGGTAAAGGCCTCTGTTTCTGCCCCAGCAGCGCCAGTTGCCCTGCGACCTCTGCTGGCTCCCCATGGACTTCAAATGTGATTGATTGATTGATTGATTGATTGATTGATTGATTGATTGATTGATTGATTGATTGATTGATTGATTGATTGATTGATTGATTGATGATTGATTGATTGATTGATTGATTGATTGATTGATTGATTGATTGATTGATTGATTGATTGATTGATTGATTGATTGATTGATTGATTGATTGATTGATTGATTGATTGATTGATTGATTGATTGACTGCGAACCCCTCGCACCAGGCCGTCAGCGCCACCAGGGCAAAGAGGGAGGTGTCCAGCAGCATGACTGTGATGACGGCAAGGCCTGCAGAAGTCGGTGGAGTGGAAGGGCAGTGCGTGCCCGAGGGAGGGGCACGTCGAGGGCAGGATGCGACGCGACGGACGAGGCAAGGCCAGCCGGCGCAGGGCTGCACGATGTTCAGCAGGCGGCAGCGCGGGCTGGCAGCATGTGCGTGCGTCAATGTGTGCTGTGCTGCCCACCGTACGCGTTGCCGATGCTGGCGCTCGTTTTGAACACCACCACCACGATAAGCGCTCCCACCATCAGCAGCCAGTTGATCTCTGGTATGTACACCTGGGTTGAAAGGAGTCGAGTTGAAACTCGACAGATTCAACTTGCCTGGCTGGCTGCTGCGGCGGCTGCGGCGGCGGCGGCGGCGGCAGCTGAGGCAACCACATCCATTACCGGCCGCACCATCTGCAGCGACAACAGCGGCTGCTGCATCTCCTACTGTGGCAGATGCACGCAGCACAGCGCGGCAGCCTCCACACGCGTCGCCTTGCACGCACCTGCCCGATGTTGTGCTTGCTGGTGTGGCGCAGGGTGACGCGTGGGAACGCGTTCATGGCCATGGCCTGCTGCACGATGCTGAAGGCGCCAGTAATCAGCGCTTGGCTGCAGAGGCACGCGGGCGGGCATGTGGGATGCATGGGGAGGACGAAAGAGGGAACGAGTAACCAGGAGTGGGGGGGGAGGGATGAGCACGAGTGCACGAACCACACGCCCAACCTTCATTTTTTCTCCTCCGCCCCCTGCATCCACCTTGCAATGATGGCTGCACCCGTGGCCAGAACGACCACCGGCCATAGCACCGGAGTGGGCACAGACTCCCAAAAAGCAGCAGCTGCCTTGGCGGGCCTGACAGGGGGAGGGGAGATTGGGGCTCAAGCGGGTGGGAGGCTGCAGGACCTAACTGCCTGGTCCCCAGTGCTGCGCACTGACGCCGACCAACCACTTGCCACCTCTGGAGGACCCACACAGGGTGCACCCTGATCCCCCCCCCCCCCCACACACCCCCCCCCTCACTCTTGCAGGATCATGGCGGTCTGACCCAGGTAGGTGAGGGTGAGGGAGGGGAACACGACGGCCAGGAAGGACACGCGGATGGACTGCGCGTTGAAGTGGCCCATGTCTGCGTACAGCGCCTCGGCGCCCGTCACGCACAGCATGATGTTGCCCAGGGCGCGCCACGCAGCGTGCGCGTCGCCCTGCGGGCAGCAGGGGGCAGCGGAGGAGGAGCGGGTGAGGAGGCCGTTGATGGATGGCGCGGCAGCAGGGCGGGCGCCGCAGGGCGGGCGCGGCGCCCGCATCAAGTGTTGGCCTGCCCTGGCGGCGTGTGACAGTGCTGCAGCGCTGGGCTCTGGTGTCGGGGATCCCCTGGAGGTGCACATCGACCAGTTGCGCAGGCATGCAGGCAGCACGTTGATGGACCCGTTCGGGGGCAGAGAGCGGGCCCTGGGCAGGTGGTCGCTCCCAACTCACGCTCCAAAAGTAGTACATGTAGTGCGGGCTGAGGGCGCGGAAGATGCTGGGGCCGCCAAAGCGGCAGATGTTGTAGATGCCTGGCAGGGGGGGGGGGGGGGGGGGGCGGCACGCCACGCCGCGCCGTGTCAACAGCGGCCATGCCGTCAGCAGCCTGCCGGCATGGCCGAGGCTGCGCCTGCTGCCATTGCGCTTGTCGAGCTCCTGCACGCCGCGCATTGCCCTCGATCCCACCTCGCACCCAGCATGGCAGCGCATGGAACTGCATATGCTGGGTGTGCACGGGAGCCGTGGTGCATGGGCATGCCGGCACCTGCCCTACTGCCCACCCCCGCCCTGCCCCGCCCTGCCCCGCCCCGCCCCGCCAAGCCACCCACCCAGCGTGGCGTTGCATATGAACCACAGCACCATGATGGGCGCAAACAGGAAGGAGACGCGCTGCGTCCCGACCGACTGCAGCGCAAACAGCGCCACCAGTATGCCCACGGATATTCCGGTGACAGCGCCTGCAGGGTGGAGGAGTGGACGTGCGCCTCTGAGCCAAGGCGTTCGAGGCGTGCACGGGGCCGGGCCGGCCACTGCGTCGACGTCAGTCAGCCCTTGAACTTCAATACTCACCACACGACAAACCCGCTACAACTCCACCCCCTACAGGCTACCGCACCTTGCGAGATGCCCGTCTGAAACTGGATGCCCTCTATGGCAGACACCACGGAAATGGCGGGGGTGAGCACCCCGTCGCTAATGATCATGTTGGAGGCCAGCAGCACCACCACCAGCAGCAGCGTCTGCAGCGTGGCGCTGCGCTCCTGCGCGCCTGTGGGGTGCAGGAAGGGGAGGCGGGCGTGGCAGGCTCTGGCGGGTGCGCTGATTGGGTGGGTGGCCTGCTGCCGGAATTCGCAGCTCAGGCGCTGGTGTTAACAGTCCACACGTGAACAACGCAGGCCCCTCCGGCCTGGCCCCCCCTACCGCGCAGCCTGGCGGCGACGCGCGACCCCCGGCGCGTCTGCCCCCCCTGGTACTGGCTGAGGGTCAGGTCGGCTTCGGTCATGCGGGTCCCAGAGCGGATGTTGCAGGAGCGGCAGATGAGGGCGTACAGGGCAAAGATGCCGCCTGCGGGGGCGCGGGATCAGGGATGTGTGTGTGTGCTGAGCGTGCTGTGATCACCGCTGGCATGGGCTGTGGGCCGCACGTGTGCGGCGGTGGCAGCGGCAGTGGCGGCAGCGGCGGCGGCGGCGGCGGGGCCTCGGTGGCACATGCGCCACTGCGGTAACACTGTGCTGACGTACCCTCGCCGTTGTCATCTGCCTGCATCGTAAACACGACGTACTTGACGAGGACTGCAACCCACAAGGGTGGCAAAGGAGGGCAAAGCAAGTGTCGGTTAGCTGTCCAACACTCTGGGTGCGCTTGCCCGCGGCCTTACATTCGCTGCCAGCAAGCCAGGGTCCCTCGATCGAAGCAAGCCTCTTATTCTGGTCTCCACCGACCGTCTCCTGGTCGTCGACACCCCCAGGCGCCGCCTACCGATGGACGTGATGGTCCAGAAAATTGTGGACGCCACCCCCAGCACGCGGTTTGCATCAGCTGGAGCGCCGTCGGGAAATACCGAACCATAGACGTACAGCGGGGACGTGCCTGCAAGCGGGTGGGGGCGCAGCCGGTCGTGGCTGGGCGCAGGCGCACGGCGGGGGAGAGGCGCAGCGGCGCCGCGGCAGCAGCAGCAGGGGGACCCGCGTGCATCTAGCGCGAGGAGCGCCGGCGTGGCAGCAGCAGCAGCAGCAGCGGCAGCAGCGGCAGCAGGACAGCCGCCGTAGATGCGGCAGCAGCAGGAGCGGCAGCTCACCGATGTCGCCATATACAACTCCCAAAGTTGACACGGCCAGCGCCAGCAGTCGCAGGCCGCTCGCGTTACGGCGCTGCACGAGGGGAGGAGGGGAGGAGACGCCCGGGGGCGGCATGAGGTGACACGCTGCAGACACTCACACGGCCTGGTTCTGTCCCTGCCGGTGAAGGTGCTGCCAGGGAAAGGTCAGGCGCTGAGCTTCCCAGCGATGCCTGGATGGAGGCCAGTTCTTGCGGTTGGCGGCGCGCTGGCGGCGGCGGCGCGGCGGCGGTGCGGCAGCAGGGTGACGGCGGCGGAGCAGCGCTCGACGACTTCTCTGTGCTATGCGAGCAACTCTGCACGCCTTCCAGGCGCGCTCCAGCCCTTCAGGAGCAAACACGACTGCATGGTGCGGTGCCCCTCACGCTGCTGCTCGGCGAATACTTGCTGGCTCACATGGTGCTCTTGCGCCTCTATCTTGGCAGACAGGTCCGCATCGCGGGCCCATAACGCGCTCACGCTCACGCCCGGCATTTAGCTCCCTTGCAGCAGCCGGGTAAGAGGCCGGCTTCGACAAGAAGAATGCCGGTGCAAAGCCGGTGCAAAGTGTTCCAGGGCTGGTTGAGGGCCTTCCGGGATCTATGCGCACATGACACCTGGCGAGATGGAGATCGCTGTGACGCCGCTGTGACGCCGCAGCGCGCCGTTTCTGGCCTGCGCCGCTGTTGGTGCCTGCTCTCAGCGGCTACAGGTTCTCTGACAGAAAAGAGCGCTATTGGGCAGGCCCTACAGTTGATTATCGCTGCCACCGCCGCTGCCGCTCATGCTGGCAGTTAAGACGCCGCTCGGGACTCGGCGTCGGCTGTGCCGCCAGCGCAGCAAGGTGTAGACAGTCACGGCCGCCACAGTCACGCAGACCCCCGCAATCTGCAGAAGATTGCAAGGCGCATCAGGAGGGGTGGGTTGCCCTGGGATCACTGGCGTGACATGGCTCGGCGCGCTGCCACGACCTTCCATCACACCTCACACTCGTCTCCTCGACGCCCGCCGGCGCAACCAACTTGCCTGCAACGCGCCGGAGACGACTGTGCGCCCCAGGATGAGCTGCTGCTCCTCCACCGCACGCCAAAGAAGAGCGATACGGTGGAGGCGCCGAGCTGCCAGGTGGCGTTCTGAAGGGGTGTGGAGGGCATGGGGGAGCGTCGCGGAGGGCCGAGGTGGCACGTCCTGCCGACCCCAGGCCAGCGTACTCCATTCCACTCTGCACGCCAATTCCTGCAAAACCACCTAAGCTCCCATACGACCCACCTGCAGCGCTGCGTTGGCCCCGAGGTACACAGCAGTGGAGGTGGCCACAAGCACCACCCAGTCCCTCGCCGCCCAGCCGCCAAACTGCGCGCCCCAGTGCGTTCCGTCGATGCCCAGAGACAGCGGCAGCAGCACCACGGCGCTCAGTCCCAGAAAGTACAGCTGCCAGGGGCAGAGGGGCGGGTTGAGGCTCGAGTGGGGGTGAGGGCAATGGAGGGCGGCAGGCAGCGACAGGTGCAGGCTGCGGTTGCGGCGCATGCACCCCCACAGCGGCATGCTGGCCCACACGCGGCCCGGCGCAGCGCTCCAACCTGCAGCCCAAGGGACGTGAAGCCCAGCCCGCTTGAAGCCTGCGGCCACGGGTGGGACAGCTCCTCGGTGTCAGACATACATACACGTGGGGAGGAGGCTGTGGCGCTAAGCAACCCTTTGCTTCATCCGCATGAGGTGAGGTGGTAGTGCAAGCCTTCGCGCCGTCTAGCTGGCACGCACGTGCATGCATCTGTCTACCTCTGCTATGTGCCGCCTACCTGGAGGGTGATGAAATTCGCGATCGTCATGAGCAGCGTCACCACAGCAAGCCCAAACCCCAGCCAGCCGGCGCCTTCCAGCCCGCCTGCAGCGCCCTGCAGGCAGCACCGGACGGAACGGGCGGGCGGCAGGGAAGCTGAGCAGGCAGGCCACGGCGGCACTGCTGTGCGGGGCACATGCCTGCACATCTCCCCCGGTGCTTGCCTGCGCCACTGCCATCCTGCCACTGCGTGGGACTCCTCGAGTTTGCCTGCTGCTCTTCTCCACCCCATGTCCAGCGCACCTTGCCCAGAGAGGGAACCAGAATCATGGCAGCGCCGGCCAGCATGGCGGCTGCACAGAGGTAGAGCGCCAGCGGCAGCGCCAGGCGCAGCAGCAGGCGCTGCACCAGCGCCACCCCGACCACCGTGAAGGAGAGCACCAGTTGGACTGCAGGGCGGCAGGTGGGACTGAAGGAAGTTGGCAGCTGCTGCAGCGCCTGCCGCCGGCTAGTTTGCAAGCACTCATTGCGTGCAAACGACTGCCAGCTCCACAAACTGCAGGCAGCCCCTCCAACCCACCCACGGACGCATCCACGAGCCCCGCAGCGGCCACCTGGCAGGCAGCCCCCACGGCATAGCTGCCAGATAGCACCGCCAGCGCTGCGCCGCGCACCAGCTGCGGCCGCCGCCGCTCCAGCTGCCTCACTCTCGTGGAGAGGCCACGCGCCAGCGGCACGTCTGGCCGGGGCGGCTGCAGCTGTGGCGTGGCGCTATGCGGTGCTGCAGGCGGCTCCGAGCCAGCGTGTGCGACGACGGCTGGCGCCAGAAGCTGCTGCGTGCTGTCTGGGCGTGCTGTCTGTGCGCCCATGCGGCTGCCTGCCACTGGCAGCATTGCAGGCCAGCCGCCTGCTGCTGTGGCCGCCGCGTCGAGCGTCGCGTGGCCGGCTGCCTGCCGTTGACCGCCCTCTGCCGCCACTGCTGCTGCTTGTGCTGATGCCTTCTCAGCAAGCTTGCGCTGCTGAGATCGTGCCCAATGGCGCAGCAGCCAGGTGCCGGCCAGCGCGACGCCATGGCCGCCCAGCAATACAGCCAGGCCAAGTAGATTGACCAGCAGCGCCAGCCGCAACGCCGGCATGGGGGCACAGGGCGCAGCTGCGCACAACAGGAGGGATGGGACCAGAGTTGTGGAGGGGTGCTGGCAGCATCCCCGCAAGCAGCATGGAAATGG